>CM050174.1:72501324-72931301 GCA_027410445.1 Discoglossus pictus
ATAAAATTCAGATTAACAAAACATTGAACTTAAGGCTGTAATGTAACAAAATAGGTAAAAAGTCAAGAGGGGTGAATACTTTTGCAAGGCACTGTATATATAGTGTGATGGTCTAGAGGTCCATGTGGAGGCGCAGTGGAGTTCAGAACAGCAAGGAGAGAGTTAGCCCTGGCTGTAAAAGCAACACAGAGAGGTATGGGCATGGTCTCTCCATTAGGGCTGTCTGTGAGACAGAGTGTGGAGCTGCAGGCAGAGAGGTGCCTGGGAGACACCGGCCCAAGTGAAGAAAGGCCTGAGCTGAAGTTTGTGAGCTGAAGCAGATGCTCACTTTATGAAAGCCTGGAAAGGTTACAGTCCATGAGGAGACCCCAGAAAGGTGTTTCCCAGGAGGGGAATGGCTGCAGAAAGAGAGAGCACCAAGGAGGGGAATGGCTGCAAGATTGAGAGGCACTGGCCAGAGAGAGGTCAGTGAGACCTGCCTGAAGTGTACAGCCACCACAGTTGAGAGACACTGAGAAGAGTGTCCAGGTGAAAGACACAGCTCCTATACAGACTAAAAGAGTGGAGTTCTGAGCCAGATAAGTTTCCATGCCTGTGTTTATGATAGGACTGTATTATGCATTACAGAAGAGCAGTGAGGGAACTGCTACTACTTATAGTGAGTGCCAAAAAACGTATGATTGAAGCGATGACGTGGAAGATAAGAGTCTCGCGGAGGAGGTCGCAAAGATCTAATGGTGTATGAGAGGAAAGAGGGTCGTTTGTTCCAGGGTTGACTGAAAGTAGAGAAAGCAATGTAAGAGTTGAGGACAGGATAGTATTGAGTTTTGGTACTGTGGAGGACAGGAAAGGTTAAGATAATGAGGGCAAGGAATTATTGGAAGGTAACGTGAAGCTAAGACATGAAAATGAAGGATGCTAGGAAGTGGAATTAAAAGCAAATTGGCTGAATAAATAGATAAATGGTTATATAAGGTAGAATTGGATTGGTTAGATCGAGGCATAGGGAATTACGGAACAGGTAGGATGTGGAACATGCAAATTAGTCCACTGAGTACGCCAACTTTTCAACTCAACAAAACCCTACTTGACCATTTGTAACATGGTTGCTTGTTCAACATGGTCTCCTTGGATAGCACAAGACCTAAAACGAGCCAAAGAAATTTGTCTGACTGTCTATTCAACTGAAATTATTCAAATAATGTTCAAACTGGGTAATCTGCGCAGAAATTGTAAGATCTCACTGGAGAGTCAGCTGTAATGAGGTAATCGAGCTGAAAAACTTAAATCTGTGAGTTATTATTTTTAAAGACACTTCCTCTTTAGTTTGTTTAGTAACGACTAAGCAGTAACTGAGGTATTCCACCTTAAGTAAACAAGGAGCAAGCTGTGGGATAAGGGAGGAGTGTGATGCTTAAGGCCGGTAACTCTTGGAAACCCCGTTAATTAAACCATGGAGGAATGAGAGAGACAAGGGAAGAGTAAGAAGCTAAAGGCTAGCGACTCTGGTAATCCATCTTAATTGAAGGAAGAGGAATGAAAAAGACAAGGGAGGAGTTTGAAGCTAAAGCTGTCAACTCGGGTAATCCACCTTAATAGAACCAAAGGAATGAGAGGGACGAAGGTTGGGAGTTATAGGTCCGCCTTAACTGAACAGAGAGAAATGAGTGATGAGGGAGGAGTTTGACGCTAAGGCTTGGAACTCGACTTAATCCACCTTTAGTGAAACGAGAAGAAAGAGACAGACAAGTGAGGAGTTTGAGGCTTAAGGCCACCAATTCTGGCAATCTACCTTAAAAAACAAAGAACAAGATGAGAGAGACTGTGGGAAGAGGAGGCAGTGCTTGGGACTAGAGCTGATGAGAAGGAAACAGGAACCGCTGGGATAATAAATCTGTCAAGACGTTGGAGCTGTGTGTGTGAGAGTGCAGCGCCAGCTGTTTGGGGCCAAAACCAGACAGTGACCATAGGAGAAGAAAGGGACGCAGATGAAGGGAGATGAGGCAGAACAAAGGCAGCCTCAGCAAAAAGAGGGAGGGCAAACAGGGAAGGGGAAGGAGCAAGGGCAGAGACTTGGAAGGGAAGCAGAGGGAGAGCAGGCAGAGAAGACATTGGCAATCGGGGAGGACGTGAACAGCAGAGAGGAGGAGCTGAAGGAAGAGCAGGGAGAGCAGACGGCTCACAGCATCACATAGGAGTGATGCAATGAATGTGCGCACTGGAAAAATGAAGGAGGCGGGGAGAGGGACACTCTCACAATAATTAATTAAACTTTGTTCTGTGTTTCTGTGTGTGTATATATGTATAATATATATATATATATATATATATATATATATATATATATACATATATATATATATATATACTGTATATATATATATATATATATATATATATATATATATATATATAATTAAATAAATAGTACATCTGTGTTCACATCTGAATATCTAAAACAAGTTAAAAAACCTTCTTCCTGCTCAGAATTCTGAGAAATACAGTCATTACACTGCATTCTGGGAAGCTGAGCAGGGACATGCAAATGTTCCCACAAATGCCTCGCTCTTCAATCCATAGCCATTATCAAACATGGCTTGCACAGCTTTAATATACAGTATACAGTTGTGCTCAAAAGTTTACATACCCTGGCAGAAATTGTGAAAGGTTGGCATTTATTTTGTAAATAGGAGTAATTTCTTTTATCATTATAATTTAAAAAGGAGCCAAACAACTATGTGATTGTAAATGGCTTCATATGATCACTATCCTTCAATAAAATACATTTTTTTTTGCATCATCAGTCTTTGTGACCATCTCATGTTTATTTGTACAGACCATAAGACATGTAACAAATCCCAGTGTGTGACCGTCTCAAGTTTATTTGGACATACCATAAAGACATTGAACACATCCCAGTGACTGTCTCATGTTTATTTGTACAGACCATAAAGACTTGTAACAAATCCTAGTGTGTGACCAACTCATGTTTATTTTTACAGACCATAAAGACATGTAACATATCCCAGCGTGTGACCGTCTCATGTTTATTTGTACAGACAGGGACAAAGTGACACCATCAGTTCTCTCAGAGTCTGATCAAGAAGAAGAGACAAATATGAGGAGTCCCCGGGAGATAAAAGAGGAGGAAATTCCTGTAAATATCAGTGATGGTGAGTGATACATTATATATACAGGACTGTGATAGATATTATATGTGTTACACCATTAATTAGGGGAAGCCATAAGGGACACTAAATATTTGCTTATGTAAAAACAATATTTTTTTTCAGTTCTCTTTTATGTCTTTTTGAAATATTTACTCCTTTCCATTTAAATAGTTTTTAAGCCACAAACACTAGATTGATGTTGAATGATAATATGGTGAAAGTCTATAAGCAGTTTATCTATATCTGTAGGATCTTTAGACGTGAAGCCTCCAATTGTCTCCAAGGTTGAACAAGAAGATCTGAATATAAGAGATCAGCAGCAGGTGAAGGAGGAGGAGAGTCCTGGGAATATCAAGGAAGGTGAGGAATTAATGTAAATTAGGAAAAGTTATAATACGTTACTGCAGGTGTATTTCACAACTGACTCTGCCCTTTGTTTCATGGCATACAAATATTTATCCATGGTGTACAAAAACCAGAATCTAGCTAGTTCTGTAATAACCATTATTTTATAATGTTATGTCTGACCTAGTGACAAACAGAAGTGTTTCTATTATGTAAATGTACTAGACCCAGTCCTGAGAATTATATACAGGTCCTCCTGACATCATCAGCGGGAGATAGTATTCATATAATGTCCTCACTTACTAACTGTCTTATAGTCTATATATAAATAGATTTTTACCCCAATCATTGAATAAATATTCAGATCAATCTGCTGATCATGCCCCTACATATGGTCTAGTGGCTGTATATTTATTACAAGATCAGTGACGTCTTTGATAGGTGATGGACTGAATGTGACGGCTCTGCTTGTTATGACGTCTCTGATAGGTGATGGACTGAATGTGAAGGCTCTGCTTGTGATGACGGCTCTGATAGGTTATGGACTGAATGTGACTGCTCTGCTTGTGATGACGTCTCTGATATGTGATGGACTGAATGTGACGGCTCTGCTTGTGATGACGTCTCTGATAGGTGATGGACTGAATGTGACGGCTCTGCTTGTGATGACGTCTCTGATAGGTGATGGACTGAATGTGACGGCTCTGCTTGTGATGACATCTCTGATAGGTGATGGACTGAATGTAAAGGCTTGGATTGAGATGACGTCTCTGATACTGAAAACAGAGCAACATCTATTACACAATTTATTTCAATTACTATTGACCTGAATACACTTCTCAACATGTGTACATCAAATAAATGTATATATAGAGTGAAAATTAATTTTGATAAACCTGTAGATAGAGTTATCCAAGCTAAGGAGATACAACCCATTTTATTAATACAGTAAGAAACAGATACATTGTGAAAATAACTTTTGTTGTTGCTTAATCATTCAGTTGTGTCCAACACTATACACGCCAGGCACAGACACTGCCTGCTCCCAGAAGCTCATGTTCAATGCTTCAGTGACCTTATCTACCCATCTCCACCTTTTCTGTCTACTTCTTTGTGTGATTTCAATTATATCCAGCATCAGCGTCTTCTCTAGGGGATCCTGTCTTCTGATATATGGCCAAAATATTTGCCCTTCAGCCTCCCAGTTCGGCTTCATTCCAAAGGGACTACACGCTGTTTTCTCCATGCACCCCAATTCAAAGGAGTCAATTCTACAGGGCTCAGCCTTCTTTATGGTCCAGCTCTCATATCTGTATGTTACTTCCAGGAATTTCATAGTTCTAACTATGCAGATGTGTGCTAATAGTGTCATTTAATTACTTTTCATCTATTTGCTAGGAACTCAGATTGCTGTTTGCCATTATCTTCATCTTTTTTAACGTTGAGCAGCAGGACAGCTGTTGCACTCTCATCAATAGGCCCTTTAGTTCCTCCTCATTTTCAGCTATCAGAGTAGTATCATCTGCTTATCTGAGGTTGTTGATATTTATAAGTTGAATATCCAAGGTGACAATATACAACCTTGTCACACTCCTTTCCCGATCTTGAACCATTCTGTTGTTACATGTTCGGTTCTGACCATGGCTTCTAGGTCCACATACAGATTCATCAGGAGGTGGGTGAGATAATCTCGTAACCCCATATCTATAATAACTTGCCACATTTGTTGTGATCTACACAGTTAAATGCTTTAGAATAGTCGATGAAACCGCAGCAAATGTTTTCCTCAACTCTCTTGCTTTCTCTATTATCCAGCAGACATTGGCAATTTGATTTCTTGTGTCTCTTCCTCTGCAGAACTGGCATGCACATCTGGTAGTTCCCGGTCCATAAATTGTTGGACCCAAGTTTGTAGGATCTTAAGCATTACCTTGCTGGCATGTGATATGAGTGCAATTGTTTGATAATTGGAGTATTCTTTGGCACTGGCTGTTTTTAGGAATGGGATGTAGATTGACCTTTTCCAGTGTTGAGTTTTCCAAAATTATTGTCATAAGGCAAGAAACACTTTCACTGCATCATCTTGTAGGATTTTGAATAGTTTAGTTTGGATTCATCAACTCCTTACAGCCTTATTATCAGCAAAGCATCCTAGAGCCCATCTCACTTCATTCTCCAAGTTGTCTGGCTCCAGCTCATTGGACAGACCTATGAGGTCATCACTACTATTTGGATCCTTCCTGTATAGATAATCTGTGTATTCCTACATTTTTTCTATCCTCTGTAATACTGCATTCAGTTGGGCAGGTATTTTCCTGTCTCTACTTCTTTTAGCTTTCCTGGGCTACTTTCAAAAGCCTCATCAGACAGCCAGTTAATTTTCTTAGGTTACTTTCTTTTGGGAATATTCATTGTTGCTGTTTCCTGGATAATGTTTCAAACTTCGGTCCAAAGTTCTTCAGGCATTCTATATTCCGTGTCTAGTCTCGTAAATCTATTATTGACCTCCACTGCATTTTCGCAGGGGATATCATTTATTTTGTATCACTCGCACAGACGCACATGTTTGTTTGTCTGTCTCTCTCTCTCTCTCTCTCTCTCTCTCTCTCTCTCTCTCTCTCTCTCTCTCTCTCTCTCTCTCTCTCTCTCTCTCTCTCTCTCTCTCTCTCTCTCTCTCTCTCTCTCTCTCTCTCTCTCTCTCTCTCTCTCTCTCTCTCTCTCTCTCTCTCTCTCTCTCTCTCTCTCTCTCTCTCTCTCTCTCTCTCTCTCTCTCTCTCTCTCTCTCTCATTTATATATATATATATATATATAGTTGTGAGCAGGCGAGCCAGCCAGAGCTGTTGCTTGCGGGCTCGCGTAGCGAGGGCCTCAGTTGCTGGCATGGAGTGCCGAAGGCGCTCCTTGCCAGCAACTGCGACCCTCGCAAACTTTACGTCGCAACGCAAACAACACAGCAACTGCGACCCTCGCAAACTTTACGCCGCAATGCAAACCCCATACGAGACACGTTACCACTCATTACGACCTCGCAAAAAATCGGGCGCAACCCGCGAACATGAAAAAATTCAAAACACAATAAATACACACAGCACATACATAAAAAGCTTACCTACAGCAAGAGGGAGCATCCAGGACCTAAAAAAAAACAACTTACACCTTCATTTCAATCAAAATAAAAGAGTTTACACACTAAAAAATTCACTAAGCGAGAGAAAAAATGGCAGCCGAACAAAACAAAAACGAGGCTACAGCACTCTAAACACGCAAAACACCACAAGAAACTTGCAAAACACCACAAAAGACCTACGGATATTCCGCTAAGACTCATACCACACATTACCCGCCATTTTACGACAATGCGGAAGTACACAACTACGCTAATGGTTTAGCCTCGCGCACGCACAGTATTACACTGCACACGTTCACCACGCTTACACAGCACCTCCACACCACTAATGCTGCATCAACATCAAAACAGATTGCCAGCTCTTCAACACAATGCTTCAAAATAGGTAAAGTATATTCATTTATTAATGTATTATATATTTCATTATTATACACCAAACACCCTTAGCTCACTTACAATCTCATTGCCGTCATTTTTTGACGGGCAATTCGCTAGTATAAAAGATATTTGAGGTACATGGAACTCATCATAACTGCTTTGCATCGGATAGATGGGTCACAACATCAATGAGATGTTTATTGTGGTCAGTTAAAAAAGTGTCCGCCCCTAGTTGAGACGAGCAGCAATCTGTGTTCTCCACATATCTCCTATCTTCACTTGTAGCTGATGGGAGACAAGACATCCCGCATCAACATAACCATTTATAGACATCAAAAGAGTATTACGAAATCTTTAACAACATAAAACCTGATTTCTGTGCTAAGCTGGATGTGATCACTTCTTCTGCCGTTCTTTTGTTTATCTACAAAAACAATACAATGACCCCAACGGCTTCATAACATGATTAATAAGTAAAATAAAGTAATGTCCTAGGGAACACAAAGCCAAAGACGGTTGTAGTGGCTCAAAGACAAGTAAAACTCAGCCCCAGGCTCCAAAGATCAACAATGTGTTATGAAGGCAAGGCCAGCATAGTCCAGAGAGATTATATATGCGGTTAATGGTACCCGATATCTCAGTCTATCCTTATTACCATACAGTCTGTGCACCACAACCCCAGACCATTTCTCCAGTATCTGTCAGGCTCCAGGTCCTGGGTGTCTATGAGTTGATCCAAGTCTTGATAGGGGTGGAAAGGGACAGTTCAAGGACCAAAGCACAGATTGGAGCATCTAGGACACAACGTTCAGTATCGGCATCGCCTCTCTGTCAGTCACTCCACTGGCTTCCCTTAGCCTTAAGAATAAATTTAAAATCATGACCCTAACTTACAAAGCTCTCAACAATAACGCTCCCCTATACATCTCTGCTCTCATCTCCAAATACTCCCCAACCCGCCCTCGTCGTTCTGCTAATAACCTTCTTCTTTCTACAACACTTGTCACCTCCTCTCACTCCTGCCTCAAGGACTTTTCTCATGCTGCCCCTAGTCTCTGGAACTCCTTGCCTCGCTCCACTAGATTATCCTCTTGCCTCAAAACATTATAAACCTCACTTAAAACTCATCTCTTTAAAGAAGCATATTACCTTCCATCCGAACACACTTATCACCTCTTTCTCCCTCTTTTACCACTCACTATCCCTTAGATTGTAAGTCTGCGAGTTTCTATCCTAAGTACGTTGGGAATTCACCATGTACATTGGATTCCTAGCTCAAAGACAGGGCCCTCCTTGCTTTGCTATATGTTAATTTGTTAATTTGTACTTAAATTATGTACAGCGCTACGAAATATGTTGGCGCGTTATTAATGAACTATAATAATAATGTTGACACATTCAGAGCATTGGTAAAGTACATTGTATGACACAAGATCTTACAAAAGCTTGGATAACCTGCAGCAGTAGTAAGAAGTACAGCACAAGACTTATATCCATGTCAACAAAAAATGTGTTTTCTTACACAGAGTGCCTTATTATATATATATATATATATATATATATATATATATATATATATATATATATATATATATCAGGAGGCAGGGAAGTCCTAATTTATCTCTTGGTCTATAGTCCTTCCTTCATCCCCTTGAATGTTTGGAAATATTCATGTGAACCTGCAAGTGTCACTTCTTCAGTACTCTAGAGTGTATCTATTAGAAGTTTATGGGGGGAGCACCTCTGAGTAGTCAATTCCCTTCCCTCAGTGACAGGTGCCGCTGAGGGAAACCGAGTCTCAAATACGATCCAGGCCTAACTTGTATTTTCCATACGATGCAAAATGGTGGATATTTTTTTCATCGACCTTTTTACAATTTTGTTGCTTCAGTATGTGTTTTATGTGAGTACATATAACCGAGAAGGGATGTATTAATAAGGGTGACTAGGTTGGATGAAATTAAGTTAGGGTAGATGAGTGGAGTGTTCTCTAGCATACTGATGTCCATCGGCATGAAAGCCGGGGAATACTCTCTATTTATTTTTCTAACAAGAACATGGTATTTGTAACCAGGTGAGAATACTATGCCAATTGTGTAAAATTAAAATCCAGAAAGCAATGTGTCTGATAGGTCAACTCAATGACAATTTATTTACTTGCTATCCATTTATCAGTCTACATTCTATAATACATGTAGAAGGGTCTGTCTGAATGGGCCTTGTTAGTCTTCTGTACATTTAAAAAAAATACCATTACAGACCTGTGAAGGAATGGGAATGTTTCTAAAAGTTCACTTTTCCTTCCAAACCAAGCTGAAGGTCAAATTTGAACTATCATGTGGCATTTCCAGGGCTGGGTACAACATCAGTGTTAGAAGCCTGAGTGACAATAACGTTTGGTATAAGTGTGTTGTCTTGAGTATAGATACGGTTACTCTTGGTGAGATTGTGAGTTGGAGCAGGGGTAAATATTTAGTAGAATTGGGAAATGGATTCTGACTTTTTCTCACCAGAGAGTATTTAGAGGAGAAATAGAAGAGGGTGACAATATTTCTGACCTGTGATAATAATAAGAAAAGATAATCTGACTTTTGACACTTTGTGATGGGATTTTTGCTGAGTAGTGTTGAAAGTGCATTATTCTGACCTAGTAGCTACTCACATTATGATATGCCTGGTGTAAGCTTGTTATATAGTCCTTGAAATAGGAACAAAGAATATCTTCAAAAGAAAAAAGAAAAAAAAGAAGATAAACTGGGTATCTTATGAGGCTGTGAAAGCAGCCCAGGAAAAAAAGAAATTGAAAGGTAGTGGAGATGGGAAAATATTTGTACCACTTAATGCAGAATTTCTACAATGAGTGCTTTAAAGAGATCAAAGAAGATAATAAAATGGAAGAGTCAAGAGATCTCTTCAAGAAAATTGTGAATCTCCATTGACCTTTCATGCCAAAGACGGTTTGATTAAAGACAAAAACGGGTGACAAGAAGGATCTCAACAGCATTGATAATCTCAGTAGTTTGTACAATGAGCTGGAGCCAGAGAGTGAAGTGAGATGGGCCCTAGGAAGCCTTGATGATAAGACGTCTACAGGAAGTGATGGAATCCTAGTTGAAGTGTTCAAAATCCTAAAAGATGTTGATGTGAAATTGTTCTCTACCTTATGCCAACAAATTTTGAAAACTCAACAGACCAGTAAACTGGAAAAGGTCAGTCTATACCAATCCCAAAAAGGCTGTGCCAAAGAGTGCTCCAATTATCAAACAATTGCACTAATTTCCCATGCCAGCAAGGTAATACTTAAGATCCTACATGCTCGACTCCAACAATATAGACCAAATCTGTAATCCGGTTCCGCAGAGGAAGAGGCACAAGTGATCCAATTGCTAATGTCTGATAGATAATAGAGAAAGTAAGAGAGTTTAGGAAAACATTTACCTCTTCTTCATAGACTATCCTAAAGCCTATGACTGTGTGGATGACAACAAAATGTTTCAAGTTCCTAAAAAGGATGAGAGTACCAGATCATCTCATCCACCTCCTGGGGAATATGTATGTGGACCAAGAAACCACGGTCATAACTGAACATGGGACAATTGAATGGTTCAAGATCAGGAAAGGAGAGTGAGAAAGGTTACCTATTACCTTATTTATTCAACTTATGCGTGGAACACATTGTGAGTAAGGCCGGGCTGATTTAATCCAAAGCAGGAAATAATATTGCATGGAAATATCAACAACCTCAGATATGCACATTATACTATTCTAATGGCCGGATGTGAGGAGAAACGAAAGGTCCTATTGATGTGGGTTACTGAACAAAGGGCAAAAGCTGGCCTGCTGCTCAACGTTACAAAGATGAAGATCCTGGCAAACAGCAGTCTCAGTTCCTGGCAAATAGTTGGGGAAGTAGTGGTATCAGTGACAGAAAAAAAACTTGGTATGCGCAGAGCCAAATATCAAATCTAACTTTCTATGTTTTAAGAGTAACTATCTGTAACTGTACATCATTAAGGCGACATTGTCATACTTTTTTATATAACTCCTTGGTGCTCATTTTTTGTATGTATAATTATACTGTAGTTTGGAAAAAAACTTCACATGCATTCTTGAAAGAACTTCCAGTCATTTGATTGAGCAGGTTATCCTGCTGGGACATATTCTTCTATTTAGATCTATTATGAACTGGCTATGTACAGTGGCAGTCTTTCAACATAACTGAATATGGACAAGGTGTTTAATCATGTTAGGAACAGAAACAAAATGTTTGCTGACATTAAAACAAAATTGAATAAAAATATTTAAAAAAGTAAAGATTAAATGTTTTTATTGTAAGACTTAAAAAAAAACATATTGCATACAATAAAGACAAGTTTTTTCCTGATTGTATATTGTACATATGGCACTTCAGTGGACCTTCAGTAAATGTCTTTTTTTTTAATTACATTTCCTTAAACAGATGGATCCACAAGACAGAATACTTCTGGACAACATTACAACACAGTGAATTATACAAAGAAATGTAAGGCTGAAACCCCCACAGAACTTCACCAAACCATTTCTGTTCAGTATAACAATGGATTCAAATCACAGAGACATCCTCAGCAGAAGTCTCAAGAAAGAAAGGAAGAGTGTTCTGAATGTAAGAAATATTTTGTTAGCAAGTCTTCTCTTCTCATTCATCAGAGAGTTCATACAGGGGAGAAACCATATGCATGTTCTGAATGTGAGAAAAGATTTAATCAGAAATCTCACCTTATCCAACATAAGAATCTACATACAGGGGAGAAACCATTTGCATGTTCTGAATGTAAGAAAAGATTTAATCAGAAATCTCACCTTATCCAACATCGGAATCTACATACAGGGGATAAACCATTTGCATGTTCTGGATGTGGAAAATATTTTGTTAGCAAGTCTTCTCTTCTCACACATCAGAGAGTTCATACAGGGGATAAACCATTTGTATGTTCTGAATGTGAGAGAAGATTTACTAAGAAATCTGACCTTATTCAACACAATCGTATACATACAGGAGAGAAACCGTATACATGTTCAGATTGTGGGAAATCTTACACATCTCAAACAGCTCTTTTTAAACATAAAATATGTCATTCAGAAAATAAACAATTTATATGTTCTGAGTGTGAGAGAAGATTTAACAGCAAAGCAAACCTAATAAGCCATGTAAAAATTCACACAGGAGAGAAACCATATAAATGTACTGAGTGTAATAAATGTTTTAGCCAACAATGTAATCTAATTAGGCATCAGAGAATTCATACAGGAGAGAAACCATTTGTGTGCTTGGAATGTGGAAAAGGTTTTAGTAACAACTCAACTCTAGTACAACATCAAAGCATTCACACAGGAGAGAAAAAATGTACATGTTCTGAGTGTGGGAAAAGTTTTAGACTGAAATCAAGTCTTTATTATCATCAAAGAATTCATACAGGGGAGAAGCCAAAAGTCTGTTGTGAGTGTGGAAAATGTTTTACCACAAGCTCAGCCCTTATAAGACATCAGAGAACTCATACAAGATAGAAACCATTTGTGCATTTTAGGGTGGTAAGCAGTCTCCTTGGAAATATACAGTTTAGTGAACCTCTTTCACAGACAGGTAGAGGGATGTGAGTATCTAGCTTACCACTTGTTAGTTAAAGTAATATGTTTATAAAGTCAACAGTAAAGCAATCTGTAAATAAAATGGTTTATAAATGAATGTACCTGCCTGATGTGCTGGATCTGTCTCCACCTCACACCTTTATGTGTGTGTGATGCTATTTTTATTTTGTAAGTATGTTAAGTTTAGAAAATGTACTTAATACAAATTTGAATAAGAATCACTTTTTATGTATTGGGTAGTTGCATTTTTATTACCCATTCAAAATATTGCTATTTTTATGTTTAAAAAAAAAAAGTGAAGTCAACAAAAAAAAGAACCGAAAATGTGCCTAATTCAAATTTTAAGAGGAGTTAACTTTTTGTCTATAATGGGTAGTAGTTGTTTTCATATGCGATTAACAATTAGAGAGTGCACTTGCACTAACTACAGAAAGGAATCCCTGACTTGATAGGATATTATAGTTTCTGCAGTTACCTAGATATTACAGTCTCTAGAAATACATTTTTTTATAGAAAGGCTGAATAGGAAAATCCTTCATTAATCCCATTCAGGTGTTGGGAATTTAAAGTAAATATCCACTTGCTTTCTAGTTTGCGTGGAATGTTAAAATATGGCGTGAGACTGGTGTGTCCATTTGATTTATTACAGTATGGGTATGCTCTAATACCCTGCGGCGGAGTTGCCATATTGTTTTGCCGACGTATATCATGGGACAAGGGCATATCAAGACATAAATAACATGCGTTGTTTTACAATTTATAAATCTTTTAAGAACATTTTTTACATGTTCTAGTTTGATAAGATATTATAGGGAAAGAGTGTTATGTGTATAAATAATCCAACTAGAAAAATAAAGAGGAAAGCATATCATTTAAAGTATTTTGTTTGTAATAGAGGAATAATTAAGTAAAAGTTACATTTTTTTTGTTGGATACTCACCAGCAATTATATAATTTGCTTCAAGACTTTGCCTTAATTGTATGGTATACTGGTGTTCATTATTAAAATTGGATGGTTATTATATTCCATCTAACCCCTAGCAATTATTGACCAATATCCATTTCATTAATATGTTTGCCCTTCCTTATATTTAATCCCATTTACACATATGGGAAATGGAGTTGCTCTATAATGATGTTCATAATATTTAATATATAACAACCGAGTCCTTAAATTGTAACAGAGAACAAAGTAACTTTAATGGAATAAATCATAGAAATGATAATATTACAAGGGACGTTACAAATTCATAACTAAAATAATACAAAACAACTCAACATATTAAGCTAGCAAAATCTGAAATCTTTCAGCAGACTTAAATTATTTTTATGGCCTCTTCATGGCCAGTTACTGGTTCCACAGAGGCAAATAAGAAGCAGGTGACTGACAGACAGGAGTAGGTAAGTGCGGCGGTCCGGTATTCTTCAGACAAAGTGGAGCCAAAGCTGATACATTTGCAGCCAATAGCTGTGACTGAGCTGATTAGTACAATGGCAGATAGGAAATACTGCAGTAGTAACTGTCGTCTTACAGGCATTATCACCGACTTTCACAATCCAGTTCTAACCTACCCAGTAGAATTGTAGGGTCTGTTGATTTCCCTGCTAGCAGGATAAGGACCAAACCAGGATGCAACTTCCAAGAGATCACAGGAAGCAGAGTTACCGATAGTAACTAGTTCAAGGCAGTTTCAGTAACAATAATCCCCAATGTTAGGATTATCCTTTCTCACAAAATGACACTTACACATAAATTATACAAATTCAAACTGGAAAAAAGGATTTATTGATGACTGTACAGCACATTTATACAAAACATCACCCAATCACATCTGGACTCAATCCCGTGATAAACGTTCCTTCAACCAATCCCAATCAGCCCACACCCTGGCCACGTCGGATGCCTATCCATAACATTATGTCATCCTCCCTGATCACTCTCCTCTAGTCCTGGAGCCTGTCTGAGAAATTAGATTAATCTACCCTTTGTCCCAGGCTTTCCAGGGGTGGCTAATCAAAACAATAGTGGTTAATCCTATCTTGTCACCCCATTCATAACTGAATATTCATTGTTCCCAGGCATCTGCCAACCCTTCATCTGGTCTTACTGGACCCCTCCACCAAGTACCCTGTAACATTTGGCTCCCTTCCCCAGGGAACCCCAGTAATACACTTTATTAACCTTCCTGGCCGTATGATTATTTCAGTATCTAAAGACCAAGATACAGAGTAAAAAACAGGCATTTAAATTATACAAACAAGAGGGGACAGAGACTGCTTTAGGAATACAAGGAAATCAACAAGGCTTGCAAAAGGGCGATTACACTGGCTAAAATAGAAAATGAAAAATGAATTGCAAAAGAGAGTAAGACTAACCCTAAAATATTTTTTAAGTATATTAATGGGAAGAAGGTGAGGAAGGAAGCTATAGGAACATTACAATGTAGCACAGGCCGTCTGAAAATTAGTGACCAAGAAAAGGCAGATGAGCTAAATAGGTTCTTTTCTTCGGTATACACAAGGGAGGTACAAGTGGTTGGGACACGGCAACATAATGGGGCTACACTACCTTTGCCAAATAATTGGTTAACACAGGAAGTAATCCAAAAGAGGTTGGAAAAAAATATTGTTAATAAAGCCCTGGGTCCTGATAGAATACATCCAAGGGTACTAAGGGAACTGGGTTAAGACAACCGGCGTCAGTATGTGGTCTCCCATGTGCTGGGATCTGTGGGAGTACCGTTGTAGGATGGACTGGCAGATCTACACAAACGCTAAGGTGGGATATTATGCTGCAAGAAATTGAAACTGAAGAAGTGGAGACCAAAGGATCAAAAGCTCAGAAAATCCTACGAGTACTAGAGAGAACCCACAAAAGGGTTAAACACATGTTTGTAGTTCTGTAAAAGCAAATAAAATATCAATACTGCTCGGTAAATGATTGGGAAAGCGATGATAGTATTAATTGCACAACAGTCTCAAGCTCCCAAATTGGCAATACAAATTCGCTTTTTTTATGTGTAATTTCAGGGTTATATCGATCTTGGGAATCAATGAGTTAATACATATCAGGCCACCCACATGGACTAGAACAGTATTGGAATTAATTTTTTTTATTTAGGGTTTTGCAACTCCAATATTGCATATCGCAGTCATACGGCCTGTATACGGCGAGATGCAGGCTTCAAATTGAATTGGGCTCTATACCTTTAAGACTAAAACTCTTTCCCCCTAAGAGACATACAGCCTCATTTAATTGCGTTTTTCAGATCCGAGGTCGCAAGTGGAAATCTCAGGCAATGTTGCTTTTCAATTGCCTCCATTTTGCGACCTCGGATCGGGTTCCGAGTGACGGCCCTGCGAAAAAGGCCGACCTGCAACTCGGAGCTTACGCCACTCTGAAGCCTTTGATCTGTCACTTTCGCAGCCCAGAAAATGCAAATCCCTATTTATTTGCCCGATTCCTCCCAATCCAAAAAGTATCCCAGCTCTCCTGTGCTCAGGAGGAGCCGCAAGGGCTTTAGAAGCCCTTACGTATGGTCCCTGTTATGTCCCCAGTGCTCCTAACACCCACCCCCACACTCCTACATGAGACCCCAATGATGCAGGGGCCCTGATTAGGCACCCCGCAGGGTCCCCACATTAATCCCTTGCTGCGTTGGTCCCAATCGGGACCCCCACAGTGTGTCAACATTAACCCCATGCTGGGGGTACCCATCGGGCCCCCCGGAGCATCCCAATATTAACCCTTGCAGTAGGGGTCATGAGCATGTACCCCAAATGGCACCTAAAATTAACCCCCAAATGCTGAGGGTCCCCATTGGGACCCCCGCAATGTCCCCACATTAACCCTTGCAGTGGGGGTCATGATCGGGACCCCCACTGCATTTAAAATGTTTAAATTCCCTGCCTCGGGTCCTTAAAGGGCCTGCGGCACACAAATAGTTAAGACTGGCAGTGGGGGTACTTTAAGAAGCCCCACCGGCACCTAAAATGAACCCCCTAAATGCTCCGGGTCTTCATCCGGACCTCCGCAATATCCCCACATTAATCCTTGCAGTGGGGGTTCATGTGGGGACTCTGCACGGTCCGATCAGGACCCCTGCAGCAGTGTTACTTATTGGGAGGCTGTGAGAGCTCTCACAGCTTTGAGTACCGTCAATCATGACCTTCTCAACTCCCATTGGCTATTGGTATGCAGTAGCTGTGGCCTTGCAGTTGCAAGCCCATCTCTGCTTACGTCGAAAACATTGGTTTCCGATTTCGGATGTCAGGCAGGGTGACTCGGCCTTGGCTAATAGAATAGCCTTGGAAACGGAGGGGAAACGTAGCCTGCAGCTCACTCAGAGACATGCAACCCTCTGCGAGAGAGCTGAGACCTTGCAATTGAATGAGGCTATATGTAATTAAAGTCAAGCTGTCTTTAAAAAACATTGCTTCAAAGTAAGGAGCTGCTTTTCTTGCTAATAATTAAGGGCCTCATTCAATTCGTAGGCCGCATCTCCCGGGATGTAGGTCGTATGTCTGCAGGCCTGCTGCGGGCCTGTAGTGAGCTCGAGTTACGGTGCTATTCAATTCGGCTAGACCACAAGACCCAGCCCCATAGCGAAAAACGTAAACCATGCCATTGGATGTAGCATTTCCAGGCATGAAGATGAAAGGAGGCCGTCATCATGACGTCAGTAAAACATTGAGGTGACATGTCAATCAACTAGCGATTCAGGGTTCGATATACGATCGGACCTGCAAACCCTCAATGTACAAAATAATAAAAATAAATGAAGTCCATGTGGGTGGCCTGATATGTATTAACTCATTGATTCCCGAGATTGATATAACCCCGAAATTACACATTAAAAATAAAATTTTATATTGCAGATTTACGGGCTTAAGACTGTTGTGCAATTCATTCTAATGTCTTACATTGTGTTCCCCATCATTTACAGTGCAGTATCGAATTTTTTATTTGAATTTACAGTGCCCCGGACATGTCTGTAAGCCCTTTGCGGGTCCTACTTGGAACCCGTAACATGTGGTCCGATTGTTGTCATTTGCGGCCTTGGCTGCGTGGTAAGCAAGGGGGAATTTCAGCAATTGAATAGCAATTTGTGATTTTGGAGATTGTAACTCTTGCAGCCGTGAAAGATCAAAGGCTTGGACGAGCTTTAACTTGCGATGTTAACCATCCAAGGAATCAGAGGCCGGAGCTTGTAACACAGTCGGAGCCCGCAAAAGGACACCAATTGAATAGCAAAATAGATTGCGGCCTCTCTTACGGATAACCACATCTTCCGAGTGCTAAATTGAATGAGGCCCTAAATCTGTGTATGGCATAAGGAAATATTGTACATTTCTGTATGATTAGTGGTGAAGCATGGACTTTCTGCTGCCCTATTAAGCTGGCATGGAGTAGCAGAACCTAGTTCTATCAAATATATTAGCTGAAGAATATCATGCGCAGGAGGATCAACTAACTTTAACTAAAATCAATAAATATGCTTGCAGAAGTCCAAAATTACCTCAAGTCAGATTTTAAACAACAAATTGTAGATAACACAATGCAATTTAAGATGTGAGTTTGAGACTCCATGAGATGGAAGAAAACTTTGCTAATCTTCTAATGGATCACAATTCTGTACTCTCTTACAATACTCAACTTGAAGGAAATTTGAAAGAACTGCAAGATAAAATTGGTAATTTTGAAGACCGGTCTAGACGAAACAACTTAAGAATTAGAGGGATATCAGATTTATGTCAAATATGGATCTGGAAAACAATCTTATGAATTTGCTCTCTACCTTAGTATCACCGGTAGAACATGTAGAGAATAAGTCAGACATTGCTCATAGAATTCATGTACCGGCAAAAATGGACCTAAACACATCTAAAGATGTTATTGTAAGGTTGCATTATTTGTGTTATCAGGAAGCAATTAAAAGAGCTAGTTTTAAGAAAATAGTTTTGGATTCTCCTTATTAGAATATAAAATAGTTATCTCCTAATACTTTAATGAAATGAAGGGAATTTGACGATATTACATTTGCATTGAGAAAACTTAATTTATAAATGAGGTTTTCCGGTTAAACTTTATTTCTTGGAAGGATCCAAATGATTTACTCTGAACACAGTTAAGAAAAACACAAGATAAGTTAGCAAGTTGGAATATGAAATATAAAATAACAACCATGAGAAAGAGGAAAGTAGATTTACAGCTAAAGTCTCTGAAATGGCAACCTGTGACCCTTTAATACATATTGATATATTGGAAAACAGATAATACAGTATATAGATGAGCCTGAGCCCATAATTATTGTCATGGATCCCTTCCTGTTCCTGGGTTGTAGCTGATTGAGCCACCATAAAGGCCAGACTGCTTGGCTCCAGCCACTGGACTATGTACATAAACACCTCCATTGTATTGTAATCTGTTTTGCCCTATTGTTTGCCAGATACAGTTAATGTACTCTATTTGAGATCTAGACCACTAGACATGGAGACAGCATTATATGTATTTGGAGGTTGGCCTATTGTTCACAGGTGCCAGACAGGATGCCAGGATGGCAGACTATTAGACCCCATGTGAGGTCAATCTCCTGTGTTTGTCTGTCACTCTCTCTCTTTGTTTTGTATACTCTCCCCTCTGTATCTAACCCCTGTAAATATTTTTTACTTTCTAAAAATATATCAGTTCACCGCTTAGACATATAGAAATGGTATGTTCACCTATTTGTTCCTGGTGACTGCAATACTGATCCTATCTCTACCCTGCAAGTGACTTGTCCTGGTCACTACCACAGGAAGGTTACTCAGACTCCTGGAAGGGCTGATTCCTGATGGAGAGACCCTCACTAATACAGAAGCCAGATATCAGGCTGCTGGTGCTGAGATTTCCAAGAACCTAAACGGTCCTTGTGAGTAGTTAATCTAGAGTCTTTAGCAGGTGGCCCTGGGCAGTTATAGCCCCTACCCCTGGATCGTCACACTTATTTCTTAGAACTTGCTCACTGCCAAGTCAAAAGGTCACTTTTCTACTTCTTCTGGATCGCTCTGCAGCCTTTGATAAAGTTGACCACCCTCCTCTACACCATCCTCTGCTCCATCGGGATCCGCGACAATGCCCTCATCAGCATGGGTGCAGTGACCAGCCATTTGCTTTGTAGCCCCATACGCAACAGAGTGAACTGTACTGTCATCTACATGTCTGGTAGACCCTGGTTCATTTGGACAGTGAGCTTCTCAACTGTGGAGCGTTGGTTGGCCCTCACACACCTTCACAGCCAACGTTTACCTCTGACATTTATGGCACATGCTGCTCCACAGTTTCAATGCTTTTTATTCACAATGGTGGCATTTGTCCTCTTTCAGAAACACTGCCACCCTTGGCCTGAAAGCTAATGATCGTCTCCTTTTAAAAGTTGGATAAATCGCAAATTTACCAATGACAGCGATGACAGCGATATGTTTGCAAAATCAAAAAAGAAAAAATTACTTCCTAGAATCCCTAGTGCATAACACTTAATTATTAATTAATTTACTTTTATTATGGGAATATTTAAAATCAGAAAAAACGCTGCTAATTCAGTGGATTAAAATTATTGATTGAATAATTGAAATTCTAAGGTAATTAGAGGAGTATACTATATATATCTCACACTATACTGCTTTTGGGACAGACTCTGTTATAGAGTATAAATCCAAATTGTCAATATATCCCATAAGCAGCCACTATAATCATATTTTAGAGATAATCCTCATATATGCAGAAACTGCTAATCATAGGATTATCGTATATACTCGAGTATAAGCCGAGTTTTCAGCCCTTTTTTTTAAGGCTAAAAAGGGCCCCCTTGGCTTATACTCGAGTCACTCTCCCCCCGTGTCTCTCTAACCCCCCGTGTCTCTCTAACCCCCCCGTGTCTCTCTAACCCCCCCGTGTCTCTCTAACCCCCGTGTCTCTTTCCCTCCCCCCTCCTCATCCTCAAACCCCTCCTCAACCTAAACCCCCCTCCTCAACCTAAACCCCCCTCCTCAACCTAAACCCCCCTAAATACCTCCCCCTCTCCCCTCACTTACCTGCTTCTGCTCCGGCCTTCGCTCCTTGACCCGGCGCGCATGTGATGTCACATGCGCGCCGCGTCATTAGCATATACCAAGTGCCGGCTTATACTCGAGTATATACGGTATATGGTTAGCAGTTAAATAATACACATAAAAATCAATAAACATGACTTCAAGACATATTTAAAAAAAAAAAAAACAATAAAGTGGTGAAATGGTGTTAAAAAACAAAGGTGGTAGGAGAGTCAGGAAAAAAGCAGCTATAATATATGGCTAATTAATGCATGGGGAAATCCACAATGCAATATGCCCTATAGTAAATAGAAAAGGCGCACCCAATATTTACCAGACATCTTTTAGTGTGTATTCAATACATTACTGCAATATACTTGCTGTATCATTCGTATAAGGGTTGCCAATAAATCAATACACTGCTTAATCCTTCATCTCCTCCAGAATCCCGATGGATACCGTTTCGCCCTTGTACAGGGCTTAGTCATGGGGTAGCTGCCACTGATTTTCGGCACATATTTAAGCACCCGGGACTTCCGGGTTTGCGTCAATCGCGTCAATAGGTGACGAGATGACGTCGCAGCTTCTATTGAAGCACATAACTTTATTTAAACATATTTAAACACCCGGCACTTCCGGGTTTACGTCAATCACGTCAAAACTTGACGCGATGACGTCACTGCGTCCATTGAAACGTCAAACTTTATTAAATAATGCATTGAAAACACTTCAATGCGTTTCAATAGGAATAGAATATCACTGTGGTGATGATGGCATAATATCTTGTCAACTTCCATTAAAGCCATATCACTTTATTGAATAGCACTAAATCGACAAATCAATGCATTTCTATGGGGATACTACGTATCAATAAATATAATGATAGTAATATGTGCAAAGAAATTCCTATTGGACATGGGAGGGCTAATATAATATGAAATAAAGGATAATGAGAAATGTGTTTAAATGAAGAAATCCTGAGATGTGAACATAGTATGCAGGATGAATAAAAAATGATGGCCTGAAAGATAATGATCCAAATTTACCCATGACAGCGATGACTGATATGTTTGCAGAATGCCTACATATCACCTTATATAACCCCCAAGCCAACTCACAACACGTGCCATATTTTATTGGCTACTCGCTGTTGATGCAAAAAGTAGGAGGCGGTCATAATAATAATGTGACACATCCAACCCTGTATATGTTATTACTTTTAATGCTTTATATCTTGTATTTTGAATTATATCTTATTTTCATTATCTATATATAATCAATGATACTGATTTTAACAGCGATGTCGTATTCCTTAACCTCTAACTGGGCTACATTATGAAATCCGCTTTTGGACATAGTAATGGCTGTCCACATTCATGGTTCATAAGTTAGCAGCTGTGTTTATTTTTTACTTCCTAAAATATGCTGCCCGTTAATCAAAATATAAATATTAGACTAGAGATCCTGTATAACAATAAAAAATATAATGTTGACCCTTTGTTTCTGTATCCTTTGGGTGCTTAACACCCCTTTAACTTAATCATCAAAAATAACTATATTTGGATACCTATGATCCTAGACAACGCCGATTAGTGATTAAAAAGTGCTTGCAAATTCTGAAAATATCAAAGTAGCAGTACAAAATCAGCCCCAGCCGCTTACCACACACATTAGGCGCCATTTTACAACACTAACTTACACAATACGGAAGTACACAGCTACATTAAGGGATTTTCCTTGCGCACGCAGCCTATTACACTACACACTGCACACATTGCTGACACTTACACCGCAACTCCACAGCAGTGAAAACACACATTGTATGCTGCAGCACCATGAACACAGATTGTCAGCTCTTCAACACAATGCTTTCTGCATATATTACTTCAAAATAGATAAAGTATATTCATTTATTAATTATTTCATTAGCATACAAAAAAACACCGCCAACGCTGCTCATGGCACACAAACAACCAACAGCCTCGCAATGGGCGCCTTTGGCGCTCATTGCGAGCCACGCAATGAGTGCCGAAGGCGGTCAGCGTGAGGCTCGCAATGAGCGCCCAAGGATCTCGGAACACCAACAAAATTAATGTCGCAACCAAACACCATTACCTGCCTTACAATCTTATTGCCGTCATTTTTTGATGGGCAAGTTGCTAGTTCCTAATATCTATGGGAAGCAGGAACCTAACCTTTGTAAGTGTAAATATACACTGTGGTTAAGAATGAGGAGATGGCAAAACCAAACAGAAGAAGT
Source organism: Discoglossus pictus (assembly GCA_027410445.1). NCBI lineage: Eukaryota > Metazoa > Chordata > Amphibia > Anura > Alytidae > Discoglossus > Discoglossus pictus. Next base: position 72,524,301 of record CM050174.1, read on the forward strand.
AGTTGTACCTTATACTATAGTATTGTTTTGTGACAATCTACAATGGACGTCACATACTGAATGCATTTTACATCCTAAAGATTATATAGATTATATAGTGGAAGATCCATACCGGGAACATGGCGATTCCTCCCCCTGCATAGGTTTTTTTTTTACTCAATCTCACATTTTCAAGATAGCATTTATCAATGTCTAAATATAATCCCTGTCTCCAAGATAATCCTGTAGTCCAGTACCAAATTTTGCTATCTTTTAAGTGTAAGAAACAGCAAGAATAAAGCCTGACATTGCTTCTTCAGTACTGGCCCCATATAACCGCCAACCAGTAATCTTGCTAGGTCAATTTGTATATTGTATTATATGTATTGTATATTGATGAGTTGGGTATTGTTAATCAAATAGGATTATTTATCTCCAAACAATACAATTTGGAGGGTTTAATGCAAATGTCTTAAAACAAAGAAGGATTCCTGGATAACATTCATGGTGTTGACAGAAACTTGAAGTGATATTTAAAGTCGAACATTGTTTGTAGAGCATCACTTTTATGAAAAGTGATTTCTTTAGTCAGAACATTATTTTTTAAGTCTTAATCCAAATTGTACTTTATTCAGCCCGATCTTTATGTAGTAGGGAGTGTCTTGGATATAACTGATGTACAAATCTAAGATCTGGATCAAAGTTTGATTGATTTGATCACATAATCTCTTGACCATCAGACAATCCCAAACTATGTATTTCAATCTGCCAATCTGGCCACAATCTCCATTCATTTTATTAAACCTGGAAATATATTCTATGGAGATAAGTTAGAGATGTCTCAGTTAGTGACTACAACTACCCTTATAGACCAATCTTCTGTCTATGTTGTGGTTCCGAGGTCCTCCTCCCAAGAAAGTTAATTTTTTTAGTTGAACGTCGTTGAACAAGGTATATAGCCAAAATAATTCACTTCCCTACTACATTAGCAGTTTTCCAATCTTTTGGAACTACTCCTGAGAACAATTATTCCTTAGAAGATGTAGCTAATGGTGCTGCAGGCACCAATCTGAGATCCTTCAATACCCTTGGATTTATACTGTCTGGGCAACTGACTGGTTCACTTTTTACTTTGATAAATACTAATAAATGTCCCTCTTCATAAAAAGTGCCTTTGTTAATTACTGTATCACTTAATTCTCCAATATCTGGTCAATAGACCATAAGTATCATTCAGGCAGGTTATATCCCTGTCTTCCTCTGCATAACTGGCATGTACTTTCTTTAACTATTCCCCCCCCTAGTTTTTCTCTTTTTAATAATAATTTCCTTTTAGATTAAAGTTTAAACAGGTTTTATTTATTTTTCTCAATCAACTTTATTGAGGGTGGAGACATATTATAACATAAATTTAGAACATATATTGCATAATTACAGATCATCTGTCCGGGCCCCAGGCCCTTAGTCTTTCAAACTTCCTTTACAGAACGGCATAGATAAGTATGATTTCAAGTCACTCTAAAGAAATGCTGTATGGGGGTCTCAACCATGGATCTCATATCTTCAAAAAGGAGGAAACTCTCATGTTTTTTTAAATATAGTTCAACTTAAATTCAAGATTTTAAGACCTTCACTGCTTGGCAATGTGACTTTTAGTGGCTAAAATCAGAAATTGCAGTCATTTATTGTGTGAAACAGATAATGTTTGAGAGGAAATTCCCAAGAGGCAAATAGCAATATTTGGTTCAAGTGGAGAATCAAACAAACTAGAGGCCAAGAGCATCACTTGTCTCCAGATGTATTGGGCCTTTGGACAGGACCACCAAATAGGTATTAAGGAACCTACTGCAGAGCAACCACAAAAACAGTTGGGATTCTCTCAGGGGTTTCCATCTAACAAGTCTCCAACTTATGTAAAACCTTAATAGAGGTCTCCAAAATGCTGTAATTAAGGGATCTTCATTCAAGGCTAGTTCAAGATTCTTCCAACATATCCTGTTCCCAATCTTGAGTTAATTTTACTTCCCATTCAAACATATATTTAAGCCTAAGACCCTCTGGGGACAAGTTAAAAGTATCATAGAACCCAGTATACCCCTAGTTAAGGGGGGATTCCTACTAGTATGGGAGAACCAACATACATTTGGGATACCCAAGGTCCTCACTAAAGAGGTAACAAAGTGTTTGATACAGCAGTGCTCTCGCAAGGGTAGCCCAAAACTATCCCGTAGTTGTTCATAAGACATCAGCAAACCAGGAACCAAATCTATCAAGGCCCTTAGATCTCCACCATTCAGTGAATCTTCACAGAGACCCTCTGGAAATTGTGGATGGAGAAAGATAGATGTCAGGGTAGAATATTCTGCAGACAGCTAAAACCTTCAGTGCGCCCAATTCCAGCAAGATAATGATTGTTTGATTATTGAACTTAAAGGGCCCCTCAACAAAGACAAAGGCCTTGGGAGATAAATTGTCTTGTCCCAAGTAAAGTAATTCTCGATAGATAACCAAGCTGGTTGATGCAAAATAGAATGGGTAATAGGTAAAAAGGATAATTGGGCCACTCTGAAATAAAGTTTAAGATTCGGACATAAAAGCCAACCTTTAGATTTATGTCTATACATTGATTTAGCAACACTTGGGCCCTTATTATGCCAGATGAGCTTAAAGATCTGTCTCTGGAAGTCAGCTAGCTTTTTAGAGATGATTGTGATAGGCAAGGTTAGAAAAAAATATAGTAGCCTGGGTAAGATATTCATCTTAACTACATTGATACGACCAATCCAAGAAATGCAGCACTTAGATCACTTACTTAAGTTGGTCGTTAAAGATTTAAAGATTGGTTGGTAATTGGCCTTATACAGATCTCCAAGCTTAGGCGTAATATTTATCCCAAGATATTTAATATGAGACTTGGGTCAGGAGAAGTTATAATTACTGCAGGGAAATTCAATTTCTGAAGGGGTAAGTTGGAGAGATAAAGCTTCAGTTTTCTCGAAATGAACTGTCTAGCCCTGAAAATTGGCTAAAATTTCCTAAGGTGTGGCTGGGACTGAGTGGATAGGATTTGTGAGGGTGCAAAGCAGATCATCTGCAAACAGACTGCATTTAAAATGATGGAGCCCTTCTGCAATCCCCAGTATGCCTGAATCTGACCTAATGGCCTGTGCCAGGGCAACAAGGAGGGAGACCGAGGACAACCCTGCCTGGTACGTCTCTGGATGTTTGTATAGACTTTACTACTTCCAGGGAGTTTTGAAGAGGCTTTGGGAGAATGATGAAGTATTAATTACATTTATAAAGGATCCCCTAAATCTGGATTTGGCTAAAACAGTTTGTAGGTAGGACCATTCTATTGAATAAAAAGCTTTTTCTATGTCCAGCATCAAAAGACAAGTAGGGTATTTCAGTTTTGTGCTATTTGCATAACATCTAAAACTTTTCTAATATTGTCTCCCGCCTGCCTGAAAGGAATAAATCACACTTTCTAAAAATCGGCATAGGTTTTATATTTTTTCATACAAAAAAAACAACTTTTGTTGTTTTCAAATGGACAAAAAAACTATTGTGTCCCATGTCCCTTTAAACCGGGATGTTATATCCACAGAATCCTATCACAATATTGTGTTATTTTATGTATATTTTTATGTTTTTATTTTTGAGATAATAATTAAATAAAGAAATTTAACTTTTTGTATAAATTGTAAGTGTAAAAACACAGTTTGTTTTACTGCGAGAGATAACACAAACAAGTTTTGGTTTATCACTAATAAACCTTTTTCCCCATCTCTCCCACTTTATATCCTTCTAATTTTCCTTCCCTCCTCAATTTCTCCCTTTTTCTCGCACACTTCACTTCATATCACATTATTTCTCTCTTCCACGCCCTTTCCCACTCTTCTCACTCCCCTTTATTTTCTTCTCCTCTTTTCTCTCTTTTACTCTCTATTCTCTTATGCAGACCTGTTTCCTCTCCTCATGCTTGTCTACCACTCATCTTTCCACTTCTTTTGTCTCCCCCTTCTCTTTTTTTAAATTCCCCCCTTCCATTACAATTGCATCTCTCTCTCACAAGTATCTCTGCCTTTTCTGTGTTTTCTTCTCATTTTATTTCTCTTACCTTTATTTCTTTCACCACTGGTCATTCCCATTCTCTTACCCTTTCTTTTTCTCACCCCTGGTCATTCCCATTCCCGCTTCAACCTCCTTTCTCTCATTTCTACTTTCTCGCCTTCTTCCCATTACTTTACTCTTATTCCACGTTTCTTCCCTTTCTCCCTCTTCACCATCTCATCTCTTTCCACCTTTTTTCCCTTTCTTCTCCTCTCCCATCCCCATACCTACCTCTCTTCCCTTTTCTTTCTCCTAGTGAAGGAAGGTCTGAGCTGGAGTTTGTAAGCAAATGCAGATGCTAAGAGAGAGATAGTTGGCAGACGGCAGTTCATTAGAGGAGTCCTCCAGAAGGAATCTTCTTTCTTTCCCCTTCACTTCATATGTTCTCGGCATCCCTTTTCTCTCTCTACACCTCTTTTCTATCTCTATCTTTCCACATCCCATCAAATGCTGAGTGGGGGAATAACATTTTTTGGATGAACCAGGGCCCTACATGCATTAGCTTTGCCATTGACACTATATTTCTTTCTCTCTCCACTCCTCTACCCACATTCACCATCTTTCCCCACCCATTCTTTACTACTCTCATCTGTTTCCCCCTCTACTTCTGTCCACCAATCCGTCTCTCTTCATTTTACTCTCTCACCCATTCCCCATTTTCAATCATCTCTATATATGCCCTCCTCTCTCCACCTTCTCCTTCTCGCCCCATATCCCTTTTTCCCCCAGTAAGGAGACTGAAGAGATGTGATCAGAGAGGGAAAGGGCCTGATCAATATGGCACTAAGGCTAAACATAGAGAGGATTGTACAGGAAAGATGGGACTGTGTGTGTCAGAGGTGGAAATGTGTTTACTGCATACCAGTAAACAGAAAATAAATAGATAAACACACATTAAATCACAAAATAAGTTGTTTTATTATGGTTAAATGAGAAGTAGTAAAAATAAAAACATATCTATATATATATATATATATATCCCTATTATATTCTTTCGGGGAGATAATTAGCTCCCTCAGCTTACAAAATAATATACAAAATAATATTTTTAATTTGAATTAAACCTCAGTTATGGATATAAACAAAACCAAACATTACCTAATAATTACTTATAAACATGTTTATGTAAACCATATAACTTGTAGGATTGTTGAAAATATGTTTCTATCTAATATTTTTGTTAAAGTAAATGTAATTTCACAAATTTGTACGTGTTAAAGGTTACAGCCGTGTGTGAGTCCTTTGGTGTCTGCGAAATGTGCTGTGATCACTAAAACTTTTCCCACACTCTTTACATGTATAAGGTTTCTCCCCTGTATGAACTCTGTGGTGTGTTAGAAGAACACTCTTTCTAGTAAAGCTTTTCCCACACTCCATACATTTAAAAGGCCTCTCACCGGTATGAATCCTCATGTGTTTTAGAAGATTACCTTTTCTTGTAAGGCTTACCCCACACTCTGTACATGTGAAACGTTTCTCCCCTGTGTGAGACATTAGGTGAGATTGAAGAGAGTAATTTTGCTTGAAGCTCACCTTACACTCTGTACATATGTAAGGTCTCTCCTCTGTGTGAACCCTATGGTGATTTAGAAGAGCACTCTTTGTTGTAAACCTTTTCCCACACTCCATACATTTAAAAGTTTTCTGCCCTGTATGACGCCAGTGGTGATTTTGAAGTTCATTATGTCTTATAAACTTTTTCCCACACTCAGTACATGCAAATGGTTTAACCCCTGTATGAACCATATGGTGTCTTTGAAGATGACTCTTTCTTATAAACCTTTTCCCACACTCTGTACATGTGTGTGGTTTTTCCCCTGTGTGAATCATGTGATGACACAGAAGTGTCTGTTTTAGTGTAAAACATTTCCCACATTCTATACAGGTGAATGGTTTCTCTCCAGGGTCCATCACATTTATACTGGGGAGATTTTCTTGAGTCTTTGCTGGTATCTCACACTCAAACTCAGTTGGTATGTCGAGCTGCTCACGGTCTGGAAATTCACCATTGTCTTGAGACGACTCCTGAGCTACATTTAATGAGTGGTTACAGTCTTCAATCTGTACTATTATCAGGTTTTGGGGAGATGGTCTACTTCTGTCTGGAACCCAGTTTGCATGTGAAACATTAGAGCAAATCTCTGGAAGAAGAAAATATCTTATTAAAATAGTGAGTAAAATGATATCCATACAATTAATTATAACAAAAACCTTGAAGAATCATCTTTCCACTTGCACTTAATAGAATCTATTTAATTAAACATATCTGATATTTTAAACACTTTTATAGGCGTCATTACCTGTCCCCACAATTATTTACATGGCAATCCCTAAGTGCTCATCCACCTTGGAATTGCCAAATTACCCAGGATTTCCAAAGCTTCTGTAGATGCCTCAATATCTATAATTTCAGAGAAGACTTTTATATATCTGCTAAAAAAGACTGGTTACAAAACAAAAAAATTCATTAATGGTGGGCAACAAATTGATAGAAGCCTCCACCATAAATAAACTGTACATTTGTGTTGACATTTGAACATCTAAAACAAGATAAAAAAACTGGTTTGATGCTCGGAATTTTGAGAAATATAGCCATTGCACTGCATTCTGGGAACATGGGCTTGAACATGCAAATGTGCTCACAAAGGCTTCGTTGTTTACTCCAATGCCATTTCGAACATGACTCCTTTTAGGCATATGCCTGCTGTACTACATGGCTTTTAGCAAAGCCCAGGATGGATTATGTACAAGCCAGAAATAAAGAGTGAAGAAACCACTATTAACTTCCTTAAATCTTTAAATACACCAGGACTAAATGACTTTACTAATCTTTATTATAAAAACAATCTTTAGTATTGTAGGCCCTAAACTGCTGTAAATAGTTAACCAAGTTATCAATGCCGAATTCCTAAAGAAGGTTGAGAACCTCTCAAATGGGATAATTATTTTCCAATTGGTCCCCTACTTCCTAGATTGATATTGCTGGATCAAGTAGATTTTATACAGGGAATGTCAGGCCAGAAACAACACTAGACAGTTAACTGATCTCATTCAACAGCCTCAGTGTGGTCCTGATGGATCCTTATTCTTAAGCCTTGATGGTTAGAAATTATTCAATCAGGTCCACTAGGGCTACATGGGAGCCATTCTCTGTAAGTTCAGTCTCCAAGGTCCTATCCTCCATAGCATCTTGTCACTTAACAAAATCTCCCTCTATGATTATCAGTCAGCAGCTCTCCACCATTCCCTGTCCACAATGACACAAGACTGAGCTGCCCCCTCACCCCTCTACTCTTCACCATTGTCATGGAACCCTGGAGCTCCTCAGTTCGAACCCACCCAAATTCAGCAGGTCTAATGATTGTCCAGGAGGACCATAATTTGGCCCTTTTTGCAGATAATGCTATATTTACTCTTATAAATCCCCAGAGTCCCTACCAAATCTAATGGATGTCCTCCAGGAGTTTAGTAGAATCAAATCTAAAGATTAACATTTTACAAGTAAATCTGAAGATCTCCACATAAATATTAACTCAGACTGAATTAAAATCTTTAAACACTTTTTTACTTACTACCCTATAAAATACTTTGGCTTTCACCTCACATAATCCTACCAAACTCAATATAAACATAATATACCAAAACAACTAGATAAGATTAAGAAAGAGCCACAAAAATGGCAAAATTATTCAATGTCTTAGTCTGAATAGCAAACGTAAAAATGAATTTATTGCCCCTCATTCTCAATGTTTTTCAAACTCTGCCAATACATATCCCTAAACATGTTTTTACATTTTTGCAGTCAGACTTGTTACATTTTATTTGGAAGGGTCAAAAACCCAGAGTCTCTAAAAAAATCTTATTCTGAATAAAAGATTATAACTTATACTAATGACTTGCCCATCAAAAAATGACAGCAATAAAATTGTAAGGCAGGTAATGCTGTTTGGTGGAGACATTCATTTTGTTGGTGGTCTGAGATCCTTCGGCGCTCATTGCGAGCCTCGCGCTGAACGCCTTTGGCGCTCATTGCTAGGCTGTTTTATTTATTTTTTCTGATAGGCGCTTTTGCTGTTATTGTTTTGTCTGCGTTGATCTGCTTTTTGCGCTTATTGCAAGGCTTTGTGTGCTATGAGCAGCGTTGGCGCTCGTTGTGAGTCGTGCGGTGAATGGGTTTTGTGTTTATTGCAAGAGTTTTTTTTGTTTTTGTGTATATTTATTTTTGTATGCTAATGGAATAATTAATACATGAATAAATGAATATACTTTACCTATTTGGAAGTAATATATGCAGGAAGCATTGTGCTGAAGAGCTGACAATCGGTTTTGATGTTCCTGCAGCATACAATGTAGGTTTGCAGTGTTGTGGAGCTGAGGTGTAAGTGTCAGCAATGTGTGCAGTGTGTAGTGTAAATAGGCTGCGTGCGCGTGGGGAAGCCGTTAGGGTAGCTGTGTACTTCTGCATTGTGTAAGTTAGTGTTGTAAAATGGCGGCGACTGTGTATGTGGTACGCGGCTGTGTATGATGTAGCGTCCTTGTTAATAGTGTATCTTGTACCTCGTATGGCTTTTTGGAAAATCTGTATGTGCTTGGTGGTGTTTTGCGTGTTTAGGGTCCTGTAGCCTCTTTTTTGTTTTTTCGGCGGCCATTTTTTCTCTCGCTTAGGGGATTTTCGTGTGTCTAAACTGTGAAATTTAGACTTAAATTGAGGTGTAACTTCACTTGCAGAGGTCTGTGGGTAAGCTTTCTATGTATTTGTTGTGTGTATTTATTGTGTTTTTAATGTTTTCATGTGTGCGCGGTTCGGGCGTTAAGGTCGTATTTTTGAGAGCTCATAATGTCCTGCGGCTCGTATTTTTTGATGCTAAGTCCATACAATTTCCATTGTAAGTCCTGCCTGCGGCTCATTGCAGCCGACGTGGGAGCCTCCACCTCCGCAAATGCGGCCCCTCGCTTCACGAGGGTCTGCATTTGCGGGCCGAAAGTCGTAGGGGGTCGTAGAGATGAGCCCCGACGGCGCTCACCTCCAGCAGCGCAAGGAGCACCTTTGGCGCTCCTTGCCAACAACTGCAGCCCTCGATTCGCGAGGGCCGCAGTTGCGGCGGGCTCGCTATGCGAGCCTGCAAGCGTTAGCAACAACCCGCATGCTCACAACTATATTTGTAATTTAAATCAATATATATTTAAAATTCTAGTTGAAAACATATGTTGAAAATAGTATTAGTTGAAAAGTATTTAATAAGCATCAATTTAGCAGTTCAACACCAATGAAAAATGTCATACTTCTCAGAAAGTCTAATAACACTGAACCCTTTTATATTTGAGCCAAGTAAACTACTGAGAAACATAATTTTGGCTTGCAATATTACGGATCTCCCCCAACATCCGAAAATACTGTCTTGTCTGTAAAAGAGTTTGTGTAGAATTATGAGATTACTTCTAATATTACACTAAACCAGGCATTTCATTTAAGTTACAGATGAGACACAGCTCTAGGAACCAAAAGAAAATGAGAACATCATGATTCTTATAAGAAAAAGCACCAAGAAAAAACAAGAAACCATTTTGCAAGTAATTAAATATATGTGCTAATAGGGCTAGTTCTTCAAAGAACGATATATATTATATTGCAACGTTCAGAATTAAACTGAAGAAGGAAAGTCAAAAGACCAAGTAGATACAAGATAAATAAAATCCCCTGTGAATATACAGTGGAGGTAAATAATATATTTAAGGAAATGGACACCATTGTCTCTCTCCCCTTCTAATCCCCCCATTTTACACACCCTTTTGGTCTCCCCAACCTCTCATATTCTCTCTCTCTCTTTCCCCCCGCATTTCCAAGCATCTCTCATTCTCTTCACCCTCACCTTCCTCCTCTCCATTCCAGACTTCACTCCAGGAGTCTGGGTGTGTGGCTCACAGAACAGATATTTCCTCCTTGCAGATCTCAGGCAGCATAATATCTGTTCTACTCACATGACAAGTGTGGATCAATACTGCCACTGGCTCTTCTGGTGGGTGCAGATAGATGTTTACTTGCTCCACGCCAACTGGATTGTACCTGAGACCCATCAAATAAGGAAACAAGGAATACGTGTCTGTGGCACTCTTCCCAAAGTCTGTATATACATTCTGAGTATCATTTCCCCCAGATCCACAAACCTTAAAGTAGTTTAATAAACGCTAGAGAAAATTGCAATTGGCGTCTGTGAAACTGTTTAAAACTTAGTGAATTTGCCCCATTTGTGTCATGTAATCTCACTTAATTTGAGGCCACCTATCAATGTATTAAGCACATACAGTTTTCCTTTATATTGATAACATTGTAATACTTTGAAATAAATTATGCTTCTTGGTTGGGCTTGAAAAAGTCATTTGACTTATCCTACCCAGCAGATTGGTGGTCCATTGTATCCCTGCCAACAATATATAGACCAAGGTTTAGGGCAGGCTCCACCAATAGCACCAAAGTTAGGACCAGGGTCTGCACAAGTTACTGATTGTAACCAACATTAAAGGCAGGGTCAGCATAGATAATCCCAAACCGGGTCAGAACAGATAATCCCAGGCAGGATCAAGGTTTTCTCCAAGAATGAAAAACACATAGTTGTTATGTGACTCCAAACGGAGCACACTTTATTCTTTTTACACACATATTTAAGCAGTACAATAACCAATCCACATTAGCTCCCTCTTGTGCAAGAAAGGCTGTGACCAATTACTAATAATTTGTTTCATCTCCCCCCACCTGATTTTGATTGCACGGCATGTATTTCTAGCTTTCATGTTTTCATGGTTTTCAGATGTCTATGGGGTCTGGAGGGAGGTTATCGGACTGATCAACTTATCAACTGTATGATCCTATAGAGGGTAAATAACATCTAGGTCCCAGGGTTTAAAGCATCTGAGAACACAGCTTGTAGCAGTAGTGTTATGGTCTGGGGAATGTTTTCTTGGCATTGTCTGGATCCACTCATGCCTCTGGAAGGCACTCTCAACCAACTGGATTATCTATCCATATTTGCAGATAACCTATACATGTTGACTGTCTTCCCTGGTTTTTCCATCAGGGCAATGCAACATGTCATACGGCTAAATTTGTCCAGGAGTGGTTGGAGAAGCACAAAAAAGACTTCCAAGTACTTCCTTCACTTTTAAAATTCCCAGGACTTGTCCCCCATCGAGCACCTGTGGGACCACCTCCATCGCTATGTTCTCTGTATGGATCCTCCACCACACACTCTTCAGCCGCTGCCTGATGCACTGCAGTCTGCATGGCTCCAGATACCCTTTCTAACCTTCTAGCTTCTTCTCAACTCACTACCACACCGTCTTGCTGTTGTACATGCTGTACACATTGGTTATTTGGGATATTAGGGTCATAGAGCTTGAACCATTCTCTTGTCCCATGTTCAGTTCTGACTGTGGCTTCTTGGTATACATACAGATCCTTTAGGAGGAAGATGAGATGATCTGGTACTCCAATCTCTTTAATAACATGCAAGATTTTGTTGTGATCCACACAGTCAAAGGCTTTAGAATAGTCTATGAAGAAGAAGTAAATGCATTTATGGAACTCTCTTGCTTTCTCTATTATCCAGTGGACATTGGCAATTTGATCTTGTGTGCCTCCTCCCCTGCGGAACCCGGTTTGAACATCTGGTAGTTCCCGGTCCAAATATTGTTGGAGTCGAGCTTGTAGAATCTTAAGCATTAGCTTGCTGGCATGTGAAATGAGTGCAATTGTTTGATAATTGCCAAATCTTTTGGCATAAGTCAAGCAACACTTTCACCACATCATCCTATAGTATTTTGAATACTTCAATTGGGATTCCATCACCTCCTGCAGCCTTATTATTAGCAAGACATCCTAGGGCCCATCTCACTTTGCTCTCCAAGATGTCTGGCTCCAGCTTATCGGAGAAACTATTGAGGTCATCACTGCTGTTAACATCCTTCCTGTATAGATATTCAGTGTATACAGTGTATACAGTTTATACTTTGGCATGAAAGGTGCCTTTTAGGTTTCCAATTTTCTTAAAGAGATCTCTTGACTTACCCATTCGGTTAGCTTCTTCGATCTCTTTACATCGCTCATTGTAGAATGTCTCCTTGTCTCTACTTGCCATCCTCTGGAATTCTGCATTCTGTTGGCCAAATATTTTCCTATCTCCACTACCTTTCACTTTCCTTCGCTCCTGGGCTATTTTCAAAGCCTCATCAGAGAGTTTGACTTCTTACTTTTCTTTCTTTCCTTGATCATGTTGCAAACTCCGGTCCTAAGTTCTTCAGGTACCCTATATTCCATGTCTAGTACTCTAAATCTATTCTTTACTTCCACTGCATATTCACAAGGGATATTATTTATTTCATATCTGCTTAGTCTGAGGGTTTTCCCTCTTTTCTTCAGTTTAGTTTTGAACTTTGCAATAAGGAGCTCATGGTCTGAGCCTCAGTCAGCTCCAGGTCTTGTTTTTGCTGACTGTATAGAGCTCCTCCATCTTTGGTTGCAAAGTATATAGTCATTCTGATTTCTATGTTGTCCATCTGGTGATGTTCATGTGTAGAGTCATCTCGGAGGCTGTTGGAAGGGGGTGTTTGCTACGACCAGAGAATTATCTGGACAGAATTCTACTAATCTCTGACCTGCTTCAGTTTGTACTCCAGGTCCAAATTTGCCAGTTATTCCAGGTGTCCTTTGGTTCCCTACTTTAGCTTCCAATCCCCTATGATGATAGTAACATCTTTTCTTGGTGTTATATCTATGACGTGTTGAATCTCTTCGTAGAACTGGACAACTTCAACACCTTCAGCATCCATGGTTGGAGCATAGACTTGGATCACTGTGATGTTAAATTACTTGCCTTGAATTCAAATTATAATCATTCTTTCATTTATTGGGTTGTAACCGAGCAATGCTTTGGCCACTCCTTGATTGACTAGGACGGCTACTCGATTACTTCTTCAGGATTCTTGACCACAGTAGAAGATCTGGTGTTTGTCTGATGTGAAATGTCCCATTCCATTTAACAGCCCTATTACATTAGCTCTACTTGAAAACCGTAGCTCATATTGTTGACAGTAAGACTTACGGCTATTAAATTAGCCCCGTAAAGCAGGCCGCTGCCGATCTGCGGGTTTCGAGCAAAAAAAAAAGGCTAGGGGATGTGGAATGTAGAACTTTGCAGCCGCAAATCCTTTGTTCTCTCAAGCCCGTAACCACTACAATTCCAATCATGCTATTAAATTCCAACAATTCCACTTGCGTTCAACCTCGTAACACGCTATTATAGCCCAGAGGCCAATGAGTGATAGAGAGGACTCGCAAGGGGGGTAAAGTCCAATCTGTAGCACTTGAAATTCAAATATAAACACATTACTGTACTTTTATTAATAGGGAAAGTGATGTTAGGTCTTAGAATTAATAGCACTACATTCTCAAGCCCGCATATTGGCCCACAAAAATACTTTATTTCATGTTAATTTTTGTGTTATATCAATGTGTTAATACATATGATGTACCTCGCATGTAATAGAATATCATATTTGAGGTTTATTAGTATTACATTATATCTGAAATGTGGGTCCGATCGTAACTCGTAATTGAACCCCATAAGACTTTGAAATCCATCCTCCAATTTGCTGTGATGCAATGATATCGATCTATGTTTCCATTGGCTCAATCTAAACCTGTAACTACTGGTTTGCTTAATTGATCACCTACAAGGCCTCAAATCCAACGGTCGACAAATGGTTTACGGCTTTGCGTCTCAAGCTTGTAACTCGCAGCCCGTTCTAATTTATTAGCACAGTAACTCGGCCAAATGTCAAGCCCGCAGCCGTTGCAAGCTTCACGTTGCACTTAAAGGCTTCAAATGTTTAACCATGTCATCTCATGTTTGACCACGTCCAGTTTGCCTTGGGTCATAGTTCTAATATTCCAGATTCCTAAGCTGAATTGGTCTTTGCAGCATCTGACTTTCCTTTCCCCTCCAGACACATCAGCAGCTGGGTGACCTTTCAGCTTTGGCCCAGCCACTTCATTAGATATGGTACTACTTGTACTTACCCTCTGCTCTTTCTCAGTAATGTGGTAGGCACCTTCTGACTTGAGGGGCTCATTTTCCTGTGCCATATCATTGTCTCTTTTTGTGCCTGGCCTTAAAGTTTTCTTTACTGGAGTGGGTTGCCAGTTCCTTCTCCAGCGGACTGCAATTTGTCTGACCTCTCTGCCGTGACCTGCCCATCTTGGCTGACCCTGTGTCAGATGACTTAGGGCTGTTATGTAATCCCCCTCAGAAGTCTGCTAGGGAGGGGCCATGCAAGGAGCGGTTGTCATAGCAACAAGCACATGTGACTGCCACTGCTGTTAAATTCCAGGCCTGTGCTATGTGCTGCTGCTCAGTCAGAGCTTGTCTATGGTGTAATGAGGATCACATTACAGTATAATTGTGTTTGTACTGGAGATTTGATGGAATTACAGCTGGCACAAGAAGTGCTCACATAGACAGACTTACAATGGCCGCTCTGCAGTTTCAATAAGTCATTAGTACGTGGAGTTGGAGAGATATTTAATGACCCAGAGTGGTCAATTTTTCGATATAGTCCCTTGTTTGTTTGAATAAACTTGATAATGAGCAAAACATTACTAGAAATAAACAACAATAAACATAACTGTTACTTTTTTCAGTTTTTATGCATGTTTCTTTGTTCCAGTTCATAATTTTGTGCTCTTACCGAATGGCGCATCCATATAAAGACAGAATACCCTGAGACTGGCAGGACCCACATACTATAACCTGGGGCAGTGATACTAAGGACAAAGAACAAGAAATCATTATCTATTTACTTTTATTTCTTCCCTTAAAATAACCACAAACGTAAAAAAAAAGACCAGTAAAACTCCCGTAGTATATAAAATAACAAGCGACTTGCCCGTCAAAAAATGACGGTCAATAAAATAAAGTGTTGAAATACTGTTTGCCACACAATGTGAGTGTACTGTGTGCCTCAACTATATAGACCCCTCTAACACATTAATGAACGCATGTAATAACACTATAAGTGCCAGGAGGGTCATCCAGGACTCTCATGACCCAAAGTGTAAGCACTACACCATTTTAACCCGATCACTTATGGGGGTCTATCCAGACCCTCATAAGCCTCTATTTAACCCCATCAGTCCCATAAGGGTATATTATGACCATTATGGGCCTGTTACAACCCAACATTAACCACATAAGTGCCATAACGGTCCTCAAGGACCATCATGACACTAACAGCCTTATTAAATTGCGATTCAGTAAATTTAAAAAGGCACTATTTAAGCACATAGCATATTTTATTTACAGAAGTTTTTAGTTAATGAAGACATTGCTTTTGGATAGAAGTTCACTAACTAAAAACTTCTGTAAATAAAATATGCTATCTGCTTAAATAGAGCCCTTTTCAATTTACAGAATCACAATTTAATAAGGCTGCATGTATAAACACTACACTGCACTATACCCCCCCAATAAAACATTAAATATCAACTAAACACCCTCTACACTAAAATATTAACATCTGCCTACACTACCTACCTACCCCCTAATAACCCCCTCACCACCACTGTAATTACAGAAATCAAAAAAACTAAAGTCATCAAAAATCTACATTACATTAAAAAAAAACCTAAGTCACAAAAAATAAAAAAGGAACATTACAGAAAATAAAAAAATACATTACAACCCCCCCACTACAGAAAAAAATCAAATAAATTACACACCTGAAAAGGAAATACATACAATACAATACATACATACATACAATACAATACAATAATACAATACAATACATACAATACAATTAAATACAATACAATACACCCCTATCTAAAATACATCCCCCTATCTATCTCATATACAATAAATACTATCTATGTACTATACATCCCCCAATCTATCTAATATACAATAGAGATGTCCCTTCAGATCAGCCACCTAAGGAAAAAAAGATAAAAAAAATTACTACAACACGTTTACATAAAATAAATAAACATTATAAACATTCTACATATTCTACTCACCTTTCCAGCATATCCTCGTCCTTCTTCTTTTCTTCTTCTCCGGTGGGCCCCTGTTAAAAAAACATTACATTAATACACATACATAAGCATAAAACAAAGTAAAATAAACATAATATACAGTGTACTTACCTCCCCGCGATGTCTCTGGCCTCCTCGTCTTCTGCCCCGGACGGGCCCTGGAAGCATCCACGCTCTAAAAAAAATGTTAAAAAAAAACAACACGCACTCGCGGATGTCTCTGACGCTAATGAGCCTCCTACGGAGTGTTCCAGAATAAAATTGGCAATGGCGGCTTCTGATTGGCTGAAAACGCTGTCTATCAAAATGCCAAGCTGATTGGATAACGCACCTGTCAATCTTTATTTGAACCAATGCGAAAACTTTATTGCCATCAGTGAATCAGCCAATGAAAAAGCGCAAATGCCTTCATCCAATCAGTACGTGGGGGTGTATTCCATTGTGATTGGCTATTGTCAGTGCAACCAATCAGAATGCGCAGATGCCTCCAGCCAATCACCCTGTGGGGGTGTATTCCATTGTGATTGGCTGAAGGCATCTGCGCCTTGTGATTGGTTTAAATAAGGATTGACAGGTGCATTATCCAATCAGAGTGGGATTTTAGGGTGTATCCCTTTCTGATTGGCTCACACATTGGCGATTGGGTGAATTTGATAGACAGCGTTTTCAACAAATCAGAAGGCGCCATTGCCTATTTTCTTCCGGAAAAGTCTCCGGGAGCCTCATTAGCGTCGGGATGTCCGCGAGTGCAAATGTCCGTTATATATATTTTTTAGAGCGCGGTTCCATGGCGGGGCAGAAAAGGAGGAGGCCAGAGACATCGCGGGCAGGTATGTACAATGTAGATTATGTTTATTTTATTTTGTTTTTATGCATATGTATGTGTACTAATTTTATGTTTTTTTTAACAGGGGCCGCACCGGAGAAGAAGCAAAGAAGAAGGACGGGACATGCTGGAAAGGTGAGAAGAATATTTAGAATGTTTAGAATATTTAGAATGTTTATTTATTTACTGTAAATGTGTTGCACTAATTTTTTTTTTTTTTTTTCCCTAGGTGGCTGATCTGAAGCGACATCTGCAAAGGTAAGTGGTCTTAATTATTTTATTTTAGCTTAGAATTGGATTATTTTATATATAGATAGAATGTATTGTATTTTAGCTAGGGGTATGTGTTTTATATAGATAGCATAGCATATATTGTATATTAGATTGTGGTATTTATTTAGATAGATTGGGGGATGTGTATTAGATAGATAGGATGTATATTAGATAGTATTTATTTTATAATAGATAAAATGGGGGATGTATATTAGATAGATTGGGGGTTGTATATTACATAGATAGGATGTATTGTATATTAGATATGGGTGTATTGTATTGTATTTCATTTTATTTGTATTGTATGTATTTTATTTTTTGTGACTTAGGTTTTTTATTTTCTGTAATGTAGATTTTTTATTTTTTGTGATTTAGGTTTTTTATTTTATGTAATGTAGATTTTTTATTTTTTGTGACTTTAGTTTTTTTAATTTTATGTAATTAGAGTGGTGGGGGGTTATTAGAGGGTAGGTAGGTAGGTAGGGTAGGTAGGTAGTGTAGGTGTTAATAGGTTAGTGTAGAGAGTGTTTAGTTGATATTTAATGTTTTATTGGGGGGTATAGTGCAGTGTAGTGTTTATACTTAGTGTCATGATGGTCCTTGAGGACTGTCATGGCACTTATGTGGTTAATGTTGGGTTGTAACAGGCCCATAATGGTCTTAATATACCCTTATGGGACCGATGGGGTTAAATAGAGGCTTATCAGGTGTGAGTGACAGGGTTAATTAGAGGCTTATGGGGGTCTGTAATGACCCCCATGAGTGAGGGGGTTAATTAAGGGCTTATGGGGGTCTATATTGACCCCCATGAGTGAAAGGGTTAATTAAGTGCTTATGGGGGGCTGTATTGACCCCCATGAGTGCCAGGGTTATTTATGGGCTTATGTGGGTCTTTATTGACCCCCATGAGTGACAGGGTTAATTAGGGGTTTATGGGGGTTTGTGTTGACCCCCATGAGTGAGGGTGTTAATTAAGTGCTTATGGGGGTCTGTATTGACCCCCATGAGTAACAGGGTTAATGAAGGGATTATTGGGGTCTGTATTGACCCCCATGAGTGCCAGGGTTATTTATGGGCTTATGTGGGTCTTTATTGACCCCCATGAGTGACTGGGTTAATTAGGGGTTTATGGGGGTCTGTGTTAACCCCTATGAGTGAGGGTGTTAATTAAGTGCTTATGGGGTTCTGTATTGACCCCCATGAGTGAAAGGGTTAATGAAGGGATTATGGGGTTCTATATTGACCCCCATGAGTGACAGGGTTAATTAATGGTTGATGGGGCTCTGTATAGAGCCCCATGCATGATTGTGTATTTTTTTTATAATGGGTCCTTTAAGGACCTTTACGGTCCTTTAAGGACCCGTAATGCATGAATTTTGAATTTTCACTGCAGCGGGGGACACCGATCACGTGCGATCGGGACCCCCACTGCAATGGTTAATGTGGGGTTAATGCAGGTCTCCAAGCTTATCTCGGATCCCGTGGGGTTATTGCGGGTTTCCGAGCTTATCTCGGATCCCTTCTTGGCTAAGTTGTACATGGCTGGGCGGTCCTGGGTCTTTGAGCCTCGTTTTCGTTTTTTTCGGCTGCCATTTTTTCTCTCTCTTAGGGGATTTTCGTGTGTCTGAACTCGGGAATTTGGACTTAAATGGAGGTGTAACTTCACTTGCAGAGGTTCTGGGTGCCCCCCCTTGTTGTGGGTAAGCTTTTTATGTATTTTTAGTGGGTATTTATTGTGTTTTGACTGTTTGTAGGGGCGCGCGGTTTGCAAGGTCGTAATGGTGTCGCTTGTGTGGGTGTTTGTAACGGCGTGTGAGGCGCCTTGCTCGCAAAGTGTGACGACGATTCGTAGTTTGACAACTATTATATGTGATATGGCCGGAGGTTGTCCTGTCTCTAATAGAGATGGATGATCTATTACATACAAATGTACATACAATGTGTCCTATAATGGGGGTATCTTGTGAGTGGTATAATGCATCTATTATACTAATATTAGTATACTATTACATATTATACACACAATAATAATGTCTATATTATACTTATTAACCCCAATGTAAGAGGGCATTGTCATTGTATTGGGGAGAGTATATACACATTTAGAGGGGCTTGTAATTTATGGTCCATTCAGGATGTGACCTTTCCAGCTCTTTCACCCATAAACACAATATATCTTCCAGTGCAGCTGAATCACAAATAAAACTTGAGATAAGTAAATACTTTAAGGGCTTTTTAAGTTATAATTTGAGCCTTTAACAACAATTATATTATACTAGCGAACTGCCCGTCAAAAAATGACGGCAATGAAATTGTAAGGTAGCTAATGCTGTTTAGTGTGTAATAATGAAATATATAATACATTAATAAATGAATATACTTTACCTATTTTAAAGCATTGTGTGGAAGAGCTGTGAATGTGTTTTGATGTTGCTGCAGCATTAGTGGTGTGGATCTGCTGTGTAAGCGTGCTGAATGTGTGCAGTGTAACACTGTGCGTGCGCGAGCCCAAACCGTTGTCGTGTACTTCCGCATTGGCGTAAAATGGCGAGTAATGTGTGGTATACGTTTGTATCGGAATATCCGTAGGTGTTTTGTGGTGTTTTGCGAGTTTAGAGTGCTGTAGCCTCGTTTTCGTTTTGTTCGGCGGCCATTTTTTCTCTCGCTTCGATTTTTTTTTAGTCTCTAAACTGTTTTATTTCGAGTAAAATCGAGGTGTAAGTTGTATTTTTGAGGTGCTGGGTGCTCCCTCTTGGTGTAGGTAAGTTTTTTATGTATGTGGTGTGTGTATGTATTGTGTTTTACATTTTGTAATGTTCGCGAGTTGCGTCCGAGTGTTGCGAGTCCGTAATGTGTGTGAACGTGTGTCGTATGTTGTTTGCGAGTGTCGTAATGTGTGTGTCGTACTGTTTGTGTTGCGACGTGAAGTTTGCGAGGGTCGCAGTTGCTGGCATGGAGCGCCTTCGGCGCTCCATGCCAGCAACTGCGGCCCTCGCTTTGCGAGGTCCTCAGGTGCTGGCATGGAGCGCCTACGGCGCTTCATGCCAGCAACTGAGGCCCTCGCTTCGCGAGGGTCCTCAGTTGCTGGCAAGGAGCGCCTTCGGCGCTCCATGCCAGCAACTGAGACCCTCGGGCAGTGCCCTCGCTTCGCGAGGGCCGCGGGCTCGCTACGCGAGCCCGCAGCGTTAGCAACAACTCGTACGCTCACAACTATATATGTGATTATAATTATTACAATATTGATAAGAGCACAAAATATAAATGTAATTACAATTTCCCCACTTGATCCTGACTACTTTATCAGTTCATGTTCACATTTACATTACATGTCAGGCCCCTAAACTGGATTATTATTATAGGCAGATTCCTTCTGAATAGTCCATAAATTACAAGCTTCCTTTAAATGTCTTTGTCTTTTACTGTAATTAATAAATTCCACATTTTTCTTTTTTTTTAGATTCAAATGTCTGAAGAGCCCAAAGAACCAGTCTGACATCTTGTGGTTGTAACAATGAGAGTGTTATTGTCATTTGCAGTGAGATTAGGATTTTGGGTGAAATCTGCAGGAATTACATATAAATTGTTAAGGTACAAAGACCTATATGTCCCAGCATTTAGGTAGTGTGCGCTGGGCAGCCTGGATAGTAAGTCTGACGATCTTTACTACCAGCATGTCCTTTGGTAAATAATACATCTTTACTCAAGTTGTGATGAAAATTAAGAACACTTTATTGAATCTGTTCAGCTTATTTAAAACCTGGCACAACACATTATAGGGAGTGGATACCTTTAGCCAAACCCCCATCCCCCTCTGGGCCAATGGAGTAACTCTTAGAATCAGCTAATTACCTCTGTCTAATCGGACGGGGCTAATCCGTGGGAACTTTTAGTCTCCTCCCCCAGGGCCGCCTTCGGCGTCAACCTAATTTATTCTTGCACAGGTAGGGGGAGGGAGAACATGTATTTCTGTATGTATTTCAGAACCAGGGGCAGAGAAACCCTGTAGACAGGCCATATAGTTAGTGCCTATATGTCTGACCTACTGCTGTGCATGTTAGATAACCTTTGCCCTCCAACCATCTGGCACCAGTGACTCTATCACCTGATTCTCATTAACAGGAGTATAAACATCATGCATGGGGGGACATTGTAAGGGATATATCCATGTCTAGGGGTACATACACGTTTAATACTGTATCTATACAGATGGATCTGTCACATAAATGTTCACTTGATTCTCAGAGCTCTGCTTCATGACATAGAGCTGTATTGATGAGTTCCTGCCACTTTAATATAAATACATTTCTATATTTTGTGAGATTATCCTGAATACTGTGAGTGACCGTTATTGACACATCCCATTAATGGACAATAAAGTACAAGCTCCCTCTAAATACTCATTTTTGTCAATTTTTTACTACATTTTTTACTTATTAAGGTCTGTTATCAAGGGGCTATGCAACAGAACTGAATACAGATCGTCCTATTTCTGCAAGGCTAGAACAAAGAAAAATGTCTACTTTTATTAAAGCAAATATATATAAAAGTTAAAAATGATGGGTCTCATTCAATTGCAAGCCCGCAACTCTATCGCAGTAGGCCGTGTGTCTGCGGGTGTGTTGTGGGCTCCCGTTTGTTTCTGATTCCGATGCTCGAGTTACGGACGAATCCTTAAGCCCGTAATTTCCTCCTGTTGCTTTTGATTGGTCATCCCGTCATTTTACACACCTTGGTATTGAATTTTCATCATGCTGGCATAACATAATTAGGAAGAATTATAATAAAACATTCAATAACATTAGGGACGTTTTAGAATCCTGACGTAAGTTGAATTTGACCTGGATGGGGAGAGTAACAGCGATCAAAATGTTCGTTCTACCCAAAGTTTTATATCTACTCAGATGTATTCCAATGAAGATTCCCAAAGAGTTACTCAAGAGATTTCAGGTCATAATAGATAAGTTTATTAATAAAACAGGTAATTATAGAATTAAAAATCAGATTTTAAATAGGAATTATGGGGAAGGGGGTTTGGGTATCCCGAACCTTGGGGAATATTTCCACATTGCAGAATAAAAAAAAAGCCATAGAGAGAATATAAATTGGGCACAATGGAATTTAATATCGATAAGAGATGCTTATAGGAATAAGGAATTTGAACCCTTTGAAAATGTAATAAGGGAAAGAGGTTTACCGCTTGTAGTAAATGTATTATTCGCCGCTAAATGGTTAATAGCACTGAAGTGGAAGGAGGGAATTAAGATTAAAAACATAACGGAAAGGATTAGGCAGATTGAAAGAGATTTTGCCCGAATTACTACAACTAAGAGCAATAAGGACAAACTCAAGTGGAAAAAGTGGGATGAGCATTTTTTTCTTGCGTAGAACAGGAAGAGATCTAAGGGTTATAAAGAGAGTTCATGTATCAATAGCTATTTTTGCTAAAGTATTATGATATCCTGCAACTATGTTTGTTTTTATTGTATTATGTGATTTGCAATGTGGTATGTATATGATGTGTTTGTACTTTTTTTATACTATTCTAATAATTAAAAAAAAGACCAAGAACTAAAGAATAGATCACATCTAGCACATGATAGCTAATCTGAGTTGCAATTAGGAGTATCATCCATGCTCAATCCTAGATGTCAGATATTAATCACATCTACCTTTCTTTTCTCTCTTTCAGCATCAAGAAGGTCCGGGTCCAGTGGCGGGCCAGAGGTGGCTGGTGTCGGCTCCATCGGAGCAGGAAGTGGAGGAGGAAGCCCCCACCCAGCAGGTACCAGCGCAGGGGGAGGAGGAGATAAGGGGAGACAATGGCCCTGGTTCTGAGGAGGATGTAATATGGCTGGTGGGGTCACCATCTGGACCTCAGGCCACACCACTGGGATTCAACCCCACTATCCCCCTCCCCCAGAGACTGAGGCTATCGTCAGGGCCCTCCAACTGGAGTGATGTCAGCAGCCTGTCACCACCTCCTACCCCCACAGCAGTGTGCTGGACTGGCCACCAGCACCAGACCCAACCAAACCACCGCCCATTCTGCAACACCCTCCAGCCAGGCCCCCTCCCCCCCCCTCCCCCCACACACACACACACACTGCCACCTCCTCACCAGGCCATGCCCAATGGGCCTCCATCCCCAGCATCAGGCCAGGCTGCACAGGCAGAGATGCTGGTCCTCATGCGTCAGCAGCTGGACTGTGTTTGTGGGATCCAGGCTAGCATCTCTGCCAATCATGCAGAGGTAATGTGCAGCCTGGCAAGGAGCAATAGGGAGGAGAGGAGGCACACCTAATGACTGAATCGTACCTGGCCTCCTCTCCTTCCACTATGCCTTCACCACTGCAGGTGCTGCTGCCTCCCGGGGGGTTGCCTCCAGATCCTTGGGTCTGATGTAAGTAACACTGAATATGGCTGCTGATCTTTGTGTCCTCTCTGTATTAATGGGTATTTTCCCATATCACTGATAATCCAGAGACCTAGCTAATAGCAATGTTTACAGATGGGAATCAGGTGAGATGGTATATTGTTACAGTATTTAGCACTGTACTGTACATGCATGTTGATTTTTTGTATCCTCCTTCGCCTTTTTTTTAGTTGATCACTTTTTTCAGATTTAGTTTTTGTCACCACACTGTATGTGTGAAACTGGATTGGATTACACAGTCCAGAGGTTGAATCATCTGTTTCATTGAGCAGATCTAGACAAGTTGTAAGTGCTATGAACATTAATGGTCTCTTCAATTAAATGGAGATATTTGTAGTGATCCTTTTTTTCATCAGATTCCCGTTGCAGCAGTGTAGTGACCACATGTGACCCTGGTAGGTGCTATGCATCATGCTTATTCTAGACTATGACATTACCCCCTGTAGGTATCCCCTTTTTACCACAAGTCTCTTGCTCTCCTGGCATCTGCCCACACCACACCCATGATATTAATGCACAGTCTTGACCATTTCTGATTGTGCTCTGTGTATGAAATAAAGCTTTGTTATACCATTCTAACCATGTCAGTGTTTTTTCAATGGTTGGGGCTATGGGTCATCCACATGCATCACATTTGTGTCACATTCCTACATATGTAAACTAATGAGCCCTAGTTACTATGCAATATATCAATACATATCACAATAATAATAATCATAATAGCATTAGATATCATATAATAATATATATCCTATATGATCAAAATAAAGGGTTAATACACATGCAAAGTCCAATTAGTGATACTGTGGCGTATCAACATTCCCCTGAGGGCCTGATAGGAATATGACAGGTTATACTGGAATGGGTTGTCTGTTCCTTCTCTAGTGGACTGTGATTTGACCTCTCTGCTATGACCTGCCCACCTACAGTGGCCCTACATGGTATATCTCACAGCTTCATTCAGGTACACAAGCCCCTTCACCACCACCACCTAGCAATCCAGAAGGGGACCAGGGGAACATACACCACACGAATGTAAATTGATGATCACCAATGGCTTGGGACTTTCCAGGATGGGCGTAGCGTAGATTTAGATGAGTTGGCTGTCGCTCCGCATGCCTCTGAACAGCCTCCATGTGTTTTTGCGGCCTTTCCTGATGTTTCAGAGTGGATTAGTGTGGTGTATGCTCCCCTGGTCCTCTTGTGGTTTGCAAAGTGGTGGTGGCAAAAGGGCTTGTGTACCTGAATGAAGCTGTGAGCTATACCATGTTGGGCCACTGTATGTGGGCATGTCATAGCAGAGAGGTCAGACAAATCACATTGCACTAGAGAAGGAACTGACAACCCACTCCACTATCATGCAAACCTTGTGGATAAGCACAGACAGAGACATTAGTAAGTGTGCTGCAGTCCATAGGGTCACAGAGAGTCGGACACAACTGAGGAACTGAACAACCATATGTGAAATGTTTCCCTGGTACTTGATATATGCCATGTGGCGGTGTAATTTGGCCACTATTTGTTGTCCCAGTGTAGATAGGATGTGTGAGATGTATATGCAATCATATATATACTCCAGGGTCCACATTGGAGCCTCTGTGAGTGAGTAAGGTTTAATATGTCAGCGTGTTGCAATTTAATGAGGTAGTGTTTCTTTCAGCATGTTGCAGCATGACTTTTCATATTGGCATATGCATGACCATTACAACCTATGAGGAAAATAACATTTTTTTTCTATACTTGATATTTGGGAGTTGTTGTGCATGTGATTGTAATGCCTTCCATTGCTTTCCAGATGTTTACAAGTGTATTGGTGTCTTTACATTGTCATTTGCAGTGTTACAAACTAGTATGTAAACCCTTTGTGGGTCCCATTTGGAACCTGTAAGCTTTGGGCCGCCATTTGTGTTGCAATTAAATAACTATGTGCGATTTTAGCGATTATAACTCTTGCGGCCTTGAGAGACCAAAGGCTTCGGGAGGGTGTAAGTTACGGCTTTAATCATCGCCATTTTTTTAAAGCCGTAACCCGTAATCCGTTTGGAGCCCACAAGAAGACACCAATTGAATAGCAAATTAACTTGCGACCTCACTTACGGGCTACCGGATCGATCATATCCTAATTGAATTGGGCTCAGAGTCTGTATATAATTATTTACCTTACATCATCAAGGCAAGTTCATAAGAGCATACTATAAACATGACACCTCAGTGCTCCTTTCATCCATTTGTTTACCAGTCATTTAATTGTAATAAACATGATAAACAACATGGTGACTAATACAATATAACCAATATTACATTACAAGCTCGCAAAAATACGACCTTAGCGCCCGAAACACGCGCACATGAAAACATTAAAAACACAATAAATACACACAACAAACACATAAAAAGCTTACCCAAAGCAGGGGGGGCATCCAGGACCTTGGAAACTGAAGTTACACCTCAATTTAAGTCGAAAAACAAGAGTTTAGACACCCGTAAATCCCCTAAACGAGAGAAAAAATGGCCGCAGAAGAAAACGAAAACGAGGCTACAGGACTCTAAACGCAAAACACCACGAAACATATACGGATTTTCCAAAAAAGCCGTACGAGGTCCAAGAACAAGGACTCAAAATCAGCCACAGCCGCGTACCACACATTAGGCGCCATTTTACAACACTAACTTACACAATGCGGAAGTACACAGCTACACTAACAGCTTCCTCTTGCGCACGCAGCCTATTTACACTACACACTGCACACATTGCTGACACTTACACAGCAGCTCCACAACAGTGAAAACACACATTGTATGCTGCAGGAACATGAAAACAGATTGTCAGCTCTTCAGCACATTGCTTTCTGCATATATTAATTACAAATAGGTAAAGTTTATTTCTTTATTATTGTATTAATTATTTCATTACCATACAAAAAAAGACCGCCAATGCTGCTCATAGCACACAAACAACCGAAGGCGCTCAGCGCGAGGCTCGCAATGAGCGCCGAAGGATCTGCAAACACCAACAAAATTAATGTTGCAAACAAACACCGTCATTTTTTGACGGGCAATCTGCTAGTAATACATAATGTCAGGGCCCCTCACCCTCTGAATACTCTACAATTAAGTCATTAAGAGGGTAATTAGCTGTATCTGTGTATTAGATCCTGCCACACTGCCACAGACAGAGGGAAATAAACTAAAATATCTACACAAGGATTAAATGGAATATGTTTCTACTCACAAATAAAACACAGAGCTTGGTACAGACAGACTGACACCTCAGAAACACTGCACTTACCTTTGAATCCAATGGGTATGCTTTTATATATAATTTGGTCTTTGAGGTATTTTCTAGTAGATGAGGTAAAACTGTCACTTTTTCCCCACCATCTCTGTAGAGCGCACTGATTGGCCATAGACACTGTCGTTCTTTACACTCATCCAATCAGAACTGTTGGCTTTTATTCCCGCCCTTTGCTTTACTTTAGCAGTTTAGAACACACAGGTTTAGAATAGCAGTAAATATTATCCCGCCCCTGAGGACTAGCTGCATTCTGGTTGGCTGTGAGATAAGCTCATTTTCTGTGTTCAGCCAATCAAGTGTTAATCCTCAGCACAAGTTTGATTTCTGTGCAGATTGTGATTAATGTCATTACTATAATTGATCTTAGATGTTAATATAATATTGTTTTTCATAATAATACTGATCAGTTAATTTTTTGAAAAAACTGTTGTGTTGTGTAGTTAGCAGTGACGTGAATGAAGAAAGAGAATGTGGGGCAGTCACATTGGTCTAGCCCTCTGCAACGTATGTAGACCCAGACTCTATATGGCTGAATATGCAGTGTAGTGTCCAAGTCTATCACGCTCCACGTCTTAGCATGTTGAGCATGTTCTCAGAAATGGTCCCTGATAGGCTCGTATGGAACTGAGCACACCCAGTAAAGCAGAGTCTATGTCTGTATATGCTGCAGAGGGCAGACTCATATAGGGACTATTTGTTTAAATGTATGCCAAAAAATAAACAGCTTAAAAGAACTTCTTAGGACACTGTTATGTTATAATATCAGGATCTAAGTCCTAGTGTAATAAATACCCTACAGATACACCTCCTATTAGGACATTATTATCACAGTAATAAGGAGAAGATCAGGACCTGAGGACACTGTTATGTTATAATATCATGATCTAAGTTATCACATAAAATAGTTGTCAAACTACGAGACGTCGTCACGCTTTGCGAGCTCGCAAAGCAAGCTTGCAAGAACTGCATCCCTCGCGAAGTGTGGGATGCAGTTCTGTCCGCAAATGCGGACCCTCGCGTTGCAAAGGGGCCGCGCTTGCGGAAGGTGAAGTCTCCCATGTCGTATGTGTTTGTCCGCAAATGCGGTCCCTCGCGTAGCAAGGGGCCGCATTTGCGGAAGGTGAAGTCTCCCATGTCGTATGTAGTTGTCCGCAAATGCGGTCCCTCACGAAGCGAGGGTCCGCATTTGCGGAAGATGAAGTCTCCAATGTCGTATGTTCCAATGTCGGAACCAACCTTAACGTAACAAACACCCACACGCACGAAAAATGGCGGGACCGCGCGCACCTAAAAACAGTTAAAACACACCAAATACTCACAAAAACTACATAAAAAGCTTACGCATAGCAAGGGGGGGCACCCTGGGCCTCTGAAAGTGTAGTTACACCTCCATTTAAGTCCAAATTCCCGAGTTCACACACACGAAAATCACTGAAGTGAGAGAAAAAATGGGCACCGAAAAAAAAAAAACGAGGCTCTCAGCCCAGCCACGTACAAAATACCCAAGAAGGGATCCAAGATAAGCTCGGAGCCCTGCATTAACACCACATTAACCATCGCAGTGGGGGTCCCGATTGCACGCGATCGGGGACCCCCGCTGCAATGAAAATTCAAAATTACTTACTCCGTTGTAAAAGAAAACAAATATACACTATCACCCTGTCAATCATGGGGGTCAATACAGACCCCCATAAACCCCTCATTAACCCTGTCACTCATGGGGGTCAATACAGACCCCCATAAGCCCTTCATTGAGCCTGTCACACATGGGGGTCAATACAGACCCCCATAAGCCTCTATTTAACCCCATCAGTCCCATAAGGGTATATTAAGACCATTATGGGCCTGTTACAACCCAACATTAACCACATAAGTGCCATGATAGTCCTCATGACTATCATGACACTAAGTATAAACACTACACTGCACTATACCCCCCCAATAAAACATTAAATATCAACTAAATAGCCTCTACACTTACCTATTAACAGCTACACTACCTACCTACCCCCTAATAACCCTACCACTCTAATCACAAAAACAAAAACAAATCTACATTACATAAAATAAAAAACCTAAGTCACAAAAAAATATCTACATTACATAAAACAAAGAAAACTTAAGTCACAAAAAAATAAAAAAAGGAACATTACAGAAAATAAAATAAAACATGACAACCCCCCCTCACTACAGAAAAAAAATTACACACCTGAAAAGGAAATACACATAATACATACAATACAAATACATACAATATAATACATACAAATAAATACAATACAATACACCCCTATCTAATATACATCACACAATCTATCTAAATAAATACCATAATCTAATATACATCCTATCTATATAATTAATAATACATCCCCAATCTATCTAAATAAATACCACAATTTAATATACAATACATTCTATGCTATCTATATAAAACCCCTAGCTAACATACAGTAAATGCTATCTATATATAAAATAATCTAATTCTAAACTAAAATAAAATAATTAAGACCACTTACCTTTGCAGATGTCCATTGAGATCAGCCACCTACGGAAAAAAAAAAATTAGTGCAACACGTTTACACTACATAAATAAACATTCTATACATTCTAAATATTCTACTCACCTTTCCGGCATGTCCCGTCCTTATTCTTTTAATCCTTCTTCGGAGTGGCACCTGTAAAAAAACACAACATTAATACACATACATAAACACAAAATAAACACAATCTACATTGTACTTACCTCCCCGCGATGTCTCCGGCCTCCTCTGGGTCCTCTTCTGCCACGCCCTGTATAAAAAAATATATATATATATACTTACATCCGCACTCACGGACATCCCCGACGCTAATGAGGCTCCCGGAGACTTTTCCGGAAGAAAATAGGCAATGGCGCCTTCTGATTGGTTGAAAACGCTGTCTATCAAATTCACCCAATCAGGAGGCGCCATTGTGTGAACCAATCAGAAAGAAATAAACCATAAAATCCCTCTCGGATTGGATAATGCACCTGTCAATCTTTATTTAAATCAATCACAAGGCGCATATGCCTTCAGCCAATAACAACGGAATACACCCCCACAGGGTGATTGGTTGGAGCATCTGCGCATTCTGATTGGTTGCACTGACAATAGCCAATCACAATGGAATACACCACCACGTACTGATTGGTGAAGGATTTGCGCATTCTCATTGGCTATTGTTAATATCAATCAATATTACAGCCAATGGGAAGGCGCAGATGTCTTCACCAATCAGTACGTGGGGGTATATTCCATTGTGATTGGCTGATGGCAATAAAGTCTTAGGATTGGTTCAAATAAAGATTGACAAGTGTGTTATCCAATCAGCGTGGTATTTTGGGGTGTATACTTTTTTCATTGGTTCACAATTGGGGTTTTCTCATTGGCTGAATTTGATAGACTCCATAGGAAGCTCATTAGCGTCGGAGACATCCGCCAGGGCGGATGTGTGTCGTTTTTTTTTTTTTTTTTACGCGCAGATGCTTCCGGAGCAGAACACCAGGAGGCCGGAGACATCGCGGAAAGGTAAGTTACATAGTTACATAGTATTTAAGGTTGAAAAAAGACTTTCAGTCCATCAAGTTCAACCTTTTAAGATCTCCTCTGATCTGCAATATGCGGTTTAACTATTAATTAATTAGTTGTATATACATAAAAAAAAATCAATTCCCTCCTGATCCCAGACACCGGCGATCGGACTTCTCGCCTGGATCAATACTGCCTCTCTAATTATCCACGATAACCCTGAATTCCCTTTTTTAATTAGAAATAAATCCAGTCCCCTTTTAAAGTTATCTATCGAATCCTCTGTCACCACCTCCTTTGGTAAAGAATTCCACAGATTAACCACCCTTACTGTGAAGAACCCTTTTCTTTCTTTAAGGTGCAATCTTTTTACTTCTAACCTCAAGGGATGTCCTCTTGTCAGTTGAAAATCTCTTGGCACAAAAAGCTCCCTTGACAAATCTTTATACTGACCCTGGATGTATTTATATAAGGTAATCATATCTCCTCTTAGACGCCATTTTTCTAGAGAAAATAAGTTTCATTTGGTTAGTCTTTCTTCATAACTTAGCCCCTCCATTCCCCTTATTAGTTTTGTTGCCCTCCTCTGTACCTTTTCCAGCACTAAAATGTCCTTTTTATGAAGTGGTGCCCAAAATTGTACTCCATATTCCAAATAAAGGCGTACTAGAGATTTGTATAGTGGCAGAATTCTATTTGCTTCCCTGGCTTCTATACCCTTCTTAATACATGCTAATATTTTATTTGCCTTTGCAGCTGCTGCTTGGCTTTGAGCACTGTTACCTAGATGGTTGTCCACAAGCACTCCCAAATCCCTTTCAATATCCGATACACCTAGATTTGCACCATTAAGTTTATAAATTGCATGGCTATTTTTCCTTCCCAGGTGCATAACTTTACATTTATTCGTATTAAATCTCATCTGCCATTTAGATGCCCATTCCTCAATTTTATGTAAATCTCTTTGGAGGAAAGCACATCATTATCTGATTTAATTACCTTGCACAACTTCGTGTCATCAGCGAAAATGGAGACACCACACTCCAATCCTACCTCTAAGTCATTAATAAATATGTTAAGAAGGAGAGGACCTAATACTGAACCCTGAGGAACCCCACTTACCACATTAGTCCAATCGGAGTATGTTCCATTTACAACAACCCTTTGCTTCCTGTCTTTTAGCCAGCTCTCAATCCATGAGCAGATATTTACTGCAACTCGTGTATCTCTCAGTTAATGTAGATTGTATAAGTATAATGTAGATTGTGTTTATTTCACTTTGTTTTAGGTTTATGTATGTTTACTAATGTAATGTTTTTTTTTAACAGAAGCAGCGCCGCAAGACGCAAAGATGGAGGACGAACATGGAGGACGTGACATGCTGGAACGGAACATGCTGGAAAGGTGAGTATAATATTTAGAACATTTAGAAAGTTTACAATGTTTAGGTATTTCATGTAAACGTGTTGTATTAATTTTTTTAATCTTTTTTTTATCGTAGGTTGGTGATCTGAAGAAACATCTCAAAGGTAAGTGGTCTTAACTATTTTATTGTAGCTTAGAATTAGGGTAGCTATATATAGATAGCATGTATTCTATATTAGAGGGGATGTATTATTAGATAGTATTGTATATTAGATAGTGAGATGTATATTAAATTACATAGTGGGATGTATATCCCACTATATAGTGGGATGTATATTACATAGTGGGATGTATATTACATAGTGGGGTGTATTTTACATACTGGGGTGTATTGTATTGTATTTAATTTAATTGTATTTAATTGTATTGTATTGTATTTAATTGTATTGCATTGTATTGTATTATATATATTTCCTTTTCAGGTGTGTAATTTTTTTTAAATGTAGTGGGGAGGGGGGGTTGTAATGTATTTTGTTATTTTCTGTAATGTTCCTTTTTTTATTTTTTGTGACTTAGGTTTTTTTTTTGTTCTGTAATGTACACTTTTTATTTTTGGTGATTTTATTTATTTTTATTTTATGTAATGTAGATTTCTTCTTTTTAATGAATTTAGTTAGTTCAGGCACACAGTACACTCACATTGTGTGACAAACAGCATTTCAACACTTTCTTTTATTGACCATCATTTTTTGACGGGCAAGTCGCTAGTAGTGTAATAAATACCCTACAGATACACCTCCTATTAGGGACATTATTATCACAGTAATAAGGAGAAGGTCAGGACCTGAGGACACTGTTATGATATCATATCATGATATAAGTCATAGTGTAATAAATACCCTACAGATACACCTCCTATTAGGACATTATTATCACAGTAATATAGAGAAGGTCAGGGCCTGAGGACACTGTTATGATATCATATCATGATCTAAGTCATAGTGTAATAAATACCCTACAGATACACCTCCTATTAGGACATTATTATCACAGTAATATAGAGAAGGTCAGGGCCTGAGGACACTGTTATGTTATAATATCAGGATCTAAGTCATAGTGTAATAAATGCCCTACAGATGCACCTCCTATTAGGACATTATTATTACAGTAATAAGGAGAAGGTCAGGTCTGAGGACATTATTATGATATGATATCAGAATTCTACGTCATGAGGCCTCATTAAATTTCAAGCCTGTAATTACGTTCAAAGAGCCCATAAGTCAGTGGGCTTGAAATTTGCCGTAGCTACAGAGCGATAAAACAGCCTGCAACTACATGGCCAAAATCCCAAATTGTAAGCCATGCTTCCATATGTAGCATTTCAGGGCGTGAACATGATCAAATAAGCAAACACTAAACAATTAATTAGTGTTTAGAGGTCCAAGTTGCGATCGGGCCCACATTATGATATCATGAATATAACGCAGACATAATGCAATATGAAAAAATCTATAAATCTACTATTCTAGTCCATGCGAGTTCAATCATACAGTTGTGCTCAAAAAAGTGCATACCCTGGCAGAAATTATTTAGAAAATATGACTGATCATGCAAAAAAAAATATCTCGTTGACCTTTGTGCACTTGTTCAGATGCTTGTTTTTCCAAACTCTTTTAAATAACTTGCCGAATGCACCATTTGCCTTTGCCAGTCTGTTGTCAATTTCCTTGTCAACCTTTGCATCCGAGGGGATGATGCAACCCAGGTAGGTAAACTGTTGGACTGTTGTTAGATTAGACTCGCCAATAATGATGCAAGGAGGACAGTAATCTTCCTGAGGTGTGGGCTTTTGGAGTCTTCTTCAAACTGGCTTCTAGACCGAACAGCTCGGCAGCCTCGGCGAAACAAGATGTTATTTGCTATAGAGCTGTCGTATGGGAAACAAGGGCAGCATCGTTGGTGAAGAGTAGCTCTCGAACGAGTAGTTCTACTGTCTTGGTGTGAGCCTTCAGTCACCTCAGGTTGAACACACTGCTGTGTGTGTGGAATCGTATGTAGAGTCTATCCTCAACATCAAGGTCTGTTGTGGCCCTTTGCAGCATCATACTGAAGAATAGTGTGAATAGAGTGGGTGTAAGGACATAGCCCTGCTTCATGCCATTGCTTATTGGGAAGGGCTCAGATATGTGTTGTTGTAATTAACTTGGCCACGCTGGTCTTCGTGTAGCTGGATGATCATGTTGAGCAACTTGGGAGTACATCCTACATGTTCCAGGATTTGCTACAAACACTTCCTGCTCACAGTGTCAAACGCTTTGGTAAGGTCAACAAACATCACATAAAGTCCCTTGTTCTGTTCTCTGCATTACTCTTGGAGCTGTCTGAGAACAAAAACCATGTCAGTGGTGCTCCTGTTGGCTCTAAAGCCACACTGACTCTCTGTGAGGAGTTCTTCTGCGATAGTGGGCACCAGTCTGTTGAGGAGTACTCTTGCAAGGATTTTCTCTGCAACACAGTGCATAGTTATCCCCCGGTAATTGGAGCAGTCTGACTTTTCTCCCTTCTTCTTGTAAAGGGTGATGAGGACTGCGTCATGAAGGTCCTGTGGCAGTTTTCCCTTGGTTCTAGCAGCAAACAAAGAGATCATGGAGTTTAACGTGAAGTGCTGGGCCCCCATGTTTCCAGATCTCAGCTGGGATCCTATCAACTACTGCAGCCTTACCATTTTTTAGCTGCTCAATGGCTTTTACAGTCTCTTCGAGAGTAGCGATTTCATTATCCACATAGAATGCTGTAATAATGTCAATGAAACACATAAGGCCCACTGACAATGCCTGAAGACCAAGAGTATAGATAAATGAAATGGAGGGTGGATAGGGCAGAGATATGGGTGGTCAATATGTGCGTCTTATTAGCAGGTTAGGACACCTCTTATAGTGTAATGAAACAAAACTGTATTTATTAAAACATAGTTGTTGCTTGTCATCAATTCTCGCAAATTGGGAATGTCCAATTTAAAAATGTCACTTTTAAACTGGATCCAATGATCCCAATCTCTATAAATAATAATGCTGAACATGTATACAGGATCTAGTGATCCCAATCTCCATCCAATGAGCCCAATCTCTATAAATAATAATGCTGAACTTGTATACAGGATCTAGTGATCCCAGTCTCCATCCAATGATCCCAATCTCTATAAATAATAATGCTGAACATGTATACAGGATCTAGTGATCCCAGTCTCCATGTGTGACAATACTGAGCAAGTATTAACTGCAGGAAAATAAATTGATAAACCCTGCCCTCCAAGTTTACACACATCCACACCTTCGAGATATATAATCATAAAACTGAAAACCTTATCCAGCTAAGAATCTGACAGCTGGTTGGGCAGTTTAAAGGGTCCACCAGACAACCTCGAAATTCTGAAATATACTTAGATTATCATAAGTCCCTTTGCCTAGTCTAGTGACTAAAAGGAATAGACTATTCAACAAGTGAGGAAGTAACTGCGGTCAGTGCGGTCACATGCGCGCCCGGTCAAGGATCGGAGGCCGGAGCACAAGCAGGTAATTGAGGGGATAGGGGGAGGTATTTAGGGGAGGTTAGGTGTAGGAGGGTGTTGAGGGGGGTTTAGGTTGAGGAGGGAGGTTGAGGAGGGGGATTGGGGTTGAGGGGGATTGAGGGGGGAGGTTGAGGTGGGTTGAGGTTGAGGAGGTGGGTTGGGGTTGAGGTTGAGGAGGGGGGTTGAGGGGGGTTGAGGTTGAGGAGGGAGGTTGAGGATGGGGGGTTAAGGATGAGGATGGAGGGGTTGAGGAGGGGGTTGAGGATGGGGCGGTTGAGGAGGAAGGTTGAGGAGGGGGTTGAGGATGGGGGGTTGAGGAGGGAGGTTGAGGAGGGAGGTTGAGGAGGGGGTTGAGGATGAGGAGGGAGGTTGAGGATGAGGGGGAGGGGTTGAGGAGGAGGGTTGAGGATGGGGAGTTGAGGAGAGAGGATGAGGATGGGGGGTTGAGGAGTGAGGTTGAGGAGGGGGGGTTGGGGTTGAGGGGGGGTTGAGGTTGAGGAGGGTTGAGGTTGAGGAAGGTTGAGGCTGAGGAGGGGGTATAGGAGGGGGTTGAGGATGAGGATGGGGGGTTGAGGAGGGGGTTGAGGAGGGAGGTTGAGGATGAGGAGGGAAATTGAAGATGAGGAGGAGGGGTTGAGGAGGGGGGTAGAGGTTGAGGAGGGGGGTTGAGGATGGGGTGTTGAGGATGGGGGGTTGAGGAGAGAGGATGAGGATGGGGGGGGTTGAGGAGGGGGATTGAGGATGGGGGTTGAGGATGGGGGGTTGAGGAGAGAGGATGAGGATGGGGGGGTTGAGGAGGAGGATTGAGGATGGGGGGGTTGAGGAGGGAGGTTGAGGAGGGAGGTTGAGGATGAGGAGGGAGGTTGAGGAGGGAGGTTGAGGATGAGGAGGGAGGTTGATGAGGGTGATAAGGAAGGGTGGATGAGACACAGGGAATGGAGAGGTTGGAAGAGACACAGGGAAGGGAGAGGGGAGAAGAGACACAGGGAAGTGAGAGGGGAGAAGAGACACGGAGAGAGAGGGGAACAGAGGGCACAAGAGGGACACAGGGGGCAGCACATTTCCCACCCTCAGCTTATTCTCGAATCACTCATTTTACCCAGTATTTTGTGGTAAAATGGGTGCCTCGGCTTATACTCGGGTCGGCTTATACTCGAGTATATACGGTATGTTTTAATAAATAAAGTTTTGTTTCATTGCACTATAAGAGGCGTCCTAACCTGCTAATATGACACACATAATGACCAATAATATATAGCCCCTATTCACCCCTTCAGTCATTTATCTATACCCTTGGTACTCAAACATCGTCAGTGGGCCTTATGTGTGTAAATTGCTAGGTATTGTTAATTCATTAGAATCCCAAATCAGTACTCCTTCACAGCGCGTCTTGTAAATATTTTTTATCTGCTTTTTTTATATATATAAAAACATAAATAAAAAAATAATGCTGTGAATAAATAAGTGTAACGGTACCCCCACACATATAAGGGGGTGCCAAGGCCGTTTTAGTCGATCTGCCTGTCCAGTGATATAGGGACAGCTACTGCAGGACACCCATTCCCCCAAACTGGATCCAAGGGGAATATGCTCCAAGCCTGTAACTGGAACCTCATGAATAGCTGCTAGCAGCTGACCAGGAAAAGCACCCCAAGATGCTTACACTCCTGGCAGTCAGTCTGTAACAGCATCCCATGAATCCCCCCAAGAACGAGACATAAGCTCTGTGTTTGAGGGTCAAGCAGTGAACTCTCTTCTTTATTAATCAAGACATATTAAAACCATTTTCACATACACAGTAGAGGGAGGGGCTACCTGAAGTCAGCCCCTAATAGCCTCTGGCCAATCACATAGTGTCTCACCGTGGGAAACATGAGACTCCTCCCAGGTCCGCCCACTAGGTGTGGCTAACAGTCATTTGGCTTCTGACCACCAGAGGGGAAGCATGGCTTTTGATATATCCTGTGCCCCTGCTAAGACAGCTGAGAAACCCCATGGGGTTTTGGAGCCTGTATGTCTGGAAACTCTCTTTGTTCTGCTATCTCCCCTGTTGTCCATGT
This sequence comes from Discoglossus pictus, assembly GCA_027410445.1. Lineage (NCBI taxonomy): Eukaryota > Metazoa > Chordata > Amphibia > Anura > Alytidae > Discoglossus > Discoglossus pictus. The sequence goes on from CM050174.1 coordinate 72,561,852, forward strand.
AGATAACCATTGCTCTCAACCATCTGGCCTTAGTGACTCATAGATGGGGGTGGTCAGAATCTGTAACACATTTTTCTACATTATTCATAACTTTAAAAGTATGCATCACATTCACATAAAATTTTCGGAATCAGCATACTCAGCATACTCCAAATACAAACATATGTCCAAATCATATAAATTGGTCCAGTGGTTCAAAAGATAGATCATAGTCCTTTCTGACCAAATGAAGCATGGCTTCCATGTCTTTGTAGGGGGAAAATCAACATGGGCCGTAGTCAAAAGGAAGAATTCGGGCAACCAGGCTCCTCCAATTCGCAGTGACGAGACTGATCTCGTCACAGGTATGTTTTAATAAATAAAGTTTTGTTTCATTGCACTATAAGAGGCGTCCTAACCTGCTAATATGACACACATAATGACCAATAATATATAGCCCCTATTCACCCCTTCAGTCATTTATCTATACCCTTGGTACTCAAACATCGTCAGTGGGCCTTATGTGTGTAAATTGCTAGGTATTGTTAATTCATTAGAATCCCAAATCAGTACTCCTTCACAGTGCGTCTTGTAAATATTTTTAATCTGCGTTTTTTCATATATAAAAAAATAATGCTGTGAATAAAAGTTAAGTATTAACTGATTGTTTTCCTACTCCAAGGTAGATCCAATGAGATCATGTCTGGCTTACTGAGCTAGTGTAGGCCTGAGCATATCCTGCCCTGCTTACTGACCGACCCAATGTAAACCAATGAAGATCCATTTAGTTCCAATGGGATCCTGCCCTGCTTTCTGGACCACCATAGATCCAGTGAGAACCTGCCCTTCTTACTGAATCAGTATAGGCAAATATGATCCTTCCCTGCTTACTGAGCTAATGTAGACAATGAGATACTGTCCTGTTTACTGAACCAAGGTAGATCCAATGAGATCCTGCTCTGCTTACTGAGCTAATGTGGATCCAGCGGGAACCTGTTCTGCTTACTAAGCTAATGTAGACCCAGTGGGATCCTGCCCAGTTGAAAGACTGTAAGAGTGGTCCATGCTTAGTTACTTAGGCCCTGAGGTATCCATTATGGCTGAAAAGCATTTTTTGTCTTTTTCCACATGCATCCTTTCCTCCTGGTATGGGCTGCTAAGTCAGGCACCAGTCAGGAGCGAACGCATGGGCACCGTCACCACATAGGGCTCAGACTTCAATGGTGCTGTGAGGGGTGAATTGGGACATAATAATACCCATAATAACAAATACAAGAGTGGTTTCATGAACACCAGGAAGAAGCAAACACCTTCCATGTACTCCCAATTACCAGATGTAAATATCATTAAACCTTTATGGGAAGATCTGGAGCACATTGGTATCTAATATATTAATATGTACTTGCAAGTACCATAGTCTAGAATGTAGTTGTGTATACCAACATATATTGCTATCACAAAACCTGCATGTAAGGATCTCCCTGCTCAACTGACACAACCTACCTACTCCGAAGCTCTAATGAGGAGGTGGTGTCCTATAAGCTCCAATGAGGAGGGGTGTCCTATAAGCTCCAATGAGGAGGTTGTGTCCTATAAGCTCCAATGAGGAGGTGGTGTCCTATAAGCTCCAATGAGGAGGGGGTGTCATATACCTGCATGCTATCAAGATCCTAGCCCAGACACTTATTTGGGGAGATTTAAATCATAATTCACATTCCTTACATCTGTAACAACCAACTACCTGTCAGACCACTTACGGTTGCAACCACCTAGCTCCTTTGTATGTGCCTAAGTGTTCAGACTAGCAGGTTCTCGTTTGTTTCTCTGTAACAGTCATTTTTATCTACATTTTTGGTGCACAAGTTACATATTGTATACAATATATAATTTCCTTACCTTTGGGGAACAGCATCTGGGTGTGGAGCGGTCCAGAAATACATGTTTTGTTTTTTAATTTTGCTAGCTTAATACAAGTTTATTTTTTTAGTTATAAATTTGTAACTTCGCCTGTAATATTTTAATTTATTTTCCATCTTACAATTCAAAACTGTATTACAAAACATATTATGAATGATATTATAGAGCTACTCCATTTCCCATATGTGTAAATGGGATTGAATACAATGGGAGGAAAAGTATTTGATCCCCTGCTGATTTTAAACATTTGTCCACTCACAAAGAAATGATCAGTCTATAATTTTAATGGTCGGTATATTTTAACAGTGAGAGACAGAATAACAAAACAAAAAAGAAAATCGCATGTCACAAAAGTTATAAATTGATTTGCAGGTCGGTGAGGGAAATAAGTATTTGATCCCTTCGACTTAGTACTTGGTGGCAAAACCCTTGTTGGCAAACACAGAGGTCAGACGGATTTTGTCCCACTCCTCTTTGTAGATACTCTCCAAGTCATTAAGATTTTGAGGCTGATGTTTGGCAACTCGAACCTTCAGCTCCCTCTGCAGATTTCCTATAGGATTTAGGTCTGGAGACTGACTAGGCCACTACAGGACCTTAATGTGCTTCTTCTTGAGGGACTCCTTTGTTGCCTTGGCTGTGTGTTTTGGGTCATTGTCATGCTGGAATACCCATCCACGACCCATTTTCAATGTCCTGGCTGAGAGGGACAGAGGTTCTTACCCAAGCACAAATATACATGTGTGGGAAAGGTTTTAGCCACAAATCAAGTCTTGATTCTCATCAGAGAATTCATACAGGGGAGAAGCCATATGTGTGTCTTGAGTATGGGAAATGTTTAACTTTTTGGGAGTAAACCATATTCTCAACTTTTGCGAGTTAGATATCAGTGAATAACCACAATGAACTCCACAGTTTCTGAATTTTTTGTTGCAACTTTAAAAACAAACTTTTAATAGTAACAATGTTAAAATCAATGAACAAAAAAAAAATCTTAAATAAAATAAAAATCACAGACCTTGGATTTGACGGTACATGGCCCCATCCATTGTCGTTTTGACGCAGAGCAGTTGTCCTGTCCCCTTAGCAGAAAAACACCCCCAAAACATAATGTTTTCCAGTTATACTGTGCTCAATTCCTGGTTGCAAACTTCTTGTTGGTGGCATAAGGCGGACACACTAAGAATCAAGGGCTCGGTCTATGTGTGGCTTATAATGTATTATAAGCTAACAGCAACTTAGTCTTGAGCACACAGCATTGTCAATAGCTATGTTGTAAGACTTTCTATTTAGTATTGATTATTTATAGTATACTGTACATAATTAAGTATTGATTTATTCCATATTATTAAATAACTTGGAATAAATGACATGCTGGACAAATATCAGTAAATGTGGCATACAGATTAAACTGTGGAGTTATATAGAGAACCAGTGTATCATTACAGGAAATAATTTAATTATTTTTCTTAAGGCAGCACACAGGGTAAATCCAAGGTCTGTGATTTTTATTTTATTTAAGGTTTTTTTTTTTTGTTCATTGATTTTAACATTGTTACTATTAAAAGTTGTTTTTTTAAAGTTGCAACAAAAAATCAGATAACCTATACTAATTATTTTTTTAACTCACAAAATGTGATAATAAAGAATTATTCACAAAAAGTAAAACATTTCCCATACTCACGACACACATATGGCTTCTCCCCTGTATGAATTCTCTGATAAGAATCAAGACTTGATTTGTGGCTAAAACTCTTCCCACACTCGGAACCTGTATATATTTTCTCTCCTGTGTGAATGCGTTGATGTCATACTAGATGTGATTTGTCATTAAAACCTTTCCCACAATCCAAACATACAAATGGTCTCTCTCCTGTATGAATTAACTGATGTCTAATGAGACGAGACTGTGTGCTAAAACATTTGTCACACTCAGTGCATGTATATGGTTTCTCTCCTGTATGCATTTTTACCTGGCTTATTAGGTTTGATTTGCTGTTAAAGCTTTTCTCACATTCAGAACAGGATGATGGTTTATCCCCTCTATGGAGATTCTTATGTTGCATAAGGCTAGATTTCTGAATAACTATTTTCTCAAATTCAGGACATGCATATGGTTTCTCCTCTGTATGAACTCTCTAATGTCTGAGAAGAGCAGACTTGCTAACAAAATATTTCCCACATTCAGAACATTCTTCCTTTCTTGTTTGAGACTTGTGCTGAGGGTGTCTCTGTGGTTTTAGTCCATTGTTGTTATACTGAAAAGAAATGGTTTGGTGAAGTTCTGTGGTGGTTTCAGTCCTACATATCTCTGTATACGTCACTGTGTTGTAATGTTGTCCAGAAGTAACATCTGTTTAAGGAAATATAATGAAAATAAAGACATTTTACTGAAGGACCACGGAAGTGTCATATGTACAATACACATTCAGGAAAAACTTGTCATTATTGTATGCAATATATGTTTTTTTCAAAATCTTAAAATAAATAAGTTTAATCTTTACTCTTTAAAATATTTGTATTTACTTTTGCTTTAATGTCAGCAGACATTTTGTTTTTGATCCTAACAGGATTAAACAACTTAAAGGAATGAGAGGAGCTGTGGATTTAGATAAGATCCCTATACAGTTCTGTTAAAAGTACAGTCAAATAATATCTACATAGTCTACATGGTTGATAATATATATCGAAGTCGAAGAATATGTTCCAGCAGGATAACCTGCCCAATCAGACGACAGGGAGATCCTTCAAGAATGCATATGAAGTTTTTTCCAAACTACAGTATAATTATATATACCCAGAATGAGCACCAAGGAGTTATATAAAGAAAAGCATGACAATGTGGTCTTAATGATGTCCAGGTACAGGTAGTAACTCCTTAAAACATAAAACATTAGATTGGATGTCTGGCTCTGAGCATGCCCAGATTTTTTCTGCAGCTGACTTGACTGAAAAATAAAGAAGTGCCAGGGATAATCAGTAATTATTTCCAAATAAATTAATTAACAAAAGATCAGAATATGTTTGTCATGGATGGATCAGAAAGACTGGCTAACAGCTAAAAATGTAAGACTTTAATGTTAGTATACTGTAGAAAAATGCAGAACATAAAGAATCCTTCTAATATACAAAGTCTGGAAATGAGTTAGAATGGCCACATGTAATATTATACAGAGAAGGTCATATTATAACAATTATACTATATATCTGTTTACATGTAATTGATTTTTTGGTTAAAATAAGTCGTAATTATGGATTTATTTTTACATATTAAGTGCAACTTAGCATTTAAATATTTAGCAACTTGTGACAGTTTCATGGACTGTCCAATTTATGCTATCGAGGACATGGAGAGCGAGGAACTTTCTTCCCATGTGTTGGTCCTGTAGACATGCTCAAAACTAAATAATACAATACTACATGCACCTGGAGGGCCCTCAGTAATCACCAGAAGACACCTCCAAGTGATCCAATAAGCTCCTAACCCAGATTTACTAAGCGACGAGATGCTGTATAGAGAAAAATGTAAATTCTCCATTTGGAGTCAGAGGATGTGAGATCTGAGGCCATCTTGGATTATTATCTATTCTGGAGTTGAAGGCAGAGGGGTTTTGTTTGTCAATTCAGATAAGCTTAGAGTATTTGTCACCACTCTGCACATGCTCAGTAGAAGGCAGTTTGCTAGTATACATCCTATTTGTTTGGTCCTACATACCATGAAAGAAATGGAAGCATCAACACACTAGGATTTTCTCTAAAACTGCTGTTATGCCCACCGCTTAAACAACTGCTAATGTTATTAGTTTGTTGCCTACTTCACAAATACATGACATGTTTCCTAATGAAGTTGCTACAGATACAGGTTACAGAACTGGGAAAATTATCAAATTATCAATACATACAGTGCCACCAACCAGCACCCCATGTATCACACAAACTGAATATACAACACCAGGGATATCTGTCAGACACTGCTCCTCTGAGCTCCAATGGACTCTCAGCACTTTTTTCCAACACCACAATTGAAAGGCATCAGTGTTACAGTGCTCAGCCTTCTTTATGGTCCGTCTCTCAAATCGGTACTTTACAACTGGGAATAACCTTGTTTTAACTATGTGGACATTTGTTGATAGCGTAATATATCTCTACTTTTTAATAGCTTGTCCAGACCTGACATATGTTTGCTTCTAAGGAGGAAAGCTATTTTAATTTCATAGCTATAGTCATCATTTGAAGAAATCCTGGATCCCAGGAAAAAAAAAACTGGTTCAACTTCTTTCCCAACTATATGCCAGGAACTGAGATTGCTGTTTGCCAGGATCTTCGTCTGTTTAACATTGAGCAGCAAGCCAGCTTTTACACTATCTTCTGTCACCCTCATCACAGGCCCTTTAGTTCCTCCTCATATCTGCATATCTGAGGTTGTTGATATTTCACAGCAATATTATTTACTGCTTTGGATTAAATCAGCCCGGCCTTACTCATGATGTATTCCATGCATAAGTTGAATAAATGAGGTAACAATATGTAACCTTCTCACATTACTTTACTGATCTTGAACCATTCAGTTGTCCCATGTTCAGTTCTCACAGTGGCTTCTTGGACCACAAACATATTCCTCAGGAGGCGGATGAGATGGTCTTGTACCCCATATTTTTGGGAACTTGGACATTTTATTGTATTCACACAGTCAATGGCTTTAGAAACGACTATCAAGTAGAAGTAAATGTTTTCTGGAACTCTCTCGTTTTCTCTATTATCCATCGGACATTGTCAATTTGATATTTTGTGCTTCTGAGAAACCCGGCTTGAACACCTGGTAGTTGTTGGTCCATACAGTCAGGTCCATAAATATTGGGACATTGACACAATTCTAATCTTTTTGGCTCTATACACCACCACAATGTATTTGAAATGAAACGAACAAGATGTGCTTTGAGGGTATTTACATCCATATCAGGTGAACAGTGTAGGAATTACAACAGTTTGTATATGTGCCTCCCACTTTTTAAGGGACCAAAAGTAATGGGACAATTGGCTGCTCAGCTGTTTCATGGCCAGGTGTGTGTTATTCCCTCATTATCCCATTTACAAAGAGCAGATAAAAGGTCCATCAGAGAGACAGCAAAAACATTAGGTGTGGCTAAATCAACTGTTTGGAACATCCTTAAAAAGAAAGAACGCACTGGTGAGCTCAGCAACACCAAAAGGCCCGGAAGACCACGGAAAACAACTGTGATGGATGACAGAAGAATTCTTTCCCTGGTGAAGAAAACACCCTTCACAACAGTTGGCCAGATCAAGAACACTCTCCAGGAGGTAGGAGTATGTGTGTCAAAGTCAACAATCAAGAGAAGACTTCACCAGAGTGAATACAGAGGGTTCACCACAAGATGTAAATCATTGGTGAGCCTCAAAAACAGGAGGGCCAGATTAGAGTTTGGCAAACAACATCTATAAAAGCCTTCACAGTTCTGGAACAACATCCTATGGACAGATGAGACTACGATCAACATGTACCAGAGTGATGGGAAGAGAAGAGTATGGTGAAGGAAAGGAACTGCTCATGATCCAAAGCGTACCACCTCATCAGTGAAGCATGGTGGTGGTAGTGTCATGGTGTGGGCATGTATGGTTGCCAATGGAACTGGTTCTCTTGTATTTATTGATAATGTAACTGCTGACAAAAGCAGCAGGATGAATTCTGAAGTTTTTCCGGCAATATTATCTGCTCATATTCAGCCAAATGCTTCAGAACTCATTGGACGGCGCTTCACAGTGCCCGAAGCATACTGCAAAAGCAACCAAAGAGTTTTTTAAGGGAAATAAGTGGAATATTGTGTAATGGCCAAGTCAATCACCTGACCTGAATCCGATTGAGAATGCATTTCACTTGCTGAAGAAAAAACTGAAGGGAAAATAAGCAGGAACTGAAGATAGTTGCAATAGAGGTCTGGCAGAGCATCAACAGGGATGAAACCCAGCATCTGGTGATGTCTATGCATTCCAGACTTCAGGCTGTAATTGACTGCACAGGATTTGCAACCAAGTATTAAAAAGTGAAAGTTTGATTTATGACTGTTAATCTGTCCCATTACTTTTGGTCCCTTAAAAAGTGGGAGGCACATATACAAACTGTTGTAATTCCTACCCCGTTCACCTGACTTGGATGTAAATACCCTCAAATTAAAGCTGAAAGTCTGCAGTTAAAGCACATGTTGTTTGTTTCATTTCAAATCCATTGTGGTGGTGTATAGAGCCAAAAAGATTAGAATTGTGTCGATGTCCCAATATTTATGGACCTGACTGTATATTGTTGGAGCTGAGCTTGTAGGATCTTAAGCATTATCTTGTTGGCATGTGAAATTAGTGCAATTATTTGATAATTGGAGTACTCTTTGGCATTGCCTTTTTTGGATTGGTATATAGACTGACCTTTTTCAGTCTACTGGCCATTGTTGAGTTTTCAAAATCTGTTGGCATAAGGCAAGAAACACTTTCACAGCAACATGTTCTAGGATTTCAAACACTTCAGCTGGTATTCTATCAACTTCTGCAGCCCTGTTATCAGCAAGGCTTCCCAGCACCAATCTCGCTTTCAAGGGCCCATCTCATAAGATGTCTAGCTCGAACAAACTATTGAGGTTATCAGTTCTGTTAAGATCATTCCTGTATATATCTTCTGCCACGTCTTCTTTATCTGATCTGCTTCTATTAAATCCCTACCATTTTTGTCTTTAATCAACTTTAAATAAAAGCTTCCATTGAGATCCCCAATTTTCTTGAAGAGATCTCTTGATTTACCCATTATGTTATCTTCTTCTATCAACATCACTTGTTAGATAAAGTCTCCTTTTCTCTTCTTGTTGCCCTCTGGAATTCTGCATTCAGTTAGAAAAGTATTGTCCTATCTCCACTACCTTTCAATTACCTTCTTTCCTGGGTTGCTTTTACAGCCTCATCAGAAAGCCAGTTTGTCTTTTTTTTTTTTTTTTTGGAGATATTCTTTGCTGCCTACCCCAGGGATATCATAATGTGAGTAGCTACTAGGTCCGAATAATGCAGTTTCAACACTACTCAGCAAAGTTCACATCACAGAGTGTCAAAAGTCATATTATTCACACTGCCTAATATCGCAAATCAGAAATATTTCTACTCTAAATACTTTCTGCTGAGGAAAAAGCAGAATCCATTTCCCAAGTCTTTACACTGCATCAACTCAAAATCTAGACTCAAGATAACACACTTATTCCAAAAGTTATTGTCATTCAGGCTTCTAACACAAATGTTGTACCCAGTCCTGGAAATGCCACATGGTAGTTCAAATTAAACAATATCCAATTTGATATATTGGACTCTTTGACTGAATCTAAAGTATTAACACTGAAAAAGGTCTGCCCTTACAATCTATCATTTCAGAGAAGCCAGTCACTGAATTACTTAAAGGATCAGTGTAGTAAGACCATACGGTTTCTCTGTCAGAGCAAACTCTTGGGTGGAGCTTCTCCCCTCCATGGACATTTAGAATAGGAGAGAAGCAGATCAGATGAACCTGCAATGCTAAATTTCAAAAGTAAGTTTTAAAACCTTATGTGGAGGGAATTGTAAATGTTTGTTTTGTGGCTGTCATTTTGTTCGCAAATAACTGTATGAAACTCCATTTACTATTGCTATCAAGAATAATAGGTTTATATGGCTTTTAATCATATATTTGCGTTAAATAAAATTAATAAGTAAAAGTCCTTGGCATGTGCAAAGGAGACTCAATAATAATATACGTTTATTTTGCCTACAATTAGATTTGGATGCCAGTGGTTTGCATATTGTTTTTTGACCGCTCACACAGACTGACCATTAATAAGAATGGAATGATGACATTTGGTAATGGTAAATATTTATGTGCAATTTGTAATAATAGATAATAACCATATTTGGCTTGTTTCTAATTATTTCTATAAGTTCATATACTCTGTGCTTGTCATTGTAATTGAGTCCATTTTACTATTCTTGTGTGTGTGATACAGAGAGATTGCAATTTTCGCCTCCAAGCTTGTAAAATAAAGAAACCTGATTGTGTCTTGGTTTTATCTCCGCTTGATTGAGTGTGGGTTGTCGGAGAGTCACTACGAAGTGACATTTCACCAGCACTTACATTTTTCCTTAAAATAGTAATTTTATTGCTAATTAGTTAATGAATAAACAAATGGAACTCCATTTTATGATAATTACAATTACTTTTTAAACATGTGTTTTTTGTTTCACGATAAGCCTGTTACTCAAGTATTTATTTACCTCCATATACAGATATGTTAAATATATTAGTTATATAAATACTAATATCACAAAACCTGTAAGATCGCTCCCTACTATACTAATATTACTACCTTCTTCATCTGTACATTGTTCTGTTTCTACCCATGGTCACGTATTATGCGGTCACATAGTGTAAGATACCAGGACACACAATATCAAAGAAATGCCAATTTGCCGTTTCAGATTGATGTAAAATAACACATCTAGGCAATTTTTTGATTTTCATATGCATATAAACTAACGAATGAACAAGTTACGTCAATTTGCAGTTTCAGATTGATGTAAAATAAAGCATTTAGGCAATTTTTCATTTCACATTCATGTGAAGTGAGCCGAGCAGTTGAGGCATGCAGTGATCGCCCCATAGGGCCGTAACTACAAACCTCGCAAAGCTAGATGATATGCAGGACTTAGGGTGAAATGAGCGCCAAAGGCACTCATTGCACTGCGAGCCTCTCAATGTGAGGCGAGCAGTTGAGGCACACAGCAGACTCCCATTGTGTGACAAAAAGCATTTCCATACTTTTTTATTGCCGTCATTTTTGATGGGCAAGTCGCTAGTTAATTAATACATTTCATAACAAATTATTATTAGTGGGGGGTTTTTAACGCATTAATTGGGTGATAGATAAAAGTAAATAGGTTCATCATGTTTCCATCTCCTTTCATTATAGGAAGACTATTGGGGTCATTTCAAAGGCACTTCCTATTAGGAATAAGTATGGAGTCAATTGTACACTAGGTCCTAAAAAACAGTTAATTCAAATTAAACTTGTCAAATGTTCCATCTTATAATTCAACATATATACAAGCTTGCAAAAGAGAACTTATAATCTAGATGCAGGTGGGTACAAGCTGAATGATAATACATTCATTGGGTGATAGATAAAGGTAAATAGTCACGTCATGTCTCAGATCTTCTGTCAAGTAAGTCAACTGTACATCAGGTAGCGGACCAGAGTATTACATTTTGTGTGTAAATTAAGACTTTGTTTCTGAGACGATAGACATCAATCTGTGGTTAAGATGTTCAAAAAGTATGAATGAAACTGGAACAAAAAAAAGAACAGAGAGCAGACATGGTTATCCACTGGAAGTGGCTTCAAGAATGAAAAGTCCCATATTTACAGCAAGCTCTACTGAGGACTTGATAAGGGGAAACATGTTTTTAGAAAGTAAAAAAAAATCAAACCTTAATATATAAATTATTATATGCCCATTTGTTCTATTGGAAGAGCCTACACTACAAATCCAGACATTGGGGAGCGTGGCCTGCAGCGGACCTGACCTGATGCTCAAGACTGGAGCTCCGCGCCGTCAGGCTCTAAATCTACCGGAAAAGGGAGGAAATCTGCCTCTAAATACATTTAAAAAACACTTAAATACACTGCCGATGCCACCCTGTGCAAAGTGAATGGGTGAAAACTGAATTTTTTAAGATGTGAAAATCAAAAAGGAGTGCAGCATCCGAAAGTATATCTGAATACCTTTAACAATTAGAACCCAGATCCGCCCCACCCCACCCCAAGAGCCTGGATCAGGCCGGTCAGATCTCTCTGACATGGAGGGCGCTATGGCAACTGCTCAAAAATGTGAATTTGACAGACCAGTCCTTCGCTAAGATTGATGCTCTGCTTCAGGCCCACATCTCTAAAGTGAATATGTCTGAACTTGGCCAGGTATACACCTCTTGGTGGAGACCTCGGACCAAGAAACAGAAGCCCAGGACAGAGACCGAATGCAGACTTCTCAGAATACATCATGCATCGCTTTGCTTGAAGACAAGCTAGAGGATCTTGAGAACCGCTCAAGGTGGTACAATATCAGGGTCTGTGGCATATCTAAGGCTGTACTTGATCTAACTCAATACCTCAGAGCAACGATAAATAGCATTCTATACGTTCATCCAGATCATACCTGGCAGGTCGAACAAGCTCACAGAACCTTAGGCAGAGCAAGGAACCAAGATCTCCCTAAGGACGGCATTGTCCGATTTCCAAAACAATAAACCAGAGACTTGATCTTGGCAATTACAAGGAAGATGACGACAATTCCAGGTCCTGATAAAGCTTCACTCCAAATTTATGCAGATTTATCTCCAAGCACACTTGCCAAACGGAGATCAATGAAGCCAGCCTTAGCGAACCTAATTAACCACAACATTAAATACCGATGGAACTTTCCATTTGCTCTGGCATTTAAATTCTAAGGATCTCAATACTCTTTGCACTCATTAGAAGAGTGCCTAGGATTATTAAAAAGACTAGGCTTCCTCTCTGAGGAAGAAATATTAGTGCAACAAGGCCCTTCAAATAACACTACCCTGAGCAGACAATGGACAGTAGCCTCCAAAAACAGGAAACCACAGTATCCTTCTTTGCTTGAGGAATTGCAGCTGTGCGCTTCGGAACCAAACCCCACAGCATCTCAGGAACCTACTTGATGGATCATCATTGATGATCATATATTTATGGACTGATATGACCTGCAAGCTCTATAAAGGCACTTCTGCACTTTTTTTTGTTTTATTATTTCCTTTTTATGGTGAATTTCCTGTTAGACCCCTTGTTTACACCAGCTCGGAAACGTTGCTCAAACAGGGTCAGGCACGGGATCCGTCTCCTCTCACTACCAGCGCTTGATAGAGTAAGACAGCGGACTACACTATCTCAAAACACCACAATACATAATGACAGTTTTACATTTAGAACCCATAACATCAAAGGATTCAATTCTCAATTCAAGAGGAGGATTCATTTACTATAAAGCTTTTAAACCTTCAGTCCTGTTCTTCCAAGAAACACACTTTTCCCACAGCAATATTCCTACATTCCTGCTCAAAGAGTATCCCACTTTTTACTCCACAAGTCATTCCTCTAAAAAAGCGGGAACAGCAATCCTCATACACAGGAATTTTCCTTTTAAGCTTGAGTCAAAATAAAATAGATAGAGGGAAGCTATATTATACTGTCAGGGACAGTTTTTGGATCTAAACTCAAATTATTTCAATAAATTCATAGATTTCTATAAAATTAGGGACATTATTAATTGGAGGAGGCTTCAACCTAACATTGAATTTTGACAGATCCAGAACCTGACAAAAAAGAGCTTCTCAAATAAACTAACTCAGATCAAGAGATTATTACATAGCTTGGACTTGCACTAGCATATGATTAATAGGTCCTGTAGTAGACATCACTGTTTAGGTTCCTATGAAAGGTCTAATATTTTAATTTGATTTTTACCAATGTAACCTTACCTTTGTAGACAGTAATTTGTGATTATTATAATGGCTAGAACCTGTAGGTTATTAAGGTTCCTATAAGGTGATTACTGTTTAATTTAAAAAAATTTTTTTTTGAAATCGTAAGGTATTACCATCATAAATATTTATTGTATCAAGATAAATAGTTCCAAGTACATGCTATTAATGGTATACTTTGAATGGAACTGTAGCAACAATATAGGAGGTACTTTAACACCTATCTAGTAATAGTAAGATTATTTGGTGATTGATATCCTATTTACAGACCTACATTATATTGTTGGTTAGTCTATTCATTGTTATTGAAATATTTGAGGACTCATTAGAGATACTCTATTAGTAAATTACAAATATATATATTTTTCTGTAAATGGTTGCTTTTAGGATTTTCAGTCCTTTCTATGCACCTTTACGGGACCTTAACTGCCTCTATGTATCTTGCAGTACCTTAATTATGATGCCATGACTCTTTAGGATTTTGAATCCTTTCTATGCACCTTACAGGACCTTAACCACCTCTATGTGTCTTGCAGGACCTTAATTATGATGCATTGGGTGTCATGGAGAATCGTGAAACACTGATGGATTGCACACCACATAAAAGGACACTCCCCTCTTACCCATATCAGGCCCTGGCAGAAGCCCAAGGCGAAACGCTTGTGTCGGGCCGTGCTGCTCCCATATGCCCCGGAAGTGATGTCGCTACGCTGAACCGGAAGTGGTTGAAGAATCCAGAAAGTGAAGTACATGCTGCAATTATGGATACACAAACGGCACTGGACTTATCTTAATAGACAAAAAGACTGAAGACTCACTCACCTTAAGACACCTAAGTGTATCTACATACTTTGAGTTAATTATAATTTATATTGACACTTTTTGAATGACATGTATTTATACATAATCGCTGCAATATATACTGATGTTGCCCCATGATTTACTGTTAGTTTTTATTACATAGAGTAGGTTAGTTTGCATTTTTTGAGGTTAAGGGGATTTGTGGCAATCCTCAAATACCTCCACATAGTAATAGGAGTTTTCTTCTCTTAGAGAAGGTCTAGTTCTGTATGTGTGATTAGTTTAGTTATTCTCTTTCACATATAGGGAACAAGTGGGGGGCTCCACCACTGCCACTCACATTAGGGTTGATAGTATTTCTGCACAATTTTGCACTAAAAATTACTTTCAGTAATCGTGGGACATCCAGCATACAATAGTGTCGTGTACATAAAATTGTGACTTAATTATGCTCTTTTTTGAGAGCTATGTTAGTTTTATATATGGTGTACCAATAAAGATAATTTTTGGATGAATAAGAATTGTGGTATTTATTATATATATATACTGGTGATACATAGAAAGGCCGACCGGTTCTATTAGAAGTCTGTTTCTTTTTCTGCTGATAGCTTGGACTTGGTTGACGCTTGGAGGGGTCACCACCCAGGGAGTAGGGAGTTTACGTATTATTCCCCGACCAATGGCTCATATTCTCGCATCAACACAATTTTTATAAGTTCCCCATTTTTTGATAACTCTTCAGGGGCTAAAATCATTCCTTGCTCATGCGCTGACCATGTGGCTGCCCAAATAAATTTAGGTCCTAGCCTGACCGTACCATATTCTTGGAAACTGAATCACCTTCTACTATCTAATCTCATCTACGTAATAGCGGGGTGACTCTGGGTGGCTCATAAAGCCTACATCAGATGCACCAGTATTAAATTAGCATCAAATCACAGGAAACGGACCCGCCAAATGGAACGGAATTTAACCGAGCAACTTGAATCGCTTGAAAAAAAGAACACAAAACAAGCCTTGTTTACTTTGCGACACAAAATCCACAAGATAAGGCTAGAATTAGATGGCATCTTATCAGAAAGGACAGAAAAAGCACTCAGACGTACCAAACACCTCTTTATTCTAAAGTCAATAAACCAGACACACTACTGGCCAGGAAGCTAAACTCTAAATACTCCCAAACAAGCATTTCTCGACTAAGAACTCCTTCTGGTCTCATAACAGTTAGCCATAATGAGATCCAGAAAATCTTCTATAATTTTTATCAAAACGTAGACTCCTCACACATCAAACCCTCTGAATTTGCACTTCAGTCATGCTTAAACATGGTAGATCTTCCCTTTATTAATCCCTTAATCTTACAGAACTTCAACGAAGACATCACGTACAAGGAAATCCAGGAAACTATTTCTGAACTTAAAACAGGTAAATCCCCTGGTCCAGACTTCACAAACTCATATTACAAAACATTTTCTGAAATCCTTACATTTCACCTTTGTGCACTCTTTATTGCAATATTAAGAAGTGACTCCTTGCCTGCAGAAGTTAACCAGGCAAATCTTGTTCTATTTCCTAAGGCAGGTAGAGATCCTTTGGAGGCTAAATTTCATTAATGAACAGGGACGGTAACATTTTGGCCAAAAGGATTTTTAGGTTTCTTCCTGATCTGATTCAAAAGGATCAAACAGGCTTCATACCCCACAAACAGGGGACAATATTAGGAGGACCTTGAACGTCCTACACCTGGCCTGAGTCTCCAAAACACAAATGTGCATACTTGCACTTGACATTGTAAAGGCATTTAATTCAATCGAATGGCATTATCTTTACGCAGCCCTGGCCAAGTTTGGATTTAAAGGTTGCTTCATCAATTTATTAAGAACTTACTACAACTCCCCTCTAGCTAATTTGAAGTTACCTAGTTCACAAAACTTGAGTATCCCCATTCAAACAAGTACTAGGTAGGGGTGTCCTCTTTCCCCTCTGCTATTTGAGCTAGCTATAGATCCCCTAGCTCAGGCCATTCGTTCTAACCCGGGGATCAAGGGGCTTAGAGTTGGTTATCACCACTTTAAGCGCTCTTTATTCGCAGACGATTTGCTATGCTCACTAACAGATCCGGAATCCTCCATAGAAGCCCTTATGTCCACTATCAATCAGTATAGTGATCTTTCGGTTCTTAAACTCAACCTAGAAAAAAACTAGGCGTTAGACATAGGTTTTAACCCAGGACACGTTGGGCAAACTGAAATACACTTATAACTTTATTTGGCCTAAAACATCTATAAAATACCTAGGTGTTAATATAACTAGAACTGTCCCAGAGCTCTATAAGGCGAATTATCCCCCCTTAATCAAATCTCTAATTACAGAAATGGAAGCTTGGTCTAAACTAAATATAATTTGGACCGGCCTTATAACCTCGGTTAAATTGAACATCCCCCCTCATATATTTTATCTCTTTAGAACCTTAGCAATCCCAGTGGATAATAAAGAACTTAGCAAATGTCAAAAATTTATATTTTGGTTCATCTGGAGGAATAAACCTCCCAGAATTGCTAGGAATGTTATGTACAGGCAAAGAACTAATGAAAAAGCCTCTCATGTTCCAACTTAATGCTCTATTACAGGGCAGCTCAACTAGCATTTTTACCATTAGACCATTCAATAAAACATCAGCCAATTTGGACATTTATGGAAAACTCACAAATGAGTCCTAACACCTGGGATACAATAACTTGGTCCGCATACTTAAACTCTCTAACTTCTCCAATCCAATGACTAACAACACTGAAAACCTGGGTGGGGGCTAACTCCAGGGGTCAACTGGTCCATCCCATCAATATTCTCTTTTCCAGTTTACAAAAAGCATGCTCAGATACATAACTCCACCAGTGGATCTCATCCAAATTAGACAGATTTAGCTCCTTGTTTAGGAATAATCTGATTATACCTACAGCACAGATGCAGAGAGAATTAAACATCCCCATAAAAGAATCATTCAATTATCTTAAATTCAAACATTGAGTAACAACAATAACCAAAACACATTGACCCCAAAACCATCCTGGTTATCCACTATCTAACCCTGACTAAAGGGACTCTTGGGTCTCTCTATGATATCCTTAACGCACCAGCTATAGACCCAAAGGCCTTCTTACATGCTTAAATGGAAGAATGGATAAGGCCAGGTTTGGGAACCTATTAAATGGACCGAAGCATCCAACCTTTCAAAAGGATCCATACCCTACAGCCTGATTGAGATTCCATTAAAATTGTGCATAGAGCATATTTCACCTGCTAAAAATGTATAAAATTACAAATTAGGGAAGTAAGGCTTGCTTTAGAGGATGCTCAGGAAACGGAGGTAAAAATGACATGTTAGTAATAAAATCACACTATTAACAAAGGTCCACATAGGTAGAACTATGATATTCCCAGCAGTAACATACTGATGTGAGAGCTGGACCATAAGAAGGCCGGGCGCTGTAGAATTGACTCCTTTGAATTGTGGTGTTCGAGAAAAATGCTTGAGTCCCTTGGACGACAAGAAGATCCAATCAATCAATACTACATGTAATTAAGCCAAACTGTTCACTGGAAGGCTGAAGCTCAAATATTTTGGCAATATATCAGAAGACAGGATCCCCTAGAAAAGACGCTGATGCTGGATATGATTAAAGGCACACAAAGAAGGGAACAGAAAAGGTGGAGATGGATAGATGAGGTCACTGAAGCAATGAGCATGAGCTTGTAGGACCGGGCAGTGTCTGACAGGTGTGCATAGGGTTGGACACGACTGAAAGACTAAACAACAACAAAAGTAATTTTTACAATATATCTCTGTTTCTTATTGTTTTAATACGGGCTGTATCTCCTTGGTTTGGATAAATCTATGTATCTACAGGTTTCTAAAAAATAATTCCCACTGTATATTTACATTTATTTTATGTAAAGACATTGAGAAGTGTAATCAGAGCAATAGTATATGAAATAAATAGTGTAATGGAGGTTGCTCTGTTTTCAGTATCAGAGATGTCATCCCAAGCAGAGCCGTCACATTCAGTCCAATACCTATCAGAGACGTCATCACAAGCAGAGCCTTTACATTCAGTCCATCACCTATCAGAGACGTCATCACAAGCAGAGCCGTCACATTCAGTCCATCACCTATCAGAGACGTCATCACAAGCAGAGCCGTCACATTCAGTCCATCACCTATCAGAGACGTCATCACAAGCAGAGCCGTCACATTCAGTCCATCACCTATCAGAGACGTCATCACAAGCAGAGCCGTCACATTCAGTCCATCACCTATCAGAGACGTCATCACAAGCAGAGCCGTCACATTCAGTCCATCACCTATCAGAGACATCATCACAAGCAGAGCCGTCACATTCAGCTCATCACCTATCAGAGACGTCATCACAAGAAGAGCCGTCACATTCAGCTCATCACCTATCAGAGACGTCATCACAAGCAGAGCCTTCACATTCAGTCCATCACCTATCAGAGACGTCATCACAAGCAGAGCCGTCACATTCAGTCCATCACCTATCAAAGACGTCATCACAAGCAGAGCCGTCACATTCAGTACATCACCTATCAGAGACGTCATCACAAGCAGAGCCGTCACATTCAGCTCATCACCTATCAGAGACGTCATCACAAGCAGAGCCTTCACATTCAGTCCATCACCTATCAGAGACGTCATCACAAGCAGAGCCTTTATATTCAGTCCATCACCTATCAGAGACGTCATCACAAGCAGAGCCGTCACATTCAGTACATCACCTATCAGAGACGTCATACCAAGCAGAGCCGTCACATTCAGTACATCACCTATCAGAGACGTCATCACAAGCAGAGCCGTCACATTCAGTCCATCACCTATCAGAGACGTCATCACAAGCAGAGCCGTCACATTCAGTCCATCACCTATCAGAGACGTCATCACAAGCAGAGCCGTCACATTCAGTCCATCACCTATGAGAGACGTCATCACAAGCAGAGCCGTCACATTCAGTCCATCACCTATCAGAGACGTCATCACAAGCAGAGCCGTCACATTCAGTCCATCACCTATCAGAGACGTCATCACAAGCAGAGCCGTCACATTCAGTCCATCACCTATCAGAGACGTCATCACAAGCAGAGCCATCACATTCAGTACATCACCTATCAGAGACGTCATCACAAGCAGAGCCGTCACATTCAGTCCATCACCTATCAGAGACGTCATCACAAGCAGAGCTGTTACATTCAGTCCATCACCTATCAGAGACGTCATCACAAGCAGAGCCGTCACATTCAGTCCATCACCTATCAG
The DNA here is from genome assembly GCA_027410445.1 of Discoglossus pictus. Taxonomy (NCBI): domain Eukaryota; kingdom Metazoa; phylum Chordata; class Amphibia; order Anura; family Alytidae; genus Discoglossus; species Discoglossus pictus. The sequence goes on from CM050174.1 coordinate 72,581,453, forward strand.
AGACGTCATCACAAGCAGAGCTGTCACATTCAGTACATCACCTATCAGAGACGTCATCACAAGCAGAGCCGTCACATTCAGTCCATCACCTATCAGAGACGTCATCACATTCAGTCCATCACCTATCCGAGACGTCATCACAAGCAGAGCCGTCACATTCAGTACATCACCTATCAGAGACGTCATCACAAGCAGAGCCGTCACATTCAGTCCATCACCTATCAGCGACGTCATCACAAGCAGAGCCGTCACATTCAGCTCATCACCTATCAGAGACGTCATCACAAGCAAAGCCGTCACATTCAGTACATCACCTATCAGAGACGTCATCACAAGCAGAGCCGTCACATTCAGTCCATCACCTATCAGAGACGTCATCACAAGCAGAGCTGTCACATTCAGTACATCACCTATCAGAGACGTCATCACAAGCAGAGCCGTCACATTCAGTCCATCACCTATCAGAGACGTCATCACATTCAGTCCATCACCTATCCGAGACGTCATCACAAGTAGAGCCGTCACATTCAGTACATCACCTATCAGAGACGTCATCACAAGCAGAGCCGTCACATTCAGTCCATCACCTATCAGCGACGTCATCACAAGCAGAGCCGTCACATTCAGCTCATCACCTATCAGAGACGTCATCACAAGCAAAGCCGTCACATTCAGTACATCACCTATCAGAGACGTCATCACAAGCAGAGCCGTCACATTCAGTCCATCACCTATCAGAGACGTCATCACATGCAGAGCCGTCACATTCAGTCCATCACCTATCAAAGACGTCACTGACCTTGTAATAAATATAGACCCATTAGACCATATGGAGGGGACGGAATCACCTACAAAATACATCTGCAGTAATGTATTATTACTTTTCTTATTTTGCATTAATTCCTCACGTTCTCTAATATTCCCAGGACTCTCCTCCTCCTTCACCTGCTGATCTCTTATATTCAGCTCTTCTTCTTCAACCTTGGAGACAACTGGAGGCCTCACATCTAAAGATCCTACAGATATAGATAAACAGATTATAGACTTTCACCATTTTATTGAGGTTATAAAGTTTACAAACAATGTGTTGGCTGTTACAGAACTAATTCAATGGAATTCACTGATAGCATCTGGTTCCATTTCACAATGCAATAATATTTTTATGGCCTGAAAACAGGTCACCTCTAAATACACGTACAAATGTACAATATTATTACACTTCACAGTATTCAGATAGAGAGCCAAATAGGTCCATACAGAAAACATGGCCCCATTAGTCTATGTATCTGCCATACACTGTTTTATCTCAGAAAAATGCGTTATGAGTGAAAAATATTTATGTAAACCAGGGAGCAATTAGCAATAAATACTATATGTATACATAAAAAACATAAAACAGGTGAGTGGATTTCCCTATTCCACGCAGACACCTAATGTCTAAAATACAAAACAATGGGGGTCCACTGAGACCCCTATGGCATGTAAAATATTCACCCTGTGTCAAAGGGGTCCTTAAAGGAACCCCATGGCACCTAAAAGTTAGTCTCACCAAGGGCGTCTCTAATTGAACCCCATGGCATAAAATGATAACCCCAATGACATGGGGTTCATGTAACTACGCCTGTGGCATGAAATATTAACAGCCTATCTAGATTCAGTGTCAAGGGGGTCCTCAAGGACATCTGTGTCACAAAAAATTAACCCCTGCCATGGAAGCCCGTTAAGGATCTAAACATTAACAACATACAATGGGGGTTCTTAAATTACCTCTATGGTATCCCTATTACCCAGTATATCTTACCATTCTATATAGACCCTATGCTATGCCTATTAACCCCTTAAGCACCATAAGGTCTTAAAGGACCCCCATGATATATAATGTAAGTCCAAAATACCATGGGGGTCTATATAGGCTCCCATGGTACTCTAAAATCAAGCCTTAATGGCCATGGGAGTCTATACAGACTACTATGGTACCCTAAATGCAACCCTTGATGTGCCTAAGTATAAAAAACACTACACGACCCTAATAAAATAAAATTAACTACAAACACAAATTTACTACAAACACAAAAAAACTTAAAACAGTTATAAAAAGTAAAAAAAACTTGAATTACTAAAAATAAAATAACTAGATTACAAAATAATAAAAAAATAAAAGTAAATAAAAAATATCAAATAAAAAAATACAATTAAAGTAATAAAATACAACAAAATAACAATATGGAGACACTACGGACAAGTAGGATGGATCAGGGAGGGAAGGATCTGAAATGATCTGTTATAGGACAAAGTACTGACCATAAAGGATTATAGTGATTATGATCCCCCCTTCGGCGCCCATTGTGCTCTTCGCAATGTGCAGCGCGCATGCGGAACTCGCAATTTGCGAGCATTACACACAAACTGGAAGTACGACAACTATATTAGTGATATACATACTGCAGACTGGGTATATATGTGTAGATAGATATACTCTAAATATAAATACATATATACCATGGTATACACTGCCCTGCACTATAAATATATATTCACAAAGAGAGACATCATCTCCCATCACTATATATGTATAAATAAGTACAAATACATATGAGATAAAAACATATATACACCCCTCCCTCCAAACTCACAGATAGACGGACAGATTATATATATATATATATATATATATATATATATATATATATATATATATACACACACACACATATACACACACATAGATAGATAGATAGATAGATACAGATGAACAGATGGATAGATAGACATATAGATAGATAGATAGATAGATAGATAGATAGATAGATAGATAGATAGATAGATAGATAGATAGATAGATAGATAGAGGGATAGATAGAGGGATAGATAGATAGAGGGATAGATAGATAGATAGACACTAACACTGAATGCCCCAGTTTGTGTCCCCGGCTCTTTTTTCAGTGGAGTTCCGGTTGTTAGGAAGACATTTTGACGTCACGACGCACGCTGTACAGGAAGTTAATACATTCACTTCCTGTTCCTTTTCCAGCTGTGCGCCCGGGAGCTGATCTTTGTGTGTCCTCAGCAGGTAAATAAAGTGATTAATGTTTTCATAAGACCCGCAGTCTCACACACATACAGTGACCCATTGTCACACGCACACACAGTTACACACTCTGTCACCAAGCTGAGAACTCGGAGTATACTATAAGTGCTCTGAATGTAATATACTGTTGTATAAACACACTGCACCGGAGGCCAAATATATCATAAATAAATGATTTTATTGGTCTTCCTTGGTACATATCAATTACTTTAATACAAAAGGATAATCATAAGTGTAAAACGCATTTGAAAGCACAACTTTAAATAAGAGCCATCACATCCATTGTGGTTTTTGTATATGTATATGTGTGTGTATATATTGGGGTATATCCATCTGCATATAGGGTCAGCAACACCCATAGTTTCCATATAGTCATATATAGTAACCCAGTCCCAATAAAAGACCAATAAAATCATTTATTTATGATATATTTGTCCTCCGGTGCAGTGTGTTTATACTACAGCATATTACATTCAGAGCACTTATAGTCGCTCACACTGTATACTCATAGCTCTCAGCCCATAACAGAAGGCCAGACTACCAGACGACCATTGTTTACCCAGGACTTGTCCAGAAGACCCATTAATAGTGGATCTCACTGATGCTATGAACATATCTCATGATATTTGAGGTCTATGCAGGTGAGAGTCTCACTTTATTACCTACATCTTATCAGGTTTTACTAGAAGTGACCTGCACTAGGTGTTTATGCTCCTTCTCTCTCCCCGCTCTTCTTTTCTCTGTGTATCGGTGCTAGGGATTCCTCTAGAAGAAGCTGCTTTAGGATCATTGGAGAGCAGGAATGCCGTTCCTGAAGGTCGATGCAGGATTCCCTGCTATCTATTAAAAGCTCTTTTCCACCCCTCAGAAATACAGCTGACACACTTCTTTACTTTCAAATGGTGTAATGATCTCTATTGAAACACATAGGGACTTATATACATGGGAGCACAAACAAGTCCTGGTAATTCAATAAGGGTGCAGATTAACAAAAGGTAACACAAGTCAGATAGGAAGCTAACCTAATCACTCAGCAGGATGCCCCACTGTATGTTTCATAATGGACATATTAGACCTGTCCTCACAGACAATACTAGAACCATAATATATGAATTACACAACTACACAAAGCTACATATAAAAAAATAACAATCATTTAGCCACACAATACGAAAAACACACAGACAGAAGAGGGATTCACTGGGGATGAGGGTTTCCAAATCTAGAAAGTCCAAACAGAGGAAGTAATGGTTATCACAGGGGTAACCCCGGGCTAGTAACAAACCCCAGGGGTGACATGTACATCTTTGCTGGTCCATGGATGGGATTCCCTTGAGACTGGACTAGGCTCTTTTGCAGGTAAAGTGAAGCAGGTACCACAGTACTTTATTACAGATGTCTCCACATAAGGGCTGCCATCACAGGTACATACGTGACTAATAAGTGTCTTTTTTCCCTTGAACTGCAGTGGTCCTTTAATATATTGTGTAGAGCTATGGCTTCCAGAGGTACCATGTTTATGGGTCATGGGGTTCCATAACTATTTTGATAAAAAATGGATTAATATCTGGATTAGCTTTGGATAAAATTATATAAAAGTGCACCATCTACAACTACCTACAGTTTCTTTTGTCTTTTTCTTGCAGAATCCTATTAACACACTAATTATAAACAAAATGACTAAGGATAAAAGGAATAAGGAGAAGGTCGCTGAGAGATTCTTACACCAGGCCTTGGAGATGATCTACCTGCTGACTGGAGAGGTGAGAGCTTCTGGACAACGTCACAATGACACCACTTTTATCACATTTACTTTTATTATCACCTCAATCTTTGTGCTGATGTTAAACAATGTCCAGTAATAGAGGAAAAGGAAAACAAATGGTTAAATATTATGTTATAAATAGATAAGAATTGGTAGAAGTAGAGAACGATCACAGACCAACAAACAGGTCCTTGTGACTGAATTTGGTGGAGGAGGAGACATGTTTGTATGGAGGGAGAAAGTGATACATTATAATGTGTTCTTGGCCATTTCTCTGTACAAGTTATACTATTTATATGGCACAATATAATAATCTGCCTGAAGATACGTAAGCTCTGTGTGTGTGTGAGGCTTTTACAGTCTGGATTAGAGGAGGTCACTGGAAAGGATATCTTGATGTGGGAAGGTGAGGGATATAGTGCAAGTAAGAATATGTCGCACATTAACTACCTGCACTGATGTCTGACATGTCCCTCTATCATCCTGTAGGAATACACCATTGTGAAGAAGAATTCCCCCAACATTCACCAGCTAACTGGAGAGGTGAGCACTGCTGGACAATGTGACATTATACCAGGACACAGTGACCCCCATTACTGACCAAGCTCTATCTGGACCTGTGACTGGAGAGGTGAGCACTGCTGGACAATGTGACATTATACCAGGACACAGTGACTCCCATTACTGACCAAGCTCTATCTGGACCTGTGACTGGAGAGGTGAGCACTGCTGGACAATGTGACATTATACCAGGAGACAGTGACTTCCATTACTGACCAAGCTTATCTGGATCTGTGACTGGAGAGGTGAGCACTGCTGGACAATGTGACATTATACCAGGAGACAGTGCCTCTCTTTACTGACCCAGCTCTATCTGAACCTGTGACTGGAGAGGTGAGCACTGCGGGACAATGTGACATTATACCAGGACACATTGACTCCCATTACTGACTTCAATGCCAGAGTAGGCAAGGATTCAGAAGCTTAGAAAGGTGTACTTGGCAATCACGATGTTGGAAACTACAATGACAATGGCCGCCTTCTGCTAGAGTTTTGCACTGAGCAGAAATTCACCATCACCAATTCAGTTTTCCAGCAGAAAGACAGACTAAAGACAACCTAGATGCATCCTCGGTCCAAGCACTGGCATTGTATAGACTATATTCTGGTGCGCCAGCGAGACCTTCAAGATGTCCTGCTCACCAGAGTGATGCCCAGCGCAGAATGTAATACAGACCACAGTCTGGTGCGCTGCAAACTTCGACTACACTTCAATCCTAAACCAAAGAGGATAGGAGCGCCAAAGAAGAAGTTACAGATCAGTAACTTTCAGTCAGCTGAAGTAAAGGCCGCCTTCCAGGCAAATCTCCAGTCAAGACTAGAAGATCGCAGATGCTTCACGGATCACTCCTCAGATGCTTTATGGGAACATCTCAAAACCAGAATCCTGCAGATCCCTGAAGAGGTCCTAGGATTCTCCACAAAGAAAAACAAAGACTGCTTTGACAAAAACAGTCCGGAGATCCATTAATTACTGTTGGGAAAGAGATCCGCCCATCAAGCGCATCTCGCTTAGCCATCTTGCACTAACAAGAAAGCAGCCTTCCGTCTTGTGTGCAGCAACTTCCAACAAAAGCTTAGAGAAATTCAGAACCAGTGGTGGACCAATCTCTCTGAAAGAACTCAATGTTGTGCAGATGTCAGTGACTACAGAGGGTTTTATAAAGCCGTGAAGGCCGTGTATGGCCCTTCACATCTGGTTCAAAGCCCATTGCGCAGTGCAGACGGTCAAACACTCCTTACAGACAAGGCGTTGATTCTGAACCGGTGGTCTGACCACTTTAAGACTCTATTTTGTGCCAACCGCATGGTTTCAGTCTCAGCGCTCCTTCACAATTCCACAACAAACAATGAAAACAGAAATGGATGAAATCCCTACTCTCGAAGAGACTGTAAAAGCCATTAAACAGCTAAAAAATGGTAAGGCTTTAGGAGTTGACAGGATCCCAGCTGAGATCTGGAAACATGGGGGCCCAGCACTTCACGTTAAACTCCATGAGCTCTTTGTTTGCTGCTGGTGCCAAGGCAAACTGCCACAGGACCTTTGTGACGCAATCATCATCACCCTGGACAAGAAGGGAGAAAAGTCAGACTGCTCTAATTACCAGGGGATAACTCTGCTCTACATCGCAGGGAAATCCTTGCAAGAGTACTCCTCAACAGACTGATGCCCACTATAGCAGGAGATCTCCTCACAGAGAGTCAGTGTGGCTTTAGAGCCAACAGGAGCACCACTGACATGGTTTTTGTTCTCAAACAGTTCCAAGAGAAATGCAGAGAACAGAACAAGGGACTTTATGTGATGTTTGTTGACCTTACCAAAGCGTTCAACACTGTAAGCAGGAAGGCTTTGTGGCAAATCCTGGAGCGTATAGGATGTCCTCCCAAGTTCCTCAACATGATCATCCAGCTTTACGAAGACCAGCATGGCCAAGTTGGGCACAACAATTACCTACCTGAGCCCTTCCCAATTTGCGGCGTGAAGCAGGGCTATGTTCTTGCACCCACTCTATTCACACTATTGTTCAGTATGATGCTGCAAAGGGCCACAACAGACCGTGATGTTGAGGATGGACTCTACATACGATTCCGCACAGACGGCAGTCTGTTCAACCTGAGGCAACTAAAGGCTCACACCAAGACAGTGGAACGACTCGTTCGAGAGCTACTCTTCAACGACGATGCTGCCATCGTTTCCCATACGGCGACAGCTCTATAGCAAATAACATCTTGCTTCGCCGAGGCTGCCGAGCTCTTCGGTCTCGAAGCCAGTTTGTAGAAGACTGAAGTTTTCCAACAGCCCGCACCTCAGGAAGATTACTGTCCTCCTCACATCACTATTGGCTAGTCTAAGCTGAAAACAGTATGGAGCTGTTGTGCTGACCATCCTACTGTACGTTTCCGAGTTGTTGGTTACCTACCGCCACCATCTATGACTTCTTGAGCACTTTCATCAACGCTGCCTCCGCACCATCCTCAACATTAGCCTATATACCAGGTCACAGTGACTCTCTTTACTGTCCATGTTCTATCTGGACCTGGGTGTGTTTTCCTATCTTCTCTGCATGTTCTCAGTAACATTATCTTCCTCTCCTGACTCTCTATCAGTAACAGATTCTACCAGAACCAGTCTCTGTGTCAGGTCTGAATGGGATTGTGTGTTTCAGGTCCCTATAAAGTGTGATGATGTTGCCGTCTATTTCTCTATGGAGGAGTGGAAGTATATAGAAGGACACAAGGAGCTTTACAAGGATGTGATGATGGAGAATCACCAAACACTCAGGACTTTAGGAATCCCAACAAACAAGATCTCAGGTAACATTGTGATATTGGAAGTCAATGCAAATTATGTTTCTATGCAGGAATGTCCAGTAGTATCTATTTCCAAGAGTACACCATTACATTGGTAGCAGAAGTCACACAACTGACCAGGTTTTGAATATTGTGTATTTCTTATTGTTTGTTTTGTTAAATAAGACTTATATTTATTGAATGTGTGTATATATATATATATATATATATATATATATATATATATAGATCCCACTCCGTGCTGATGATAGCCAGTAAGCTTGAAACAGCTGTACATGTATAGGATTCTCAGCCTGTGTTTAATCCAACCTTTGCTTTGCATTAAAGCTGTGTAATACAGCATGCATAAGCTTAAAGGAAGCCATATTTGATAATGGCTACGGAATGAAGAGCGAGGCATTTGTGGCCACATTTGTGTGTCCCAGCTCAACTTCCCAGAATGCAGTGTAATAACTGTTTTTCTCGGAACTCTGAGCTGGAAGCAGGTTTTTTAACTTGCTTTAGACATTCAAATGTGAACACAGATGTACTTTTTATTTAATATATATATATATATATATATATATATATATATATATATATATATATACACATACATATACACACGCACACATGAATATATATATAGATAGAGTGATACCTAATGTTTTATATAAAGTGACAAGCTTTTTAGAGGTTTGACCTCCCTTTTATCAAGTCTGAAGCAAAACTACTAATGAATCCTAATATCAGGTAATCACCTTATATTCCCATTTGCAAGTTATGCTGTAATATATTGAATACTAGAGCCACTCACCTCAAATGACTTTCAATCAAACCCTTTCCTTTTCCTTCTAAATAAAATTCATTCAAACTTTTCATACCTTCCTACCTAAGTAAACTTCACTTTTTTTCCTTAGCCTTGCTATTTCTTATCTGTTTATTCTTGCCCAGGCTTCTGCCTCTTCCATTCCCTTTAGATTGTAAGTAATGAGCTTCCAATCTTGTAAGGTGCTTTGGAAAAAAAACACTTTCTGCAAAGTTATCATTGTACTTTTCCTGTTTTCATTCCCTGTATAGCGCTATGGAATATGTTGGCGCGTTACAAATAAACGTTAATAATAATAGCTGCTAGTGTTATCTTTCTTGTTGTCTACTTCAGAAAAATGTGAGTTTGTTTCCTAAACTACAATAGTCCTTTTATGTTTTTTCAAGGTTAAGTCTCCTTAATGAGACAAGATCACAATGTGTTCAGAAGGACATATAGACAGATATTGGGGATAATCTATACAGCATGACAATAACAACAAACTAGGAAGATCTCATTTTTAGGGGAGAACTCATAGGAACAGCAAGATTTTTTTGGAATATATATAATTGTAATGAATCCTAATATCGTGTAATTCTTTTTTTATCATAACATTTTTTATTGACACAAACATAGGAGAAGCACTTTTGTAAACAAGGAGTGACACGCAGGTCCCCCATGCTCGATGGTAATCTTATTACACTTTCCTATTTGCCTTTAACAAAATATCCATGTCACCATGTGTCAACCACTTCCATTTTCCTTTTTCTATTATTAAAACAGTCTATGAAAAACAACCTAGAACTGGTTAGATAGTTTATCTGCAAATCAATGCACTAAATATGTCTAACATCCGTTAGATAACCTGCTCTGGTCGTTCGAATTATATCAACATAACTAAAATACAACTTATCATAAATTAACATGTGCCTTTCACAACTTCAGTATATAGATTTTACTTATTACCTTATCGACCTTCCACGCCTGCAACGTCCTCTAACGAGGTACCATGGAGAGCACTGTCCCGGACCGCTCCAGCACCCAACAGCCTCCCCCCCCTGAACAGAGCACTACTGTCAATGTATCTGGAATGAGTGTTCCGTCCCGCTCCAGTCAGCCCATATTTCTTTATAAATATCCACAGTATCATTTAGTGTAGCCGTCATATGTTCATAAGTCATAATAAAGTTAATTTTGTGAATAACCGAGTGGATATCAAGTGATTTTTTCCGCCAGTTCCCAGCCAGACTGCTCTTTGCCGCCAGCATAACAAATTGAAGCCATTTATTCTGGTGTACTCGTAAATTTTGTACCGGTAGCCCCAGTAGACATAGTCCCATATTGGGTAGTATTTTCGTGTTCAATGTCTTAGAGACCAGATCGGCCACCTTTGTCCACATTGCTTGGGCCATTGGGCAATCCCACCAAATATGGCGGAAGGATCCCCCAGTGGTGCAGCCTCTAAAGCACTCGGGAGAGACTTTAGGGTCCATTTTGTGTAACCTATCTGGTGTGTAGTAGGATCTAAATAGTACTTTCGTCGATGTTTCCAAGTGACTAAAATACCTTGACCCCTTTGTCAGTTCTAAGTGCACCTTAGACCATTTGCTCATGTCCCATTCCTCTCCCATATCTAGTTCCCAATGCTTAATGTGTTTAGGTTTGCTAGCCATGTCGCTTGAGTTGAATATTGCGTACAATTCCCCCAATATTCCCCTAGTAAGAGGGGCTTTATTACAAATTAGTGTGAACCAAGTTGATCTGGGCGGGCCCCATTTACGAAGTTTAGTGGATACATTGTGTCAGATTTTATTATAGTTGAAGTATTCACTGGACGGAAGATTGTGTGTATCTATAAATTTCTCATTAGTTAGCACTGTGCCATCTCTAACCCAGCCTTCAAACCTGTCAAGCTTTCTTGAGGTGTAATTCTTTTTTGAATAAACAGGTCGACCTGATGAAGATTTAGAGACTTTATCCATTGGTGAGGACGCATTGGGTGAGAGAGAGGAGCCGGATATTCATCAGGAGGAAATCTGTCCAGGACCTGTGACAGGTGAGTGATAAACATAACCATATCTGGTTGTAATAAATCACCCAGAGTGCACTGCAAGACCTGCTCCTTAGTTCAGTTCCAGCATCTATAAATGCCCCACATTATTACAGGATTTATGGAGTGTAAATGTGACCAATAACCCGAGAGCTGACAGTATACCCCGGACCTTCTGCTGCATATATTTGCTTTTGAGCTTATTCTGCTCTCACCAATGTCTTCTCCATTATAGATTTAAAATACAATGAATGGGATGGGGGTAAAGGACCCCTTTAGTGTTCTTATTCAGACTTTTTTAATGTAATTATTTGGTAAGGTTTGATGAGAAAAAAAAAACGTAATTAATATTTGCTCTGCATTTAACGATTAAATACAATTTTTCAATCATGCTCCCAGACTATATAAGCTCTAGGTCTCTAGACTAGGCTCAGGTTACACTGCTACTGATGTGTGTTCCAGACAGTGTGTTTCAGTTTGACACACACTTTGGGTGGGTCAACTCCAGCCACAATACTTCATTCTGGGGCTGGTGTGAAGTGAAGATTATACAGACTGGGAGGATCACTGGAAAATAGTAAGATAATTGTATAAATGTACAGTACATTTTTAATAAAAAAAAAATTCTTTATCAAGTCTTACTAATCTACAGCCCTATTAAATTGCGATTCAGCAAATTTAAAAAGGCTCTATAGAAGCACAGAGCAATTTTTTTACAGAAGTTTTAAGTTAGTGAAAAATCTTCTTTAAAACAAATATGCTATGTACTTATATAAAGCCCTTTTAAATTTGCTGAATCACAATTTAATAAGGCTGCTATTCTTTAGTGACCTCTTCATGAGACCACTAAAGTGATCTTGTAGGCAGCTTTCTTTCTTGTGGACCCTAACTGTTACAGCACTTATTCCTCAGCCTCCCTAGAGCAGATACTGCTGGTGGAAATCACTAAATGGCAATGTCTCAGAGACTTTACAGCTGCCATCACCAATGTAAGATATAACTATATTTGGGATCATTTGGTTACATGAAACTATAGAAGTTATACAAAACCCTAGTTTGGTCAGAAGTGAAAACTTAACAACTTTATATAATTTGAAAATGTATATGGTAATATGAGGTTCCTAAGAACACAGAGATCCAACTGATTTAAAAAGGTTTAATCTGAATAATTTAATAGTATAAATAAACCATAAATAATGGATAAACAATGATATTTAGTAAAATCAATAAAACAGGGAAAAACTGAGAAGGTCCTGAACATTAGTTATAGTTGCCAGGCTGTGGTGTACGTGGATTTATCCATTGTACTAAGAAGGTCCTGAACATTAGTTATAGTTGTCAGGCTGTGGTGTACGTGGATTTATCCATTGTACTGAGAAGGTCCTGAACATTAGTTATAGTTGCCAGGCTGTGGTGTATGTGGATTTATCCATTGTACTAAGAAGTTCCTGAACATTAGATATAGTTGCCAGGCTGTGCTGTAGGTGGATTTATCCATTGTACTAAGAAGGTCCTGAACATTAGTTATAGTTGCCAGGCTGTGGTGTATGTTGATTTATCCATTGTACTAAGAAGTTCCTGAACATTAGTTATAGTTGCCAGGCTGTGGTATTGGTGGATTTATCCATTGTACTAAGAAGGTCCTGAACGTTAGTTATAGATACCAGGTTGTAATACAGGTGAATTTATCAGGTGAGGATTTGGTCAGACAGGAAGCAAACTTGAATCTTTCACTGATTCTCCAAGCAAGATACAGGACCTAAGATGCCGGGTGACCATAAATCATACACCGAGAAATTACTACAGGAAGCCTGAATATCTCAGTGTACCCCAGTAATCCAGCACCACCTGTGATTTCTTATTCACAGAAAACAGAGAGTTGTTAGGAATGTGATGTCCCTGATCTGCAGTATTGTCTTTTGGTCTTCATGACTTGGGGTGACAGGCAGATAGGGGCCTTGTGGGTGCATATTATGGTATTATAGATTGGTATTATAGATTGTAATACTTCAGTTGAAGCAGCCATTTAGCCCACAAGAATATGTAGTTATTCAGAAGAGCATATTACAAATACAGGACAACAGTCTTTAAGAACAGTCTGTGTTTTATCTATTATATGTCACGGTAGAATGCAATACAAAGTCCCTTATTTGAAACTTGAGGTTTATTTATTATTGAATTATGTTCACAGGTGAGGCCAATACTGATATTGTGCAAAGCACTGAACAAATACAAGAGCCGAGTGTGGGGAGTCAACAGGAAGCCCAGGAGCTGGACATCCAGGAAAATACCAGCATGGGTGAGTGTACATGTATGACATGTCTGAGGGAAGCATGATACAGAGCAGAATTCATATGACTAACCCTACACACTACATTAAATGGTTATTGGTGAATATTTAATATTTTCAATCACTGTTCATTCGCCATATCGGAAAATAAATGTTAAGATTCCAGATAGGCTCCAACTATTCCTGCCTTTTTAGATACAAGAATTGCCCTTAATATGCTGGCAATCTTCGTTGAAGGAATGGGCCTCTCGGTGACCGGCAGTCATATCAGTCCTTCTTAAAGAAATACACCAGAGTCTATGTATTTCGAAGCATGGTTTAATATGGACCCTCTTACTGCATTTCTAAACAGGAACTGATGTAATTGGAAGAGGGAAATCCTTTGTCTGGGGTCAATGTGGGCTGAATACATTGAAATCCCCCACCCAGATTAGCATCACCCAATCATAGCTTGCCCACCTTGGGGGGGGGGGGCACATGGCCTCAATGCATATTGTGGACAAGCAAGGGAATTACATGTTCTATAAACAAAATGGCTACAGTATCCAAAAGTCCCCTGGTCAGGAAACAGAGCTTCACAATAAACTTTTAGAAAAACTTATGTTAAGTGAAACAAAGTAACAGTGTTTGCTTATTACTATACACAAGTCCTTCTTCATACATTTGGGAGGGGGGAGTATTTGATCCCCTGCTGATTTTGAACATTTGTCCACTGACAAAGAAATGATCAGTCTATAATTGGTAGGTGTATTTTAACAGTGAGCGACAGAATAACAAAACAAATGAACAAGAAAAACTCATGTCAAAATAGTTATAAATTGATTTACAGGTCAGCGAGGGAAATAATTATTTAATCCCATATCAATTAGCAAGATTTCTGGCTCCTGGGTTTCTTTTATACAGGTAACGAGCTGAGATTAGGAGCGCTCTCTTAAAGGGAGTGCTCCTAATCTCAGCTCGTTACCTGTATAAAAAACACCTGTCCACCAAAGCAATCAATCAGATTCCAAACTCTCCACCATGGCCAAGACCAAAGAGCTGTCCAAGGATGTCAGGGACAGGATTGTAGACCTACACAAGGCTGGAATGGGCTACAAGACCATCGCCAAGCAGCTTGGTGAGAAGGTGACAACAGTTGGTGCCATTATTCGCAAATGGAAGAAACGCAAAATAACTGCCAGTCTCCCTCGGTCTGATGCTCCATGCAAGACCTCACCTTGTGGAGTTTCAATGATCATGAGAACGGTGAGGAATCAGCCCAGAACTACATGGGAGGATCTTGTTAATGATCTCAAGGGAGCTGGGACCATAGTCACCAAGAAAACAATTGGTAACACACTACGCCGTGAAGAACTTAAATCCTGCAGTGCCCGCAAAGCCCCCCAGCTCAAGAAAGCACATGCACAGGCCCATCTGAACATCGAATGATTCAGAGGAGAACTGGGTGAAAGTGTTGTGGTGAGGTGAGACCAAAATCAAGCTCTTTGGCATCAACTCAACTCACTGTGTTTGGAGGAGGAGTGCTGTCTGTGACCTCAAGAACACCATCCCCAGCATCAGACATGGAGTTGGACACATAATGCTTTGGGGGTGTTTTTCTGCTAAGGGGACAGGACAACTGCACTGCATCAAAAAGACGATGGACAGAGCAATGTACCGTCAAATCTTGGGTGAGAACCTCCTTCCCCCAGCCAGGGCATTGAAAATGGGTCGTGGATGGGTATTCCAGCATGACAATGACCCAAAACACACAGCCAAGGAGTGGCTCAAGAAGAAGCACATTAAAGTCCTGAAAGACCTGCTTACTTACTGGCAGCCCTGGCATCTCCAGAAAGCCCTTGTTATATTAGTAGGACACATGCATTTTACATGTATATTCGTAGGACACATGCATTTTACATGTACAGACATTTTATTTCCAGTTTTTGAATTTCAGTTGTTTCTTTTGTAAATTCAAAATAAAATAAAAACTCCATGTGATATGCATAAAAATAACATAGGTCTTTGTTTCTAGGGTTCCCTGGTGAAAATGTATCTACTGTATTAATTAGTGAGACAGGCGAGTATGAGTCAGAGGGAATAGATATTCATCAGGTGATGGCGCATCCAGACCACCGTGCAGGTAAGTGGGAAACTTGAGAATAATATGATTGCTGTGTTGGGAGAACACATGAAAAGTGCTCACATTATTATTATTATTAACTTTATTATTAACTTTTATTTGTAACGTGGCAAGATATTCCGTAGTGCAATACAGGGGATAAAAAAAGGAAAGGAATAAAAATAAAAGGAAAAATACAGCATTAACAACCTTCCAAAAACAGAGGACCCTGTTTTGAGCTTAGAATCTTTTTAGAAAGTGCTTTTTCCCAAAGCATCCTAGAAGACTGGAAACTCACCACTTACAATCTAAAGGGAATGGAAGGAACAAAAATCGGGGAAAGATTAAACCGATAAGGAATAACAATGGTCAGAAGGGAAGTGAAAGTTAGAAAGGTTTTTCATTTAGTGGGAGAGAGATGAAACAGAGGTGAGGGCTCTAGCATTTAATATATTGTCTGCCCCTAGTGGTGAGATAATATATGCAAGTAGGAAAATCAGGTTCCCATTCCACTGGGGTGGGGGGTGAGGGGCAGGGAGGGATGGCAGAACTCCCAGAATTCAGAGTAAGTAGTGAGGCCTACTGAGACCAGGATGCAGGTAACAATTGGGTCTAAAAGAAAAACCATAAAAACACAGTGTGAGGGACCGATAGAACAGTGAAAGAGAGAGAGGGGGGGGAAGGGAGAGAGAGTTGTTAAAGTCTAATTTCTATTTTTAAACACAATGTTTTAATAACCTCAGTTTAAAAAAAAATCATACAATCATGTAATCTCAATTTGTGGTCAGCTTTTACAGTGTCTATAATGTCTTTTATATCCCATAGATTCCGGGTAGTATAAAGTGGCACATACTGTGGTTGTAAATAGATGGACCATTGTATGCATTTGGTTCCAATTAATAGTTTATTTTTCAAATACAAAAGCAATATAAAATAATGTAAAGGTAAAAATGTATCAAACTAAAATAATACAATTAAAATTGAACAATACTGACAGACGCGTTTCACTGTTTCTATTTTACATGTTTATCAATGATGAAATAACCTAGATAAAAATGGATACAACGGACCCATAAATAAAATGGCTAAATGATAAAAGCAGAAGACGATACAACAATATACAATGGAATAGTAGGGAAATACCCTTTAGTATAAGTATATATATATATATATATATATATATATATATATATATATATATATATATATATATATATATATATATATATATAATGTGGTATTGGGTGTCCATTCATACTAATAGTGACTAAAAACATTTGTGTTTAGCCTAATTACAGAGGCATCCACTAGATTCAATATAGATATGAATTCCTGCATGTGTATATACATGGGCGCACACTATCATCACATGTGGAATGTGCGCTCTGTACTTTAGTCTGACAATAGTATTTATTGATTTGATAACATTGATCCCTTTAGGACAGTATAATATTTGGGGCTCCTATCACCCACAAACCTGAAATACTTACTTGTTTTATTGACGAGGTATCTCTTCCTATTTGTTTATTATTATTAATTCTTGTTTTATTTGTATTGTTTTTTATATCTATTCTATGTTTTTATATATGTATCATAATTGGATAGACTCTTCTTATTATTCTTCTTCTTCTTCTTCTTATTATTATTATTATTATTATTATTACTAGCGAATTGCCCGTCAAAAAATGACGGCAATGAAATTGTAAGGTAGCTAATGCTGTTCAGTGTGTAATAATGAAATATGTATTACATGAATAAATGAATATACTTTACCTATTTTAAAGCATTGTGTGGAAGAGCTGTGAATGTGTTTTGATGTTGCTGCAGCATTAGTGGTGTGGATCTGCTGTGTAAGCGTGCTGAATGTGTGCAGTGTAACACTGTGCGTGCGCGAGACCAAACCGTTAGCGTAGTCGTGTACTTCCGCATTGGCGATAAATGGCGAGTAATGTGTGTTATACGTTTGTATCGAAATATTCGTAGGTGTTTTGTGGTGTTTTGCGAGTTTCTTGTGGTGTTTTGCGAGTTTAGAGTGCTGTAGCCTCGTTTTCGTTTTGTTCGGCGGCCATTTTTTCTCTCGCTTCGTTTTTTTTTTAGTCTCTAAACTGTTTTATTTGAAGTAAAATCGAGGTGTAAGTTGTATTTTTGAGGTGCTGGGTGCTCCCTCTTGGTGTAGGTAAGTTTTTTATGTATGTGGTGTGTGTATGTATTGTGTTTGACATTTTGTAATGTTCGCGAGTTGCGTCCGAGTGTTGCGAGTCCGTAATGTGTGTGAACGTGTGTCGTATGTTGTTTGCGAGTGTCGTAATGTGTGTGTCGTACTGTTTGGGTTGCGACGTGAAGTTTGCGAGGGTCGCAGTTGCTGGCAAGGAGCGCCTTCGGCGCTCCATGCCAGCAACTGCGGCCCTCGCTTTGCGAGGTCCTCAGGTGCTGGCATGGAGCGCCTACGGCGCTCCATGCCAGCAACTGAGGCCCTCGCTTCGCGAGGGTCCTCAGTTGCTGGCATGGAGCGCCTTCGGCGCTCCATGCCAGCAACTGAGACCCTCGGGCAGTGCCCTCGCTTCGCGAGGGCCTCGGCTCGCGTAGCGAGCCCGCAGCGTTAGCAACAACTCGTACGCTCACAACTATATATGTGATTATTATCATCATCTTTTTCACCTTAAACTCTGCTCCAAATAGTGAATAAGGCTTTTGGAGATTACACTATTATATCTGGGTATTTCACAAATGTCTCACAGTACCCCCTTTTGGGGGTTTTTGCCGCACTAGTATATAAATATACTCCAGCGCCCGTCTCTACCTCCACTACTTCCCATTTAGGAGCTAATCCAACTGCTTAGCACAGAGAGCTTTGTAGGTTATTTTATGTTCTACCCGGACACAATATCAGTTATGTGTCATGGAAAAACACTCACAACTGAGCCTGTATATAGCTCTGTAATTATATCTGCTCATAGTTTTTATGTATATCTCTCACATGTTTGCTTTATTACATTATTTTGTGGCATGTTTCTTATATTCATTATTTTCTATATAGATTAATTTCTTGTGCGGGTTTTACTACCTACACACCATTTACATACTATGAGTGTCAAGAATATTATGATTAGTACTTTGACCAATCCAGTCCTGCAGGTGTTAAAAGGCTTGATTACATCACAATGTGGCTGCAGCAGTGAACAGGCTGGGGCAGTCTGTGAAAAGTCAGTTGTAGCTCAGATAGGCAGTGTTTTTGAGCTGGGCCGGAGAAGTGTTGCAACTCTGATGAAGAGTTGCAGTTTAGAGCCCAGAGGAGAAGTGCTGTAGTAGAGACAGAGAGTGTTAAGTGGGGAAGCTGTCAAGCAAAAACCACAGAGGAAGAGCCCTGGATTTAAGAAGAGCGAGGCCAGTACTACAGGTATACAGTTTTATTAGGATGTTTGTGATACAGAAAAGCAGATTCTACAAGAGGCCAACCAGACACTGCAGAATGTCTTACTGCAGGTGACGCAGAGGAAGAAGGAAGTGCTTAATAATGTAGAGGACTGGAGAGTTGAGCTGTTACACAGAGTACCAAAGATATTGAAAAGTGAACAGCAATATCTACGAACTTTAGTCACATCTCTACCAAAAGAGTGTTGAAGACCAACACAGTAGTAAAAGAGCTGGAAGATCAGAGGGTTCAGCAGCTACAGTAACGATTGACCAGTACAAGAGTTAAAGGAAGACAACATAACATCGGTGCAACATGCAGCATTTTCAGCCTCTCGGCTGAAGTTGCTCAAACCCCTGGAATTGAGCTGAGGGGAGAGATGTGTGACAAAGCTAGACAGAGATATTTGAGCCAGAGGCTGGATCTTTACTATCCCTGTCATTGCAAACTGAATTTGAGTGTCACAAAACCTTGTTCTCGCTTGGTCCAGCACCCGGAACCCAACTGCTATTTCATGTGCCCTTCTGGTTAACAGGAGTCATCGTGATTATCCTATAGCCAGTTGTAGGGAGTCTAAACTGAGGGACTGGTGTAGGAAACTATATAAATGTTCTTTTAATCACTAACAGTAGCTCAAAGGGGTATCAATTTCACCACTTAATCTGATTAAAGGGATATCTGGTGTAGTATGTTTCACCTCTTAACCTTTGTGGGCTACTTAACAATTACTAAACCTGTTAACTTTTTCCTACACCAATCTGGCCTGTCAAGACAGCCGTCAGGACTCTCATTCTTACAGGGAAAACAGACGGTTACAGTGGCAGTGCCGTTTTGTAGATAGCCCGACATGATGGGATCAGGATCAGAAGAGGTGCCCAAAACTAAGGGTTTGCATTTGGAGTGACATTCTTAAAGGGCCAGTCACATACACATCCTTGTTTCCCCAACCCACTCCTATAAAGACGTTATTTTTACCACACCTGTGTAGACATGTATGAGTCTTACAGTGTGGTGCTAGTTGTGCCGATTGTCCCGTCAGTAGTTCTGCATATGTCCTCACCCCCATATAACACACAACAGTTTTTAAAATCAGTTTCAACAAAATTAGGCAATACATCTCCTCTTACTGAGGCTGTCAGTTAGTATAATAACTGAAAAAGTTCTTGATCCTTGCTGATTGTGACCGGAATAACCCACTATTGATATTTCCCTGTGACTGATTTGGGTAAAATAAAGGCCAAATGGTGTAACAATTCCAACCTTACTAGACAATGGTCTGTAAGCCCTGGATCGCAAACAATACGCGGTTTCTTGGCCAATGTCTTTAAGATAAGTAAATAGTAATCCACCGGTACAGTCCATATGCACTGTAGGGTAATCCTTCTATGGTGTCCAGATTCTCAGTAGAGCACTGTTCACAACCATGCTGGTGATTTATGAGGAAATACAAAGGGAAGGGGAGAGAAAAGTGCACCATCGGATCCTAGTGTAATTCAATACATGTATAACAAGGTACAAATGAAAATAATTCATCAATAATACATTTTCATACCCCAAAATTGTGAGGTATAGATATTTGTAGACAAAAAAAGGCTATTTTTTTTTTATTTATTTAAAGTTTTGTAATACATTGTCCATAAAAAACAAAAAGAAAAATTGTAATACAATCAATGTAAGATTAGTATACATGAACGAAAAAAGGCAACAATAACACAAAAAAAGAAAAAGGAAAACAAACAACAAAAAATAGACAACATGCATTCATACCCCATGCAATCAATTCATGCGCTAATAAGCATTGTACATATTTAACAATTTATAAATTGCAAAAAGTTGCGATTTGATATTTGGAATCTCAAATTTTCCATTTTAAGGGATCTTGTTTTAATACTCCAGCAACTATGTAGTCTCTTTCTAGTTCTCAAATGTATTAATTTAATTACAATCTCATTGCAAGATGGTATATCTGTCCCTTACATATATTAAGATGTTTAGCTACAGAAAACATTTGGATGGCAAGGGCCTTCTTTTCTAAGGGAATTTCCCAGGAAATATGAGCAGTAAACTGCATTGTTTGGTAAAGGGTAAATCAACTTCCAAAATCGATGAGGAAAGATTGTAACAATTATTCCAAAAGCATTCAATGTGCGGACACTCCCACATAATGTGGCTTAAGTTTCTGATCATTCCGCATTCTCTCCAGCAAATAAATTATATTATCTGATAAATTAAAAGAGATATGGTATATTTTTAAGGGGGTCATATACCAGTTATTTACCCTTAGATCTTGTTCCCACTGCTTCATACTAGGTGTTTTCCTTAATAAATAAAAAACACTTTGAAACTGTGTGTTGTTTATCCGGGACAAGTATACATTTTTCCAGTGGAGTCAGTTCGCCTCTAAGTGCCCCCTCCTTATTATAAGTGAATAAGGAAGTGGTATATTGATTATACGTCAGCCAACCATTGGGTGACATGTTAAATTTGGCTTTTAGCTGGTCGAATGATGCCAACTTCCCTTCTATAAAAGTATATTTAATCATTGAAATGTCCTTATTGTCCAAAGTATGGAATTTTTGACTTTACCCAATGGATCTCCTGGAGAAATACATTATCCGCCATATCTTGTTCTCCTTTTGCTGGGGTGATATAGACCTTTGACATTGAAACTTAATATATTCAGTGACATTTAGACCAGGAAAGACTCTTCTGTAAGTTCTAATATATATGTAATTGTAACAACTCTTTTTAAAGGTACAATACTTTGCAAAAAAAAAAAAAAAAAACATATAACATTTATACAATTCAGCCATACTACCAAACATACTACTATACACACTAAGATTGCGTTATACATTCTTTAGCAGTCGGATTAAACAGGGCTTTAGCCGATCTTCAAAAATGATTGGCAGATTAGATGTAGAGGTTGCCGGGCTGGAGCATTATCTAAATAATTATTACATTTCTATATTCAAATGTGCTGAGTTACCCCATGATAAATAAAATTAAAATTCTTAATTGCCCCAAAAGTTTCCTCTAAAATTGATGTCTACTTTGATGTAATTTATTTTTTCAGAATCCTTTATAAATTGTTGCTTGGTAGCTTAACACACTAATTTTTAGAATTCAGCCATACTACCAAACATACTACTATACACACTAAGATTGCTATACATTCTTTAGCAGTCGGATTAAACAGGGCTTTAGCCGATCTTCAAAAATGATTGGCAGATTATATGTAGAGGTTAAAAAATAATTCAATAAAGGGAACCTGCATCGCATGAAAATTGTGATTAACCAAACAAAAAAGGGGATAACCCTTCTTTATATGGTTCAGTAAATTTGGTAAATCTCTGGGCAGTGTGTCCAACTCTATGGGCTTAAGAGAGGAGGATTAAATTACCACTGCCGGTCAGTTCCTCACAGCTCAGCTGTTGCAACAACTTGGATCCCCAGCTTCCTCTCGAGCAGTGCCTAGGGATTCGGCTTTCGCCTGCACAGATATTACCGCAGGTCGTCCGCTCCAGTGTGTCCTTGTCAGTACTCTCCCACCTCCAAACCCTGAGAAACGGCCTTCCAGAGAAACATTCCTCCTGCCTGCTCAGCAATGCCTCCCAAGCCTCTCCACTGTACAGAGTCGGGACATTAGGGTTCAGCAAGCTTCGATCATTGGCACCTCCACCGTCCAACTGCCGTCTCTAACAGCTAGAGTATAATTTCCAGTCACGCCCCAAAAGGCTACTTTTAATGCTATTTAAGATGAAAGTGCTCCTTTAAGTAGGAATAGTATTAATGATGAATACATGAAAACTACTAACTCCTCTTGTTGGTCCTTTGAGTGAACATTATGTGTGTTCCAGATGTCGCTGCTAGTAGTAGTACGCATTTAAATTGTTATAATAGCATATTTATAAAAAATGCAGTGTGAAAATATAAAATATTTTCCTCATATTGTTTGTACTGGTGAAGTTAATGCTACAAATGATATAGCATCACAGAATTATGCATTTTTTCTTCTGTTAATGTGTTTCTTAATTACAACTAAATATTATTTTATCAAAACCATGAAGATGAGAAAAAATTAAATGAAGCTAAAACTAATAATTTATAATACTTATATCAATACATACAAATGTATTTTACTATCCATTAGTGGGATTTCTGGGAGATAGTCTGGGTTTACTGGCCATAGGACATTTTATAGGACAGTGTAGGGCACCCTATGGGGTTTTCTATTATCTTTTTGTTTGCATGCAAATTAATGGATAGTTAAAAGTGATACATTTTTATTTTCTTAGTGTAAATGTTATATTTTTA
Source organism: Discoglossus pictus (assembly GCA_027410445.1). Taxonomy (NCBI): domain Eukaryota; kingdom Metazoa; phylum Chordata; class Amphibia; order Anura; family Alytidae; genus Discoglossus; species Discoglossus pictus. The sequence goes on from CM050174.1 coordinate 72,604,635, forward strand.
TAGTATGAATAATAAGTGTTCTCTAGTGGGTGGGGTACACAGTGAACCAGTTCTTAACTACATAATATGAGACATCACCTCTTACAGCACCATGTTATTTTGGGTATTTCATATGTATATTTATTATCTTTCAGTTCTGTCTTTACCAACATATGAATTAAAGAGCAGGCAGATGAAAGAAGAATCCCAGACACCATCCTCTTCACAAGACACTAAAGTAGATGATCAGAGTGTTCAAGAACAAAGCTCTGAAATAATCCCAAGGAAGGAATCGGCATTTTGTTACAAAGTAAATACTGATGTTTATTCTGAGTCCTATCAGAATGAACAAGAAACTTGTGCTCAAAGTAAGAACGTTATCTATGGAACCAGAAGGGTTAGAGAGGACACCTCAAACTGTGCAAAGCTTCACACCAGAATAGAAGATGAAAAAGCATCATATGTGTGCCAAGAGTATGGGAAAGGTTTCTCTCAAAAGACAAATGTAGCTATACACAATAAAACTCATACAGAAGAGAAGCCATTTGTTTGCCAAGAGTGTGGGAAAGGTTTCTCTCGTAAGATCCATTTAGATGTACACATTAGAACTCATACAGGAGAGAAGCCATTTGTTTGTCATCAGTGTGGCAAAGGTTTCTCACACAAGCAAGGTCTGGTAGAACATAAGATGATTCATACAGGAGAGAAGCCATATGTTTGCCAAGAGTGTGGAAAAGGTTTCTCTCGAAAGACAAATTTAGCTGTGCACCGTAGAACTCATACAGGAGAGAAGCCATTTGTTTGTAATCAGTGTGGCAAAGGTTTCTCACACAAGCACGTTCTATCAGTACATAAAATGACTCATACAGGAGAGAAGCCATATGTTTGCCAAGAGTGTGGAAAAGGTTTCTCTCGAAAGACCCATTTAGCTGCACACAATAGCACTCATACAGGAGAGAAACCATTTGTTTGTAATCAGTGTGGCAAAGGTTTCGCACACAAGCACGTTCTATTAGTACATAAAATGACTCATACAGGAGAGAAGCCATATATTTGCCAAGAGTGTGGAAAAGGTTTCTCTCGAAAGACCCATTTAGCTGCACACAATAGAACTCATACAGGAGATAAACCATATACTTGTTCTTAGTGTGGCGAAGCATTCTCTGAAAAGTTTGCAATGCTTGAACATCAAAGAGTTCATACAGGAGAGAAGCCATGTATTTGACAGAAATGTGAGAAAAGCTTCTTGCGCAAATCAAATCTGGTAACACACAATAGGATTCATACAGCAGAGAAGCAATTTTTTGCCAGGAATGTGGAAATGGCTTCTATTCCAGGTGATATTTTATTAAGCATCGAGGAACTCATACATGAGAAAAGTAATAATCTAGTTATACAACACAGATCCTATATAGTAGGAGCCATGTGTGCCTTTAAGAATATACAATATTGCCTTTGAGAATATACTGTGTGGTCGTAATCAGCTATTTCAAATGGTGTTTTATAATAAAGAATTACTGAACAATCTTATAATAAAGTAACAGATTTGATATCCTGCCCAGGTGTGTTGAATTACAGAAAGTGTCATGAAAGTTTGGGTACATAGTATACATGTGAGTTATTACCATGTAGCTTTCACAGTAAGCCTAGAATATTTTAAATGTATGTACATATAAATCTTGCCTAGTTTATATTTTTGTTCTCCATGTTTGATGAGCCATTAGAAATGTTCTCCTTTTTTTTTATCATGGTGACATCGTAATTCTGAACAGTGTAATATGATTGGCTTTTCATCTTTTTTATTTTAGTCAATCAGATTGCATAATTGATCATTTTAATGAGCAGTCGTAGTAGTAGCAAATAAATAACAGTAATCAGTAAAAGGCAAAATTAACTACTTTTTTACATATCTTAAATCTTTATTTTATTTTTTTATAAAAAAAAGCACAATATTGAAAGGAAAACAATAATTTTGTTATGTTTAAGGTTCCATTTTTAAATGCATGTAATATTTGGACTCCAGTTACCCTTTGTTCATGTGAATACATTGTTTACATGTTAATTATAATAGAACAAATACAATCACACAATGTTTTATAATAGAAAATGTCACACACAGAACCTCATATATTTCTATCAAAGGAAAAGTATCATTATTAGAGGTTGTCCTTATGTCTAGCAGAAAATTACCTATTTATAGGAAAAAACAACAATTTAATTTATTTTTGTGTTGGTACACAATCAGTAAACCACTTCAACTGTACATAGCAAAAGTTATAAAATGTATGTTTTGTACTATTGTGCTGTTAAAAGGAATAAACACAATAAAACTACTGTTAATTAGTATTGAATTTAACAGATCAAACCCCTTAAAGCCCATGAGTGCAGTGATACCAGAGTATTAGTACCTCAGTAATATAAGTCTGTAGATCATTTGTCTCTTCAGCAGAAGAATACAAGTCAAGTCCTGAGGGCTGAACACAGACCTTACAGACCCTAGAAGGTGATCTGAATAAAGGAATTTTATGGGATATTAAATTAATTGGAATATACAATTTGTTATTCTTGTGTTTCTTTTTTGTTTTCTACCTTTACTCTTTTCTATCGAAAACTGTATGGTCTAAATTATCAAGAGATTTATGATGAATGTGTCCTGTCAAACACATTTACTTCGTTTCTATGAGGAGGTTAGTAGGAACTTGGATCAAGGCAACTCAGTGGATGTAGTATTTTTGGTTTTTGCAAAGGCTTTTGATACAGTGCCACATGGAAGACTATTGTTCAAACTAAGGGATACAGGAATTGCAGTAAATATCTGCTCATGGCTTGAGAGCTGACAGGAAGCGTAGTATTGTAAATGGAACATACTCTGATTGGACTAATGTGGTAAGTGGGGTTCCCCATGGTTCAGTATTAGGTCCTCTCCTTTTTAACATATTTATTAATGAAAAGCCGTGACGGCGAAAGTTAGAGGAGGTGGCAAGAGTTGTAGAAAGAAAAAGGTCATTAGCAGAATGAAGAGGGCAGTTGGGGGAATATTTGGAGATGAGAGCAGAATTGTAAGGGGGTGCGCAATTGTTAAGGGCTTTTTATTCTGGAGGCTAAGGGAAGCCAGTGGAGTGATTGACAGAGAGGTGATGCCAACAATGAACGTTGTGTACGGAAGATGAGTCTAGCAGAGGCATTCATTATGGATTGAAGTGGGGATAGTCGGGTGGTGGGTAGGTCAGCAAGAAGTGGGTTACAGAAGTCTAGTGATGATGAGAGAGTGTATTAGGATTTTAGTTGTGTCTTATGTAAGATAGTGGCGAATTCTGGAGATGTTTTTTTTTTTTTAGATGGAGAAGGCAAGATTTTGTTAGTGACTGTATGTGAGGGATAAAAGACAGGGCGTTGTCTAGTAGAACCCCAAGGCAATGCGCTTGGGAGTGATGATGTTGTTGACAGTGAGAGATGTGAGGAATTGATGCTGTCGTAGAGGGAGGGAAGATTAGGAGTTCAGTCTTAGACATGTTGAGTTTGAGATGATGGGTGCACATCCAATAGGATATACTAGAAAGGCAGTTGGAGACATGTGTTAGAAGAGGGGGATAGATCTGGTGATGAGAGGTAGATTTAAGTGTCATCTGCATAGAGATGATACTGAAGCCCAAAAGAGTGTATTAGGGAACCCAAGTGAGGAGTTGTAGATGGAGAAGAGGAGGTGGCCAAGGACTGAACCTTGGGGTACGCCAACAGACAAGGGGTAGGTAGAGGAAGAGGTGTCAGAGAAAGAGACACTGAATGATCGATTTTGTAGGTATGATGAGAACCACCAGAGAGCAGTGTCTTGAATACCAAGGGAGGAGAGGATATGGAGTAGAAGTGGAGGGTCAACTGTGTCAAAGGCAGCAGAGAGATCTAGAAGAAGTAGACATTTTGACTTGGCAGAGAGAAAGTCATTAGTGACTTTACTTAAAGCCGTCTCAGTGGAGTGTTGGGGTCGGAAGCCAGACTGAAAGGTGTCAAGAAGGGAGTTAGAGGAAATAAAGTTGGTAAGGCGGTTATAGACAAGCCGCTCCAGCAGGTTGAAAAACCAGGGGAAGTAGAGAGATAGGGCGGTAGTTATATGCAATGTCAGAGTCCGATAAGGGTTTTTTGAGGATGGGTATAATTATGGCATGTTTTAGAGAAGATGGAAACATGCCAGTATTTAGGGAAAGGATGAAGAGGTGTGTGAGAGCTGGTATTAGTGTGAATGAGAGGAGAGGGATAAGCTGAGATGGAATATGATCTAGAGGACAGGTAGTGAGGCAAGTGGATAATAGCAGGCTGGAGACTTCGTTCTCTGTAGTCAGGTCAAAGCAGTTCATGGTGGCTCTGGGATTGGGGAAGGGAGAAGACTGGGCATTGTTGTTTAGTTAAACGGGTGGAGTATGTAAACCACTATGAGAGTTAATTGCGAATGTTTTGAATATTTTGCATAAAATGGTTGGCGAAGTCTTCAGCTGTGAGAGAGGAAGGGATGGGAGGAGGTGATGGGTGGAGGAGAGTATTGAAAGTGGCAAACAGAAGCTTGGAGTTAGAGGACAGAGTTGATATTAGTGATGTGAAATAGTGTTGTTTGGCCAATTAGCATAAGTTTGCATTTGAAATTGTTTTGTAAATTTGTTATTTTCCATACATAGTGAATTTGGATTGATATCTTCACATGGCCTGTGAATCATTCTCTGTGTTACAATCTCATAAAGTTTGGAATATTTTTCTTGCTCTGGCAATTCAGCAGTAATGACTGAATCCACTCTCTCTGCTGTATTCAACTTATCTTTTTCCTGCAGGATTAAAAGTATGTGAGCATGTGGTAGGCCTCTTTTTTGAAATGCAATGGTATAAACAAAAGACTCACATTTTTGATATAACTGTGCTTTAGTTATATCATGTATTAATGAATTTAGGTTTATTTTGAATACTCTTTTCACTAAATCTGGTCGGTCAGAAGTATTTTTGCCAAGATTCAAATTTTCCTTGATCTCTGGCCATTGTGGATTGCATGTGAATGTAATGAATAAATCTGATTTTCCAAATTTTGTGACATTAGCCATGGCATCATTATATTTTTCTTGCATATTGCGAGGAGATCCTTGGAAAGGGGATGGCAAAATGATTGCTCTTCCAGCTGGAATGTCTCTGTTGGTAGCCAATTCAGCGACATAATCCCTCAATCCACAGTATTGTTCTACTGAAATCTTGTTTTGTTGAAATTTTATAAAATTTAGATTATTTGCTTTGCTTTGTAGATAAGAATTAATAATCCATTGTTGAGTGAGTTTGCCACCACATATAATCGGATTGAAATTATCCAGAATAGCAGTTTTGCCACGTTATATTCCAGCATAGAAATATTGCATCTAACACAAACTTTACTATTGGGACAACTTTGCAATTGTAATTTAGGTTCCCATCCAGGTACACCATTTGGAAATGTCATTGGATCCAAAGTACAACTTAATATATTTATGTTTATAAAAGGTTGGTCTTCATTGCGTGGATATAGTCTAATATCCTGCTGAAAAGGTGGTTCACCACCCTCATTTTTAAAGACCATGGCAACCTCATTTACTGTTGGTAAACTATACCGTCTTTGATCAGTGTTGCAATCTGTTTTTAAAACCATATTTACTCTTGGCATTGTCAATTGATGTATTTGAGCATGTTGCTGTTGTTCTTTTTTAACCTGTGCTAATTGTTTGTATGCTTGACTCTATGGGTTGTTGGCCACAAGGGAAGGGGAGAGAAAAACGCACCACCGGATCCTAGTGTAATTCAATACGTATATAACAAAGTACAAATGAAAATAATACATACATAATATATTTTTATAAGTAGGAAATGTATTAATGATGAATACATTAATGAAAACTACTAACTCCTCTTGTTGGTCCTTTGAGTGAACATTATGTGTGTTCCCGATGTCACTGCTAGTTGTAGTATGCCTTTAAGTTGTTATAATAGCATATTTTTGAAAAGATGAAAAGTGCAAAGTTTGAAAATATAAAATATTGCCCTCATTATATTATTTGTACTGGTGAAGTTAATGCTACAAATGATATAGCTTCACAGAGTTATGCATTTTTTATTCTGTTAATGTGTTTCTTAATTACAAAATGAAGATGAAAAAACAATGAGTGAAGCTAAAACTAATAATTTATAATACTTAAATCAATACATACAAATGTATTTTACTATCCATTAGTGAATAATCTGGGAGATAATCTGGGTTTACTGGCTACCAACCATTTTATAGTGCAGTGTAGGGCACCCTATAGGGTTTTCTATTATCTTATATTCAATCATTTTTATTGACTCACAAGAAAATACAAGATAAAACAGAGCAAGAAAGACCAACCTCTTCATGCCATGACACATCAGATGTTGGTGTAAAAAAAAAGTAAAAAGATAAGCGTAGTGATTGTACATTAATGATTCCCATGTGAGCAACACCACTAACCATTTTCCGTTTTCCACAATAATAAAAACAAAACAAAACAAAAACAAAGGGAAGAACAAAAACACAACTTGTAACAAAACCAAGAGTAAGTAGGTGAGGGAAAGGGAAGAAATGAGAGGTGGTTTGACCTTCAGTTTATTGATTTCCAGTTCCCCCTTTTTCATTTTCCCCTTATCCAACTTCTTAAAGCCGATTCAACAAATGCAGAGCATGTCAACTCATATTTCAATCCGGTCTCCAGTAAGGGCGCCAGGCCGCGTCTCCCGGCCAGCCCGTCTCGTACCCACATGTGTCAGCCCAATATTCTTTTATCCTGGCTCTATACTATGGGTCGAAGAAATCCAAGGTTCCCAAGTGGTCAGGAAATTAGAATAAGTGTCGGAGACTACATGTATGAGTTTTTCATTGATCAATATAAAGTTTATCCTATTAAATATTTCTTTTAAGCACCGATTGGCATTCTTCCACCTACTGGCAATATGATTTTTGACAGCTAGTAAAATATATTGGAGTAGTTTATCCTGGGGTTTAGTCAGTAGAGGTGAATGGTTTCCCAAAAGACAAACTTCAATGGAAGATATTATCTGAGTATGAAAAAGATTTGAGGCCAATTGAATTATTTCAGACCATATAGTTTGAGCTTTTGGGCAGGTCCACCAAGTGTGTGCAAGCGTCCCTACTTCTAAACATCCCCTAAAACAGGTAGTGGGTTCCTGGGGGTTCATCTTATGAAGTCTCTCTGGGGTAATATAGGTTCTATGGAAACCCTTTAGTGAAGTTTCCAGTAAGCTATAATTATAATAACCCTTAGCTAGTCTCGGGCTAATTTGCACCATTTTTCCATATCCCAGGTCTTCTTCCCATCTAATCAAGGGCTTAGGTTTATGATTATTGAGGGGGTTATTGAATTTCTCGTAGATTTGACCTAGAATACCCTTTGTTAGAGGAGCATCTTTGCAGTGGCAAGTCATCCAATTAACCTTGGGGTAACCAAATATCCTCTTCAGGGTCAAAATAAAGTGTCTAAACTTGCAGAAAATGAAGTGTGTCTTCAGCGAGAGATCAAAGTTATCCGTTAGGTAATCAAAATTGATAATTTGATGGTCTATTATCCATGCATCTATTCTGTCAAGACCATGTGCAATCCACCAAGCCTTTGAGTCTGTAGAAGGTCCTTTGAAAAGGGGGAAGAGGTAGTAAGGGGGAGAGATCAGGAGTCAATTGATGTTTAGAGTTTGCCCAGGACCAACATCCCAAGGACAATCTAATCATGGGGTTGAGGAAATTATTTTGGGGCCATTGAGATTTAGGAAGCCATATTATCATATCCCACCCTAAGGGTTGTAACTGATGGTTCTCAATCAGAACCCAAATAGGTTGATGTTCTAGGAGTGAGCTTGGGGTAGAAATGAAATTTGCGCCGCTCTGTAGTAGAGCTTAAGGTGCGGGCACGAAATATCACATTTATCTTTATGTCTAAACATTGTAGATTTAGTAATTATAGGGGGTCTATTACGCCAAATAAATCGCATAATTTGCTTTTGAAAGTTGTCTAGATCTTTATTGGGAACTTTGATAGGTAAGGATCTAAAATAGTATAAGATTCTTGTGTAATATATAGCTTATACAGTGATCATTTTTAAACATTGTGCCTTTAATAAGTGTATATTATAAAATATATGTAGTTGTATAAATCTTTATTTATATATATATATATATATATATATATATATATATATATATATATATATATATATATTCCCTGAGAAACTTGAGTTGTGACTATCTATTGCATTCATACTGTAACAAAGGCTGGGGTTGTTTATGGGTAAGCAAAAGAACAGTTGGGTGTGGTGGACTGTTGCATCTATCATATAGACAGCATAATAGGGGGTCTATTGGCCTAGAGTGTTTATATGTAAACAAGGGACATCTGTGTGTGTGAGATTCCCATCTATGGAGTTTTTATGGAGTTTGGGGGAAGGTGAGATGATTTCAGAGAGATGGACAGTCACATATTAAGGGAGAGTGTCCAATAAAGATATACAAAAGCCCAGAGAGTTTAGTCAGTCTAAGTCTGGAAGTCTAAGTCTGGAAGTCTAGGAGTGTGTGTCCATGAAGAGGTGTCCAGAAGAGTCATCCAGAGGAGTGCCCAGCTGAGCAGAAGCCATGCCGTGTTGTGACCTGAGGCCTAAACACATGGGGCCTCATTCTATTAGCGGCCGTAAATCGGCCGTAAGGCTGCGATTCCTTGCGGGGGTTCAGTTAACTCGCGATTCTATTATACGGCCCTCAAGGATCTCCTTTTACGGCCGGCCGCATATCTTGGAACCGGCTGTAAGCTGTGAAATATAAAAACTCAAAACTAAATTCAAGCCTGCACTGTACAGCTCTGTAAATGCTAGGGATCATATTGGGGGACATGAGGATTAAAAGGAACCCACTCTCAAGCTTGCACATCAGCCCAAACCCGAGTTCGAATTAACTGTTTATTTTCCGGCTGCGGCGTGGGTGTGTCTGAGGTGCTCCAAGCACTCTGGACTTTTTACATGGATATTTTACGGATATTAAAAATAAAATATTTTACGGATTTGAGTATAGGATAATTATGTGCTATTTTTTCTAACACCTAAAATCCCTTTATAGTCTTCTCAAAGTGCAGGATGGCTTTATTTGAGCTATTTTATGTGCTTAATTGGTGCTAGCGGGACCTCTTTCCTGCAAGTAAGCAGCGGCTCGTTTTTAGCCTTGCAGAGAGGTTTCCCGGAGCAATTGAATTGCAAAACTCTTGCGGCCGTTTTAGATCAAAGGCTTTCCTCTGGCGCCAGCGGCCGCAAGAGATAGCAAGGCACCGGCCGCAAGCCTGCCGGAGCCCCTGGCCGTAAGGGAATAGAATAGCCGAATAGCTTGCGGACGGTCCTTGCGGCCCCGCAACGGCTGCGGCCGCTAATAGAATGAGGCCCATGGACTCTGAAGATATTGCTGACCTTTGGTGTAGTATCTAGTTAGAATGTAGTATATTATTCATATAAGTATCTTTTTGTAAATATCGTTTTATACCTACTATCTATCTGTTTGTATAAAAACCGATTGTGTAACCGTATATTGATTTATGCAAAACATAACTTTTTATAAACTTATTCATATTGATTTGTCCAAAAGAACTTATTATTTGTAGAAATTATACATTAATTATTTAATTATTAGTTAATTTCTTACAATAGGGAGGATGTTCATTTTGACCGTATGCATTCAGCCGGACCATGAGATTTGGAACTTGTTCCATTTCTCTAGATCTGCTGATAGTTCTATAAAAAGAGCCAGATAATTACCCCTATACAGATCTGAGATATTAGGGGTAATTTTTATTTCTAAATATTTTAAATAAGTTTTGGGCCATAAAAAATGTAAAGAATTCTTTAAGAATTCCCGTTCAGAGTGTGGGAGATGAGACCCTAGGGCTTCTGTTTTATCCTCATTGACTTGTAAGCCTGAAATTGTTTTAAACCCATTTAATACATCCATAAGAGCCATTATAGAGGTGGAGGGGCGTGTTAAAGTATATAAAAGATCGTCCGCAAAGAGACAACACTTGTAATTTTGATTACCCAATGTCAAACCCTGAATCTCAGAGGAGGGCCTAATAATCTGTGCCAATGGTTCCATTGCAAGAGCAAAAAGTAGGGGGGTGGGGGGCATCTCTGCCTAGTGCCCCTTTAGATGTTTAAAAGGGATTTCTCAAAGCCTGGTAATTTTAGAGTGGCCTTAGGAGAATTATAATAAGTTTTGAGGAGATTTATGAAGTTGCCTTTGAAACCAAATTTCGCTAAAACAGCATAAAGATATGGCTATTCCAGAGAATCAAAGGCTTTCTCAATATCCAAAGCTAGAGTGCAGAGTGAAGTTTTTGAGTGATGGGCAAGATGAAGTACATTCAGCACTCTCCTAATTTTGTCCCCAGCCTGCCTTTGTGTTATAAAGCCTGCTTGATCCTTATGGACAAGCTTAGGCAAGAATCTGGAAATCCTATTCGCCATTATTTTAGCTAATAATTTAATATCCCCATTAAGCATAAAGGAGATTGTACGATAGTTTTTAACCTCTAGTGGGTCTCTCCCCGCCTTGGGAAAAAAAGACCAGATTTGCTTGATTTAGCTCCGGTGGCATCTGTTCCCCTCGTAAAATAGCATTACATAATGTTACCAAATGAGGAGTCAAGACATCTAAAAACTTTTTATAAAATAAATATAAAGCCATCCGGCTCAGGCGATTTGCCCAATTTGAGAGATTTAATAGTGTCTTTGACTTCTTCTAGGGTCACGTCAGAGTTAAGCAAATCCAGATCCGCATTTTCCAAAGTGGGGAGGTTCATTTTATCTAGAAAGTTAGCTAGGGAGTCCTTATCTATCTGTGCATCGGAGGTATAAATATCCTGATAAAATGTATGGAAGGTGTCCTGAATCTTTGCCTGGTTCATTGTCATTGAGTCAGACGTTGTTTTAATCTGAGTGACTTTCGATTGCTGATATCTGGCGTTCAATTTATTAGCTAAAAGGGAGCTTGGTTTATTTGCTTGGTAAAAGAGAAAGGCATCAACAAGTTAACTATTGAAATCATAAAAATTTAGAAGACATTATGTTAAAACATTCTAACAGCTAAGTTGGATCAACCCAAGCTGCATCACAATTAAATCTTCTCTCTTAAACTGTTAAACTAGATTAGCAAAATACTCTAACTATGTTTTTAAGATAAACAAATAGAAATAAAAACAATCATCCTTCAGTCGTTGCTTGAGCGGGTTCCAGCCTGCTGGGAGAGATGCTCAAAGGATCCTGAAGAAGAGCCGGTTGAAGGTCCGAAGCAGAAGTTGGACGATTATGTTTCTTGGATGTCAACCAAATTTTGGAAGATCTTGTGTTGGGCAAATGTTCCTGGGTGGAACAAATCTCCTCTGGAGCTGCCAAATGAAGGCGGTGAAGATGATTGACGCATTCCTCGGGTGTATGAATCGAGTAGGAAGTCCCCTTATGTTGAAAAGAAAGGGAAAAAGGAAATCCCGATTTGTAGGGTATTTTGTGCTTGATAAGGATGGCTAGAGCTGGCTTCAAGGCTTCAAGGCTCTTTTCCAATGTCAGTGGGGATAAGTCCATGTAAACTTGAAGCAAAGAGCCATCTGGTCCTTTGATGGTAGACATTTTCCTAGTTGCATTAAGAATCAAATCTCTGGTCCTTGCCTTAAGCAGCGTACAATTATGTCTTTGGGGAGCTTTTGATTTCTTGAGCTTGCTCGATCTCCCAGGAACTATATGCAAGATGTGGTAAACTATTGGAAATTACAGCAGTGAAATATTGTACTAGATCAAGAACTGCTTTCGGTACCCCCCGCACTCTGATGTTGTGTCGCCTCGATCTATTTTCTAGATCATCAATTTTCTCATCTAGGGTTAAAACTTTAGATGCCAAGGCTGAAATTTCCGCTCTATCATGTTCCTGAGCTTCCAAGATTTTATCTGTTGTTTCCTCTAGTAAGTTAGTTCTTTGACACAGTTTGTAAAGATCTTTCCTAATGTCTTTCACCAGTTGCACTGATTGGGCCTGTGGCATTTGCCCTATTATAGCAATTGAGTTGGCTGAAAGGTTCATGTCAGGCTTATATTTGGGTCATCTCCCTCAATCTCTGGAGATTCAGTTAGCCTGGAGGGGGAGATTGAGGGTTGAGAGGGGGGTACCTCGGATTTCTTAAAAAGCTCCTGTATGCTATTAGAAGGTAGGTTCTTCTTTGATTTGCCCATTTTAAGCAGATTGGGATGATTGTTGTTTTCACTTTGTTAGTCAGAGATAGAAAGTGGGGTAACGTATTTATGAGGGGGTCTCTTTTAGAATGAAGCGAAGAGAGTGTAGCCATTTCAGGGGGAGTCTTGGGAATGGTTGAGGTTGTGCCCGTTTAGAGCCCCCTGCCACTCAACTTCTTACCCCATGGTGACTGTGAGGGTTTTTTGAAAGTTCAAATGCTGCTTAGCCCTAAAATAGTAAGTCTGTGACGCTCTTTTAATCTTGTGACAAGATCTAGAGAAGAACAAGTCAGGGCTCTTCAAGTGTTATTGAGGGATTTCTTGTAAAGGGTGCAGTGTACACTGGATTGAATATGCTTGTAAGAGAAACTCCAGTGCCTTTAATAACATATGGCTAGTAGATGGCAGCAGAGAAATATGAGAAATGTTCAAGCTGCAGTGAAAAGATAGTTATCTGGCCCTGGGTGGGTCAGACAGTCAACAACAAGCTTATGTATCACAGGTTATGCACTGTTGAAGTATACTAGATAAAATGGATGAGCTCTATGAGATTAATTCTTATGGCACTCAGGGGAGCCTGAGATGAGGGTTTCAGGTAGTTAAACACAATATTAGCCCTCATTGAGACTTGAGCTGTTAGGAAGTCAGCTTTGACCAATGCTGTAAACCCACCCTGTTGTCCTGACCAAGGATCAGGGTATGTAGATAAAAAGTTTGAAAATGTGGGAAGTTCTCCCAATTTCCAGGCTTCAGTATGCAGGCAACACTTGGCAGCATAAAAATATCACAGCCACATGAACTGATCAAAATGGCTGCTTTAATATGTTGGGGCCCCTCTTCCACTAACGTGTGCCTCAGTGGTGGGGGGTCTTTCCTCCAAGGGAAGGGCTACAGGAGTCTCTTGGGGTGTGCCTCCTGGTCCTCTTTCTGAGGTGGAGTCCAGAGCCCCCTTCCCTGTGCCCCTTCAGTCTTAGGGTGCCAGGTACCTGTTGGGGGGTTGCAGGGGTCTGCCGTCCAGCAGCTCTGGGTGCTCAGTCCCCCAAGGCCCACGCCGCCACGCTTCTCAGCCATCACCCAGTCTGTGCACGTGGTTCCGTGCCAGAAGAACCGATTCCCGGGTTCTGCCTGGTCTCCCTTGTGTTTCCCCCAATTGGGGTCCGCTCAGGCAGAACTTAGAGAGCAGTAAGAGGCTTTTGCCCGGCTTGGCCACCAAGCCTATCTAGGATGCGTCCACCATGTTAGTACGCTAGCTCCGCACCCACTTTCCTAGTATCTTAATGTTAGCATGCAAATTAATGGAGAGTTAAAAGTGATACATTTTTATTTTCTCAGTATAAATGTTATATTTTTATAGTATGAATAATAAGTGTTCTCTAGTGAGTGGGTTACAGAGTGAACCAGTGCTTAAAGACATAATATAAGAGACATCACCTCTTACAGCACCATGTTATTTGGGGTATTTCATATGTATGTTTATTATCTTTTAAGTTCTGTCTTTACCAACATATGAATTAATGAGCAGGCAGATGAAAGAAGAATCCCAGACACCGTCCTCTTCACAAGACACTAAAGTAGATGATCAGAGTGTTCAAGAACAAAGCTCTGAAATAATCCCAAGGAAGGATTCAGCATTTTGTTACAAAGTAAATACTGATGTTTATTCCGAGTCCTTTCAGGATAAACAAGAAACTTGTGCTCAAAGTAAGAACGTTATCTGTAGAACCAGGAGAGCTAGAAACTGTGCAACGCTTCACACCAGAACAGAAGATGAAAAAGCATCATATGGAAGACGGAAGTCACATCTGGCCAGACATCGAAGTGATCATACAGATCAGAAGCCATTTGTTTGCCAGCAATGTGGTAAAGATTTCTCACTAATGCCAGGCCATGATAAAACTCATACAAATAAGAAGCCACATGTGTGCCAAGAATGTGATTTAGTAGTCACTGCAGAGTCAGATGTGGTTGCGCAGAGCGTAGCTCATACTAGGCAAGAGTCACATACTGGTCCCGACTGTGATAAAGACTTCTGTAGACATTCACAACTGATTGAACACCATTTAACTCATACAGGGGAGAAACCATTTGATTGTAATCAGTGCTGCAAAGGTTTTTCCCGAATGCAAGCTCTATTAGTACATAAAAGGACTCATACAGGAAAGAAGCCATTTGTTTGCCAAGAGTGTGGGAAAGGTTTCTCTCGCATGACAAATTTAGCTTTACACAATAGAACTCATACAGGAGAGAAGCCATTTGTTTGTAATGAGTGCGGCAAAGGTTTCTCACAGAAGCATTCTTTATTAGTACAAAAAATTACTCATACAAGAGAGAAGCCATATGTGTGACAAGAGTGTGGGAAAGGTTTCTCTCAAAAGGCCTATTTTGCTGCACACAAGAGAACTCATGCAGGAGAGAGGCCATTTATTAGTAATGAGTGCGGCAAAGGTTTTTTAAAGAAGCACGTTCTATAAGAACATAAAAAGACTCATACAGGAGAGAAGCCATATACTTTTTCTCAGTATGGCAAAGTATTTTCTGAAAAGTTTGCAATGCTTGAGCACCAAGGATTTCATATATGAGAGAAGCCATGTATATGACAGAAATGTGAGAAAAGTTTCTTGCACAGATTAAGTCCAGTAACACACAATAGGATTCATACAGCAGAGAAGCCATTTTTGCCAGGAATGTGGAAATGGCTTCTATTCCAGGTCATATTTTATTAGGCATCAAAGAACGTATACATAAGAAAAGTAATAATCTAGTTATACAACACAGATCCTATATCGTAGGAGCCATGTGTGTCTTTAAGAATTTACAATATTGCTGTTGAGAATATACTGTATGGTCGTAATCAGCTATTTAAAATTATGTTTTTTATAATAAAGAATTACTGAACAATCTTATAATAAAGTAACAGATTTGATATCCTGCCCAGACGTGTTCAATTGCAGAAAGTGGTTAGGAAAGTTTGGGTACATAGTATACATGTGAGTTATTACCATGTAGCTCTCACATTAAGCCTAGAACATATTTAATGTATGTACATATTATAAATCTTGCCTAGTTTTTATTTTTGTGCTCCGTGTTTGATGAGCCATTAGAAATGTCCTCCTTTATTTTATTTTATTTTTTGTTTTGTATCATGGGGACATGGTAATTCCAAACTTTGTAATATGATTAGCTTTTCATCTTTTTTGTTTTAGCCAATCAGATTGCATAATTGATCATTTTAACGAGCAGTCGTAGAAGTAGCATATAAATAACAGTAATCAGTTAAAGGCAAATTCAACTACTTTTTTTTACATAGCTTAAGTTTTGTTTTGTTTTGTTTACAAAACAAAAAACACAATATTTAAAATTAAAACAATAATTTTGTAATGTTTAAGGTTCAATTTTTAAATGCATATAATATTTGGACTCCAGTTACCCTTTGTTCATGTGAATACATTATTTCAATGTTAATTATCATAGAACAAATACAATCACACAATGTTTTATAATAGAAAATGTCACACACAGAACCTCATATAATTTTATCAAAGGAAAAGTATCTTTAACCTATTTATAGGAAATAAATATTAATTTATTTTTTATTGGTACAATACCAATAAACAACTTCAACTGTACATAGCAAAAGTTATAAAATGTATGTTTTGTGCTATTAAAAGGAATAAACATAATAAAACTACTGTTAATTAGTATTGCATTTAACAAATAAAACCCCTTAAAGCCCCTGATTGCAGTGATACCACAGTATTAGTACCTCAGTATACTTATTGCTTGGGGGTATTGCATTTAGTGAACATAATGTAATAAAATCACTAAGTTTTAGTACCGTGGTTGTTTTATGTTTTCTTACAAACATTTTGTTTTCTCAAAGACAATGAAATGTAATTACTGATAACCCTCTGATCTAACATAGTAGTTTAAGGTATTTATGGCTGACACTGGATGTGATGCTGAAGATATTTCTCAATATTTTTAGATCCAACATACACCCACCATGACTAAAGGACCACTGTGGTGTGTTTTCTTTTATATACTTTGATATTTATTTCAAGAGCAGAAGAAAAAAAACATTTTGATTTGTAACTTTTCCTACACAAGTGGATTTTTGCTGCAAGATTATATTTTCCTTTCTAAGCTTGTTCCGTCTCTTTCACAGGAGGGTGTGTCATTGTAAACATCTTCCAGTTACTCCTAGTTACTACTAGCAGTTTTAGATGCCATATTTTCACTGTACAGATATAGCTTCCTGTGTACTAAAAGTCTCCTTTCATCTCAGGAAGTTAATCAGCAGATATCAAAATGTTTGATTTCACAGCAATATAAATACATATAAAAAAAGTTACAAAATAATACATGTATTATTCTTTTTTGCATCCTAAAACATTTACAGCCTTATTAAATTGCAATTCGGCCAATTGAATAGGGCTCTATATAAGCACAGAGAATATTTTTTACAGAAGTTTTTAGTTAGTGAACTTCTATCCAAGAGCACGGTCTTCACTAACTAAAAACATCTGTAAAAGAAATATGCTGTGTGCTTATTCAATTGGCCGAATCGCAATTTAATGAAGCTGTTAACCTATTTTTAAGTATAGTTCCTTAAAACAGTATCATTTAAATAGAGGATTATAAGTGACCCTTTAACTGTACTATGCCATAAAACCAAAATATAGATACCTTGTGAAATTGAAAAAAAAAAATGTGTATTGATAGTCTTCTAAAAAATTATATGTTTACCAAATACAGATCTTATATTGTGTAAAAGAAGAACGCCCAGAATTTCACTAAATGAGTATTTTTCACAAAATGTTTACTCCGAATCTTAGATGAAATGTTATTGGAAATTCTTAATAGCTTCACCTTCAAAGTAAAATGTATGGTACAAACACAGGACCATCTAATATAAGTCTGTAGATCATTTGTCTCTTTAGCAGAAGAATACGAGTCAAGTCCTGAGGGCCGAACATAGACCTTACAGACCCTAGAAGATGATCTTAACAAAGGAATTTTATGGGATATTACATTAATTGGAATATACATTTTGTTATTCTTGTGTTTCTTTTTTGTTCTGTACCTTTACTCTTTTCTATACAAAACTGTATGGTCTAAATTATCAAGAGATTTATGATGAATGTGTCATGTCAAACACATTTAATCAGTTTCTATGAGGAGGTTAGTAGGAACTTGGATCAAGGCAACTCAGTGGATGTAGTCTTTTTGAATTTTGCAAAGGCTTTTGATACAGTGCCACAAGGGCGATTATTGTGCAAACTAAGAGATACAGGAATTACAGTAAATATCTGCTCATGGATTGAGAGCTGACAGGAAGCAAAGGGTTGTTGTAAATGTAACATAGATTGGACTAATGTGGTAAGTGGGGGTCCTCAGGGTTCAGTATTAGGTCCTCTCCTTTTTAACATATTTATTAATGAAAAGTTATATGAAAGGTATTGTCTCCATTTTTGCTGATGACACTGAGTTGTGCAGTGTAATTAAATCGGAGAATTATGTATTTTCCCTCCAAAAGTATTTGCATAAATTAGAGAAACAGTCAACTACATGGAAGATTGAAGTTAATAAAGATATAGAGATAGGGAGAAACAACAAAATGTTATTAACTTACATAGGACAACAGGGGATTAAAAACATCTAAAAAAGTGAATATAAATCCCTTAAATCTTCTCCACTGAGGGAATAATTTAGACGGATCACTACTTTGTGCTTTACAGTACATAAAAACCAGTCTAAACAACACACCTTTTAAAGGTAAGGTAAACCTGTCACACCTTTTAAGGTAAGGTAAACCTCTCCACTTTTTCATGGTAAAGTAAACCTTTCACACCTTTTATATAGGTAAGGTAAATCTCTGTTAATACATATCTACAGCGCTTATTTAAAGTAACACCTGGTCAGGTACAATATCTCTTTAATATCGGTCAGGTACAATATCTCTTTAATATCTCTTAACCTAGTCTCAGTAACTAACACCTTTACATGTACAATATCTAAATAAATTCTACATCTATTCACTTCAACCTCAGTATCTGATCATATAGAAAAAATCCATATACAGGGACACATTGGACATCTCCAAACTCTGTATTCCACACTTTAAACAAGACCCCCCTTTCTGTTTGCTTTAGCTGTTGTTTGCACTCTAAACCCCTCCTCTCTAACCTTAGCATAAGGCCCTGGCTTGCATCATAAGAGGATAGTTCCTTTGACATAGGCTGTGAGGTGTCAGTAGTGGAGTCGGAAGGAGTGCATGGGTCATTAGGCATGACATTCTCCATGTCACTAAGCTCCACCCACTTGGATGGGGCTGGTTTGAAAATTCTTTCTTCTCAGAAATGTCTAACTCTGCAACTAAAAAGTCGTCCTCAATGTACTCCCTCCACAGTCCACCACTGACATCTAACACAGTCTTTCGTGAGGTTTTAATTCGGCTTCCCCCCTTTGTGCACTTGGAAAACATAATTTCAAGAGAATATTTTTTTTCTTGTTGGCATAAAAATCTGCTGATAAAAAACATAAACAAAGGTTCGAAAACACAACAGATAACATAATTACATAATTGTGAGCTCACAAAATTTACATGCACATAAATGTTTTTAAATCATTTTGTAAGAGCCAAAAAAATAAGAAATGAAAATAAAATACAAATCAACTAACTAGCAAACTCATATAGATATGTTAACCTTAAATATAATTGTATCAAAAGAATCAAACCTAAAAAAATATATATATATGACATCAAACCAATTTCTCAAATTACATATTACACTTTCTTGGGTAAAATAGACAATATTATCTATAAAAACATAATTTCAGTGAAATTAACTCATTAAATCCTTTATCTCATCAATATTTACCTAAAAAAATCACTTTTATATCTGCAACAGGATTTGGCTAAATACTGGTACATCAGGTGCAAAGCACCTGAAGTCACAGTAAAGTAGGTCCGGGGGCAGTAAATATCAGCACAATACTTTTTAGTAAGTGGGCAGGTATACAATTATGTATGCACTGGCTATTGATCTACATGAATACCTAATTATAATACATTCTTTTATCGTTAAACGGCACAGATCTCAAGGCCGCTCTCTATACCTTTAAAATTACTATGGTGGGTGGAAACCTTCTGGGGAAAGGAGTGGCTTATAACGGACTGAGAGAAGAGAGAAAAAATTACACGTACGGACTGTAAATCTCTTACTAAATTTAAACACAAAATATGTCATTACACTAACAATAATGTTAGTTTATGTGAGTTGCCTGGCTCCGTTTCTTACTCACCATCATTCCTTTTTTGCAAATCATTTCATTTCCGCCCTATTTTTGGGCAATGTGCCAATTCAAACGACCATCTTAGATTCCTAAGAATTTTTACTGACAATGTCAGAGCGCCATGGAAGACTAATTTTATCTCTAATTTTAATTGCTCTGTAACTAAAAACACATTATACTCTTATCTTTCTTCATTCTAGGCATGTTGCCATCTTCAAAGTTAGGGAAACTTATTTCTCTCTACTGTCAATGTTTAAAGATAATAAAGGACATTCACAAATATTTCAACAGGGTGCATCTAACAATACTTTTCTTTAATAATGTAAAAAGATAACAACAGCTTAAACCAGCAATCTTGATATATTTCTATATTTCTGGAGTATAAAGTAGTGGTTCTTGTTGTGGCTGATGTCCATAAAATAATTTTACGGACATTTAAGCACAGCCCCACGTTGACACCTAATGTAGAAAATACTCATACTCGCATACTTTGTACTTCGACACCCCAGTCATGGTAATTAAAAACAGAGTTCTCTAGTAATTTTCTCATTATTAAGAGTTTATTTAGAAAAAATGTGGATCAGTAACAAAAGCACCCAAAATGGCTGCCACTTACTCACTCACTGAACTGCTACTGGCAGAAATATAACCAGACACAGCCTTTTATAATTGTTTACATAATAAGGAAATAATCCATCTTGCCACATGGTACGACCCACTAACAACCAATGAGATTTTATTTATGTATATATTATCCAATGAGATATAACACATACTTTGGTATTATCTGTGCATACATCTACTTTATATGATATACGTGTGCAGTACATAACACTTATTAGACATTGGGGATGACTGATTATTATGTATAAACATTTGTGCACTGCCTGTAAATGAAATTGCCAAGTCATGGGTCATGTAGACTTAACTATTCATAACTTATATCTTATAAAAATGGAAAATACTAGTTTAATGCTAAAATCCCAGCGAAATATCACACTAACGGAAAAGAGTGCCAATTGTATATATATATATATATTTACTCTAAAAATGTAAGGATATTTGTATAATTTTCCACAACAGGATCTCCTCAGAGACAACGGCGGGAGGTAGGTCTGGATTCCCTTGGCAATACACTTGAGATAAAATACATTTAGTAAATAAAATGTATATTTACTTTAGTTGTTTGTCCATCTTTTATTATTTTTAATATATAAGTTTATTAAGCTCTATTATTGTTTATTATTTTATATTCTATATCCTAAAAAAGAAAAATGACTAGTGGAGATGCCAAACAAAATGATGCACATCTAGTAGAATTTATATATCTAGATGGAGTTACCTTTGCTAAATATATACTGTAAATCTCTACAAGAGTCCTATGCATGTTAAACATGTTAATGAATGATTCCATTTCTTTTGTCTCTGTTTTCCATTGGTGACTCAATTGTATTTTGCCGCATCATTTGTATGTTGACATCTTTACAGAGTAATAAAACTGAAAAAAAATCAACATCCATACGTTTAAAAAGAAAGTTTAATCTGTTATCTATCAGTAACAAACGCATTAGTCTACAGAAATCTCAGACTGTTCTTTACTTGAAATAATAATAAAAAATACATTTAAAAAGTGGTCTCGGGTTCTTCTTAAGTAAATTTATTGCTGTGAAATAAACACTGTGAATTAATTGGAATTAAATCCTATTTATTTCATGAACTAAGCTGTTGTCTGCGAATACACTATGTATTTACACTATATGTATGAAGGTGCAGTGTCAGGGTGCTTTGTGTAGTGTCAGTATAGTCATTAAACCATTTTATTTATAGATTGTTTTATAGTTGACTTTATAAACACATATTTCTTGAACTAACAAGTGGTCAGCTAGATACACACAGTTCATTAAACTTTACGGACATATAAGATATCTTCTCTAATGTATATTTTCCAGGACCCTGCTTACCACCCTGATATGCACAAATGGTTTCTATCTTGTATGAGTTCTCTGATGCTTTATAAGGATTGAACTTTTGGTAAAATATTTCCCACACTCATGACACACATATGGCTTCTCCCCTCTATGAATTCTCTGATGATAATCAAGACTTGATTTCTGTCTAAAACATTTCCCACACTCACGACACTCATATGGCTTCTCCTCTGTATGAATTCTCTGATGAGAATCAAGACCTGATTTCTGGCTAAAACCTTTCCCACACTCAGAACATTTAAATTTTTTCTCTCCTGTGTGAACGCTTTGATGTTTTAATAGATATGAACTGGTACTAAAACCTTTCCCACATTCCAAACACACAAATGGTCTCTCTCCTGTATGAAATCGCTGATGAACAATGAGATAATCCTGTCTGCTAAAACATTTATCACACTCGATACATATATATGGTTTTTCGCCTGTATGGGTTTTTAAATGGCTTTTTAGGTGTGCTTTGCTGTTAAAGCTTTTCTCACACTCAGAACATACAAATTTTTTCTCTTCTGAATGACATATTTTATGGTTAAAAAGATTTGATTGAGATGTGTAACATTTCCCACAATCTGAACATGTATACGGTTTCTCTCCTGTATGTATATGCATGTGTTGGATAAGGTAACCTTTCTGAGTAAATCTTTTCTCACATTCAGAACATGCAAATGGTTTCTCCCCTTTATGTAGATTCCTATGTCTTATAAGATTAGATTTCTGAATGAAGCTTTTCTCACATTCAGAACATGAAAATGGTTTCTCCCCTCTATGTAGATTCTTATGTTGGATAAGGCTACATTTTTGTCGAAATCTTTTCTCACATTCAGAACATGCATATGGTTTCTCCCCTGTATGAACTCTCTGGTGTATGAGGAGAGAAGCCTTGCTAACAAAATATTTCCCACATAGAGAACATTCTTCCTTTCCTTTTTGAGACTTCTGCTGGGGGCGTCTCTGTGATTTTAGTCCATTGTTCTTATACTGAACAGAAATGGTTTGGTGAAGTTCTGTGGTTGTTTTAGTCCTACATTTATTCGTATAAGTCACGGTGTTGTAATGTTGTCCAGAAGTATTCTGTCTCATGGATCCATCTGTTCAAGGAAATATAATAAAAATAAAGACATTTATTGAAGGACCACTGAAGTGTCACATGTACAATACACATTCATGAAAATGTTGTCTTTATTGTATGTGTGAAGGTCCATTTTCCCCTAACCAACAGACCTTCAGGATTGAAAGGGATATGAAAGTTTCAGGATTAATACATTTCTGCACTTTTTAGGCAAAAAGCAGCCTTTATGTATGCAGTACATCTCATAAAGCATTTTATTTTTTATCAATATCTAAAAATCCCTCTAATGATTATGTTGACACCTCAAGGGTGGTGTCTTCACAGGCATCTGACCCCCACCCCCATCAGCAAGCAGCATCAGGGGAGCAATATTAACCCGCTATTTACCGGCTGTTGCTTTCTCAGTCAATCTCCTTGCAGCTTCCTGTCTGTATGTTAGCAGCAATACATAGCACATATCAGTGATACACTACATATCTCAGGCTGCTTTTCAGCAAGGCTTCCTATGGCCCATCTCATTCTACAAGATGTCTAGCTCCAGCTCATTGAACAATCTACTGAGGTTATCAATGCTGTTAAGATCCTTCTTGTATAGATCTTCTGCCATAACTTATTTTTCTGATCTTCTTCTGTTAAGTCACTACCTATTTTGTCTTTTATCACACCTAATTTGACATGAAAGGTTCCTTTGATGTACCCAATTTTCTTGAAGAGATCTCTTGACTTTCCCATTCTATTATCTTCTTCTATCGGTTTACATTGCTCATTATAGAAAGTCTCCTTGTCTCTTCTTGCTGCCCTCTGGAATTCTGCATTCAGTGGGAAAAATGTTTTCCTATCTCCACTACCTTTCATTTTCTTTTTTTCCTGGGCTGCTCTAACAGCCGCATCTGATACCCAGTTTCTCTTCTTAGTTGTTTTTCTTTTGAAGATATTCTTTGTTGTTGTTTTCTGGACAATATCACAAACTTATATCAGGTATATTATAGCTGCTAGGTTAGAATAATGCTTTTTCTACAATACTCACCAAAAATCACATCACAGAGTGTCAAAAGTCATATTAGCCACACTGCCTAATATAGCAAATCAGAAATGTTGTCATACCCTTCTATTTCTCCTCTAAATACGCTCTGCTTAGGAAAAAGCAGAATCCATTTCCCAAGTCTACCGAGTATTTACCCCTGCTTCCACTCAAAATCAGGAGTATCGACAAGAATAACAGTATCTAGACTCAATATAACGCACCTTTACAAAACATTATTCTCATTCAGGCTTCTCACATTGTTGACATACATGGTCAATTCCTCACATCTCTCTCACTGTGAACAATGTCATCATCACGCACACCTCCCAAGCCAGTTGTCTTTGGGTTCTACAGGACCCCGCCCTCTTTTTCATCCCTCACATATAATTACTAACAAAATCTTGCCTTCTCCATCTAAAAAACATTTCCAAAATACTCCACTACCTTACACAAGACACAACTAAGGTATTAATACACTCTCTCATAATTTCTCGTCTTGACTACTGCGCAACTCGCTTCTTGCTGGCCTGCCCACCACCCGTCTTTCCCCACTTCAATCTATAATCTATAGTTCAGTGTCAGCAGCACCTCTTTGTCAGTCACTCCACTGGCTTCCCTTAGCCTCCAGAATAAAATTTAAAATCATGACCCTAACTTATAAAGCCCTCAACAACAGCGCACCACCTTACTTCTCTGCTCTAATCTCGAAATACTATCCCACCCACCCGCTTTGCTCTGCTAACGACCTTCTTCTTTCTGCCACACTTGTCACGTCCTCTCACTCCCGCCTTCAGGACTTTTCTCGTGCTGCCCCTATTCTCCACCATTCTCCTCTTGCCTCAAAATCTCACTAAAAACACATCTGTTTAAAGAAGCCTATCACCTTCCTTCCTAACATGGATAACACTCACCCTCCTGCACCACACACAAAACCTTTAGATTGTAAGTCTGCGAGTTTTCAATTTTCCATGGCGCTTTGGGGATAGCACTACGGTCACTGGATTCTCAAACACAGGGGCCTCCATTCTTTGCAATGTTTTAATATTGACTTTGTCTTTGCCTGGAAACTAAATGATGTATAGCGCTACGGAATATGTTACAAAATAGGCACGTTACAAATAAACAACGATGATAATAATAATAATAGATGGTTTTACTTTCTCCTTCAGATTGGCTTAATTTATAACATAATTTATACTGATGAATGAATAGAAAGTAAATAAATTGTTATTATGACCCCCTGAGATGACCTATCAGACACTGCAATCTGCATTTTATTTTTTGCACCCTTTGCACATTATTCTCC
This sequence comes from Discoglossus pictus, assembly GCA_027410445.1. Classification (NCBI taxonomy): domain Eukaryota; kingdom Metazoa; phylum Chordata; class Amphibia; order Anura; family Alytidae; genus Discoglossus; species Discoglossus pictus. The sequence continues at coordinate 72,629,573 of CM050174.1, forward strand.
CCTAGATACAAATACCATGTTAGAAAAAGAAATGGAGAGCATCCCCCCGGCCTTCATAGTGATGGACATCAGTATGCTAGAGAATACTTCACTCATCTACTCTAACTTCATTTCATTCAACCTAGTCAACCTTATTTACACATCCCTACTCCATTACATGTACTTTCATGGGTATAATATCTCACACAGTATTGTGACAGGTACGTGATACTGTCTAAATATTAAATTTGTAATGCATTTTATGCTTTTCCGTGTAATGGAATACCAGATAAGGTACATGATGGAAGTGGTAGAAGTCTAACTGAGCAACAGCCAACTTGTGCACTGTAACTAAAACTGTAAAATGAAGAAAAAAAAATTCAATTAAATCAAATTTGGTATATTAGACTCTTTGACATGATGTGTAGAAATAACACTGAAACTGGTCTGTTATTGCCCTGTCAATTACCTGCCCTTACAATCATTTCAGAGAAGCCATTCACTGAACCAAAGCATCAGTTTATTCAGACCATGAGGTTTATCGGTCAGAGAAAACTCTTAGGCAGATCTTCTCCCACTTCGTGGAACCGTAGAATGGGAGAGAAGCAGATCAGATGGAACAAGCAATGCAAAATTTTAAATTTGAGTTTTAAATCCTTATGTGAAGGGAATAGTAAATGCTTGTTTTGTGGCCGCCATTTTGTAACTCAATAACTTTATGAAACTCCATTAACTATTGCTGTCATGAATAATATGTTTATATGGCTATAAATTATATGTATTTGCTTTTAAGTCATTGGCATATGCAAAGGAGACCCAATAATAATATACAGTGCCTTGCAAAAGTATTCACCCCCCTTGGCATTTTTCGTGTTTTGTTGCCTCACAACCTGGAAATAACATGGATTGTTTAAGGATTTGCATCATTTAATTTACAGAACATGCCCACAACTTTGAAGAGTTTTTTTTTTTTTTTATTGTGAAGCAAACAACAAATACGACAAAATAACAGAAAAAGTCAATGTGCATAACTATTCACCCCCCTAAAGTCAATTTTAGTCTCATCAGATCAGAGCACCTTCTTCCATACATTTTGGAGTCTCCCACATGCCTTTTCACAAACTCAAAATGTGCCATTTTGTTTTTTGATGAAAGTAATGGCTTTCTTCTGGCCACTCTGCCATAAAGCCCAACTCTATGGAGTGTACGGCTTATTGTCGTCCTATGTACAGATACTCCAGTCTCTGCTGTGGAACTCTGCAGCTCCTCCAGGGTCACCTTATGTCTCTGTGCTGCCTCTCTGATTAATGCCCTTCTTGCCCGGTCAGTGAGTTTTGGTGGGCGGCCATTGGCAGGTTTAATGTTGTGCCAGGTTCTTTCCATTTGATGATAGATTTGATGGTGCTCCTGGGGATCATCAAAGATTTGGATATTTTTTTATAACCTAACCATGGCTTGTACTTCTCAACAACATTGTCCCTTTCTTGTTTGGAGAGTTCCTTGGTCTTCGTGGCAATGTTTGGTTAGTGGTGCCTCTTGCTTAGGTGTTGCAGCCTCTGGGGCCTTTCAAAAAAGGTGTGTATATGAAATGACAAATCATGTGATAGCAGGTGGACATCATTTCACTAAATATGTGACCTCTGAAGGTAATTGGTTGCACCAGAGCTTTTTATGGGCGTCATAACAAAGGGTGTGAATACATACGCACATGCCATTTTTCTGTTTTCTATTTCTAAAAAAATGTTTATGTATATATTTTTTTTATTTCACTTCACCAACTTAGACTATTGTGTTCTGATCCATCACATAAAATTCAGATTAACAAAACATTGAACTTAAGGCTGTAATGTAACAAAATAAGTAAAAAGTTAAGGTGGGTGAATACTTTTGCAAGGCTCTGTATCTATCCCATTCCTGTATAAATGTATCTATAAAAATGTATCACTCACGTTCACTGATATTTACAGGAATTTCCTCCTCTTTAATCTCCCGAGGACTCCCCATATTTGTCTCTTCTTCTTGGTCAGACTCTGAGAGAACTGATGGTGTCACTTTGTCACTGTCTGTACAAATAAACATGAGACGGTCACACACTGGGATTTGTTACACGTTTTTATGGTCAGTACAGAACAAGGTTCAGATATTGAGGGAGCTTCAGACCTGACAAATCTCACATTATCATTATCATACAAACAACAGAGAGAATAACCAGATAAATATTATATACATGTATACCAAATTAGTATAGGTCACCCATATACATTAAATGATAACAATCCAGACCAGATCATCACAAAATAACCAGATAAATATTATATACATGTATACCAAATTAGTATAGGTCACCCATATACATTACATGATAACAATCCAGACCAGACTGTAACATGACTTATTGACTCAGTATAAAGTCCATCTTACTGCCCCATATTTGTGGAGACAGATATCTGATATTTATTATTTCATGATAATTCTAAGTTTGACATAAAATGATATAGTATTTTACTCTTAATAATTTCACAGAAAATGAAATTAAAATGTTATTAAGGTCTTTGGAACAATTCAAGTTTTTGAAGGAAACAATGGCCATTAAGTTATAGACATGTAATATATAATGTAATATATAAAATATACATTATTATATGATTTTGTGCACAAATTGAATTACTTATTTGAGTTACAATTAGATTTCCTAATATATAAATGCAGATATGCCGACTTTTACCTCTTGGTGACTCACAGAAGAATGTCTATTTTAATGCTTTCTTACAAGGCATGTTGGGGTGACCATGTATCTTTAAATAATAATAATGTACTATTACTTTGCTTATTTTACATTAATTCCTCACCTTCCCTGATACTCCCAGGACTCTCCTCCTCCTTCACCTGCTGCTGATCTCTTATATTCAGCTCTTCTTGTTCAACCTTGGAGACAACTGGAGGCCTCACATCTAAAGGTCCTACAGATATAGATAAACAGATTATGGACTTTCACCATTTTATTATTCAATATCAATCTAGTGTTTGTGTTTTAAAAACAAATAATTAATCCTTCTGGTTGAAAGATGCACAAAGACAGAAAGGAAGGGACTGGACTGATCTGAATATTTCAACAAATTTGAGAGAAAATATATATGATTAAATAATCAAAATGAATGATGACAGCAAGTGTGTCTGTATAATCTATATATCCCTAGAGAATCCCAACTGGTAAATGCAAATTTAGAAACAAAAAAAAAAGATTGAAAATTTTTATTTTATACTGGAGTAAAACTATTTAATTTGTATTTTGGACTTTTAAATAAAAAGTATAAAAAAGAACCTTGGAATCTCTTCTGTTTATATGTATCTCAAAGAATAAACCAAAGAAACTGGTCGCCAAAGGCCACATTACCACACACTATATATATATATATATATATATATATATATCTATATATATATACAATATATATACACACACACACATATATACATTCTACTTCTACAATAACATTATTATCTCTGTTAAAGATACACTAATGAGTGAGGGACAAGGTCAGGACTCATTTAAAAGGCCATTTGCCTCCCAGGAGTTGCTCTGCCGCATCTTGCAGAACAAGTTTGCTTCCATCCAAAAATCCATGTGCAGGGTTTGAAAGAATTGTATTAGAAGAGTAGCATATTATTTAGATTTTGTGGTCGTACCCCCCTCCCCTTTCCCTCCCGCTAAACAAAATGAAGGTGTGTGCGATACAGCATATTGCTACAGCGTACCGGACGCTGTGCTGTATGTCTATGGGGAAGTTAGCCAATGGGATACTTTGCACTGGAAGCCGAGAGCACAGCTAGCGCATCTGAGGAAGGGAGATGCAGGCACGGAGAGAGGGAGGGAGAGAGAGAGAGAAATAGATCCCTTGTCTGACACACACACAGATGCTGCTGCTTTCCAGACAGTCACTAGATCCAGCCTCTATCCATGATATCACTGTTGTGGTAGGCACACCCCTCCTGTCAGTTACAATCATTCCCATTCTGTTTAGTGCACACACCCCCTGCAATCTGATTGGTGGAAGTCACAGAGGAGGAGGAACAACACTCTGTGCTATGAGGCAGAGAGAAGGCAGTCTTTGACATGTAAACAAACAAATCATACATTTTTTAAGATGAGATATCTTCGTCAAACAGGCACGTATTTAAAACATTCAAAAAGTATTTCAACCTGTTTCATGAGATCTTTCCACTGGTGTCATCCAAATACTGCTAAATTAACTGTCTGTAATGATATGGAATCACAAGGTTGTGGAGACCAGCAGCCAAGGTCAGCAATAATCCGGTTCAGCAATTTGTAGGTGAAACAGGAACAAGCTTTATTGAAGTGATCAGAAACCACACAATAATCTGGCAAGGATACAGAGACAGGAAGTGCCTTATATAGGCCAAGGACCAGACACCTGACCAGACACAGCTAAAGAGAGTTGTCACTGATTGCATTGCTTTTAGAGTCAAGGTATCAGATCTCAGGCAAATCTGCAAGAGGCAGGCTGGCGCAGTGGTAGGGAAGAGGTATAGCAGCCTGGGGACCAGGGTTCAAAACCCAGCAGAGTCAATTCCTCACACTGTCCCTATAACATCCACATTCCTGGTTGTGTAATGTGTCAGGTCTTAGGTCGGTGTAGGGAGCTGCTTTTCAGCTTTCATCCTATTTATTAGGATTTTTATTGTGTACACATAACATCATCACATCAGTCAAAAATAATGAACCTCTAAAGCTACAGCACAAGTCAACCCCACATCTGATTACCCTTCAAAATGTAACCTAACTATATAAGAGCTTCAGGTTAGAACACAGTGATCTTGATACATAGCACCAAACATCTGCAGATACTTAGCAAAGATGATATTGACCACACATTTCTAAAACAGTGATGTGAGTTATATTGACAATAAGAACTGTGGGATCAAGATGCTTAACAGCTATTTATTTGTATCATGTTCCTAATTCAATGAGAAGGTTTACATGTGACTTACAAGTTTCTTTAAGCATTGTCTTATTTTTTTTATATGGCACTAATTTACTTTAATTTATATCTAAGTTAAAAGTTGTTTTACTTTATATTCACTTCCCTAGTCTAAAATATGCACCATAAAAAGTATTATTTATTCTTTCCTGCTGTCATATATGTCTACATATAATCCAGTTAGTATCCGTACCATATCTGTACTTAAGACTACAGAAGGGTAATGTCGAGGTTACCTAATCCCTAATATTAGGTCTTATGGTAAGTCAGAAACAAGCTCTATCGCATATAATAGTTGTCAAACTGCGATTCGTTGTCACGCTTGCAACTACCATTGATCACATAACCACTGGCTATGTGCACATCGTAGAGGTGCACGCATGCGCTTTGCGTTGGAGAAGCACGCACGAGTGGGCGTCCGTGTACGCGCCAGGATGACAAGGGGGAAGAGACACGGGAGGCAGAGAAGGAAGCAAGAGACACAGGGGAGGAGGGGGAAGAGACACAGGGGAGGGGAAAGAGACACAGGGGAGGGGAAAGAGACACAGGGGAGGGGAAAGAGACACAGGTGGGGGAAGAGACAAAGGTGGGGGAAGAGACACAGGAAGGGGAAAGAGACACAGGAAGGGGAAAGAGACACGGGGGGAAAGAGACACGGGGGGAAGAGACACGGGGGGAAGAGACACGGGGGGGAAGAGACACGGGGGGGAAGAGACACGGGGGGGAAGAGACACGGGGGGGAAGAGACACGGGGGGGAAGAGACACAGGGGGGAAGAGACACGGGGGGGAAGAGACACGGGGGGGAAGAGACACGGGGGGGAAAGAGACACGGGGGGGAAGAGACACGGGGGGGAAGAGACACGGGGGGAAGAGACACAGGGGGGTAAGAGACACAGGGGGGGGAAGAGACACGGGTGGGGAAGAGACACGGGTGGGGAAGAGACACAGGGGAGGGAGAGGGGGGTAAAAACACAGGGGGGGGAGACACAATGGATTGAGAGAGAGACAGCACAGAGAGTGAAAGCACACAGAGACAGCAAGACAGACAGCAAAGAGTGAGAGATAACATGCCACACCACACAGCAAGTGGAATAACCTCCGCTATTAAACATCTGAGAGAGACAGCACAGAAAGACAGCAGTCAGAGAAACAGCACACAGACCACACAGAGAGAGAGACGGGCAGCAAAGTGAAAGAGAATGTGCCACACAACACAGCAAGTGGCATAACCGCCACCATTACACACCTGAGAGAGAGATAGCACAGAGAGAGATAGACAGCAAACATAGAGAAAGAACATACCACTCAACATAGCAAGCTGCATAACTAATGCCATTACACACATGATAGAGAGAGAGAGAGAGAGAGAGCACACAGACAGCCAGCACAGAGAGAGAGAGAGAGAGAGAGAGAAAGAACCCACCATACATTAAAGCAAGCACTGCTCAATGCCACACACCACAGCAAGCGGCATAACCGCCACCATTACACACCTGAGAGAAACAGCACAGAAAGAGACAGCACACAGACAGACAGCACAGAGAGAGATAGACAACAGTGAGAGAGTACATGCCACACAACAAAGCAAGAGTCATATCCACCATCATTTAAATATCTCAGATCGAGAGACACACACAGAGAGAGACAGCAAAGCAGCATAACATCAGCCATTACAAACCTCATAGAGAGAGGGAGACGCAGCACAGAGAGAGAGACAGTACAAAGAAAGAAAGCACAGACAATTCAAGATAACATTTTACGATACCGTCATTTTTGACGCGCAAGTTACTACTATAATACAATAATATGATTTGCTCTCCTCGTTACTCTCTCTCTTCCCAACTGTTATAATTACTTTAATAAAAAAAATATGGGACAAATTACAGTATTACATGACTTTTGCTATTGTCATATTTATCACTCACCTTCACATGGATGGGAATGAATTACAATTTGCTGAATATCACCATCTTCTTCTCTTTCCTCTTTAACGGTCTCAGTGCACAGATTGTAATCAGGGGGTCCTTTTTGTACAATGGAGAATTAATTGTAGAGTTATCACACAAAACATAACACAATGCAAATAACATTACCCATTACATATTTATACAACAAGAGTCAGAGACCTGTAATAAATATAGTTTCTTGTATTAAATGTATATCCAAGTTTCCTGGGTTGTTAAATGGTCGCACTCTTTATGCGAAAAGCAGCCACATTTTATTTTATTAAAGCAAGTGTCCGCATGTGCGAGGTGTAGGCTCTACGGCTCCTCAATCTCGGTAAAAAACAACCCAAAAAAGCGAAACTTAAAAAAATAAAAAAATAAAGCGCAGTGGGATAAGAAGAAAAAAAAATTACGAGGTCGCAAAGCTACCAAGTTAACGGCCGAAACACATACAGCCACAAACAACAAAAACACTGAAAAATAAAAAATAAAAACCATACAAAAAAACAACACACACAGCGGGGAGTGAGGTTTCACGCAAGTTTTGGCACCTGAATATCGGCTAAGTGAAAAAAATTAAAATAAATGGTGGCCCAAAAAAATGAAAACGAGGCTACGCGACCCCTGAAGCGCACAAAACACCGGCAAGGAGGTACGACTTTTCAAAACAACAACTACGACCCGTGGGACTCAGAAAAATATAATACGAGGTCGCAAAAATACGAAGTTAACGGCCGAACCGCCCACATCGAAAAACACGAAAAGCACAACAAAAAAAAAAACATAAAACAAACATCACACTCAGCATAGGGTGACAGCCAGGATGTCTAAGAGTGAGCTTGCACGCCAATTTAGTCAGTTTCGGCGCTTGAAAAATCGCTTAAGCAACAAAAAATTGCCGGATGAAAAAAATGAAAAACGAGGCCAAAGGACACAGAGCCGCAAAAATCACCGCCAGGCACGTACGAGTTACCGAGGAACATAGGAGATACAAAATATACCAATACAACAGGCGGAAAATGCTTGCGAGCCAAGTAACACATAGAAAAAAGACGCCATTTTACAACACTAACTTCTAAAATGGCGCTTTACTCGCCTAAACAAATGGTTTGGCCTTGCGCGCACAGCCTATTTACACTGCACACTTGCCACATTGCTGACACTTTCTTCTCAGATGATCAACACTCCAACTGTACATTTTCAGATGCAGGAAAATCCAAATAGATTGTTAGCTCTTCAGGATATTGATTGCTGCATATTAGATATAACTAGGTAAAGTATATTCATTTATTAGTTCATATTACTTTATTAATTCACTGTACTCACATTTTTTTTTATATTTTTCACTGTACTTATATATCTGTCTTCGCGATGAGCGCCGAAGGTGATTGTTGCAAAGCCGGACACTTGAAGTACACGAGGGGAGAGACTCACAATGAGCACCGAAGGTACATCAAGGAGCAAAATCCTTACATTGTGTTGCAAACAACATTGCAGTGGCTTCAAATTGTATTGCTGTCATTTTTGATGGGCAAGTCGCCAGTATGTATATATAGTAAAATAATAATACATCTGTGTTCACATTTGAATGTCTAAAGCAAGTTAAAAAACCTGCGCCCGGCTAAGAATTCCAAGAAAAAAAGTTATTACACTGCATTCTGGGAAGCTGAGCCGAACATGCAAATGTGCCCACAAATGCCTCGCTCTTCAATCCATAACCATTTTCAAACATGGTTTCCTTTAAGCTTATGCCTAAGTATTAAACCGCTTTGATGCAAAGCCAAGGCTGGATTTTGCACAAGCCGAGAATCCTATCCATGTATATATAAATATATCACTAATATAGTTGTTGTACTGAGAGTTTGTGTGTAACACTCGAAAAATTGACAGTTGCACAATGTGCATTGTGAGCCTGGAACATCCAGCATCGCTATGTATTACTATGTAGTTATATACACACCCGGCATCGCTATGTATTACTATGTAGTTATATACACACCCGGCATCGCTATGTATTACTATGTAGTTATATATACACTCAGCATCGCTATGTATTACTATGTAGTTATATACACACCCAGCATCACTGTGTATTACTATGTAGTTATTTACACACCCACCATCACTATGTATTATTATGTAGTTATATACACACCCAGTATCACTGTGCATTACTATGTAGTAATATAAACACCCAGCATCACTATGTATTACTATGTAGTTATATACACACCCAGCATCACTGTGTATTACTATGTAGTTATTTACACACCCACCATCACTATGTATTATTATGTAGTTATATACACACCCAGTATCACTGTGCATTACTATGTAGTAATATAAACACCCAGCATCACTATGTATTACTATGTAGTTATATACACACCCAGCATCACTGTGTATTACTATGTAGTTATATACACACCCAGTATCACTATGTATTACTATGTAGTTATATACAAACCCAGCATCACTATGTATTACTATGTAGTTATATACACACCCAGCATCACTATGTATTACTATGTAGTTATATACACACCCAGCATCACTATGTATTACTATGTAGTTATATACAAACCCAGCATCACTATGTATTACTATGTAGTTATATACACACCCAGCATCGCTATGTATTACTATGTAGTTATATACACACCCGGCATCGCTATGTATTACTATGTAGTTATATACACACCCAGCATCGCTATGTATTACTATGTAGTTATATACACACCCGGCATCGCTATGTATTACTATGTAGTTATATATACACTCAGCATCGCTATGTATTACTATGTAGTTATATACACACCCAGCATCACTATGTATTACTATGTAGTTATATACACACCCAGCATCACTGTGTATTACTATGTAGTTATTTACACACCCACCATCACTATGTATTATTATGTAGTTATATACACACCCAGTATCACTGTGCATTACTATGTAGTAATATAAACACCCAGCATCACTATGTATTACTATGTAGTTATATACACACCCAGCATCACTATGTATTACTATGTAGTTATATACACACCCGGCATCGCTATGTATTACTATGTAGTTATATATACACTCAGCATCGCTATGTATTACTATGTAGTTATATACACACCCAGCATCACTATGTATTACTATGTAGTTATATACACACCCAGCATCGCTATGTATTACTATGTAGTTATATATACACTCAGCATCGCTATGTATTACTATGTAGTTATATACACACCCAGCATCACTATGTATTACTATGTAGTTATATACACACCCAGCATCACTGTGTATTACTATGTAGTTATTTACACACCCACCATCACTATGTATTATTATGTAGTTATATACACACCCAGTATCACTGTGCATTACTATGTAGTAATATAAACACCCAGCATCACTATGTATTACTATGTAGTTATATACACACCCAGCATCACTATGTATTACTATGTAGTTATATACACACCCAGCATCACTGTGTATTACTATGTAGTTATTTACACACCCACCATCACTATGTATTATTATGTAGTTATATACACACCCAGTATCACTATGTATTACTATGTAGTTATATACAAACCCAGCATCACTATGTATTACTATGTAGTTATATACACACCCAGCATCACTATGTATTACTATGTAGTTATATACACACCCAGCATCACTATGTATTACTATGTAGTTATATACAAACCCAGCATCGCTATGTATTACTATGTAGTTATATACACACCCAGCATCGCTATGTATTACTATGTAGTTATATACACACCCAGCATCGCTATGTATTACTATGTAGTTATATACACCCCCAGCATCACTATGTATTACTATGTAGTTATATACACCCCCAGCATCACTATGTATTACTATTTAGTTATATACAAACCCAGCATCACTATGTATTACTATTTAGTTATATACAAACCCAGCATCACTATGTATTACTATGTAGTTATATACACACCCAGCATCGCTATGTATTACTATGTAGTTATATACACCCCCAGCATCACTATGTATTACTATTTAGTTATATACAAACCCAGCATCACTATGTATTACTATGTAGTTATATACACACCCAGCATCACTATGTATTACTATGTAGTTATATACACACCCAGCATCGCTATGTATTACTATGTAGTTATATACACACCCAGTATCGCTATGTATTACTATGTAGTTATCTACACACCCACCATCACTATGTATTAATATGTAGTTATATACACACCCGGCATCACTATGTATTACTATGTAGTTATATACACACCCACCATCACTATGTATTACTATGTAGTTATATACACACCCGGCATCACTATGTATTACTATGTAGTTATATACACCCAGCATAACTATGTATTACTATGTAGTTATATACACACCCGGCATCACTGTGTATTACTATGTAGTTATATACACACACAGCATCGCTATGTATTACTATGTAGTTATATACACACCCAGCATCGCAATGTATTACTATGTATTTATATACACACTCAGCATCGCTATGTATTACTATGTAGTTATATACACACCCGGCATCACTGTGTATTACTATGTAGTTATATACACACCAGGCATCGCTATGTATTAGTATGTAGTTATATACACACCCGGCATTGCTATGTATTACTATGTAGTTATATACACACCCGGCATCACTGTGTATTACTATGTAGTTATATACACACCAGGCATCGCTATGTATTAGTATGTAGTTATATACACACCCGGCATTGCTATGTATTACTATGTAGTTATATACACACCCGGCATCACTGTGTATTACTATCTAGTTATATACACACCCGGCATCGCTATGTATTACTATGTAGTTATATACACCCCCAGCATCACTATGTATTACAATGTAGTTATATACACACCCAGCATCACTGTGTATTACTATGTAGTTATATACACACCCAGCATCACTATGTATTACTATGTATTACTATGTAGTTATATACACCCCCAGCATCACTATGTATTACAATGTAGTTATATACACACCCGGCATCGCTATGTATTACTATGTAGTTATATACACCCCCAGCATCACTATGTATTACAATGTAGTTATATACACACCCAGCATCACTATGTATTACTATGTTGTTATATACACACCCAGCATCACTATGTATTACTATGTATTACTATGTAGTTATATACACACCTGGCATTGCTATGTATTACTATGTAGTTATATACACACATAGCATCACTGTGTATTACTATGTAGTTATATACACACCCAGCATCGCTATGTATTACTATGTAGTTATATACACACCCAGCGTCACTATGTGTTACTATGTAGTTATATACACACCCAGCATTGCTATGTATTACTATGTAGTTATATACACACCCAGCATCACTATGTATTACTATGTAGTTATATACACACCCAGCATCACTATGTATTACTATGTAGTTATATACACCCAGCATCACTATGTATTACTATGTAGTTATATACACACCCAGCATCACTATGTATTACTATGTAGTTATATACACACCCGGCATCACTATGTATTACTATGTAGTTATATACACACCCGGCATCACTGTGTATTACTATGTAGTTATATACACACACACCCAGCATCACTATGTATTACTATGTAGTTATATACACACCCGGCATCGCTATGTATTACTATGTAGTTATATACACACCCGACATCACTGTGTATTACTATGTAGTTATATACACACCCGGCATCGCTATGTATTACTATGTAGTTATATACACACCCGGTATCGCTATGTATTACTATGTAGTTATATACACACCCAGCATCGCTATGTATTACTATGTAGTAATATACACACCCAGTATCACTATGTATTACTATGTAGTTATATACACACCCAGCTTCGCTATGTATTACTATGTAGTTATATACACACCCAGCATCGCTATGTATTACTATGTAGTTATATACACCCAGCATAACTATGTATACTATGTAGTTATACACACCCAGATCACAATGTATTACTATATAGTTATATACACACCCAGCATCGCTATGTATTACTATGTAGTTATATACACACCCAGCGTCACTATGTATTACTATGTAGTTATATACACACCCAGCATTGCTATGTATTACTATGTAGTTATATACACACCCGGCATCGCTATGTATTACTATGTAGTTATATACACCCAGCATCACAATGTATTACTATGTAGTTATATACACACCCGGCATCGCTATGTATTACTATGTAGTTATATACACACCCAGCTTCGCTATGTATTACTATGTAGTTATTTACACACCTGGCATCACTATGTATTCCTATGTAGTTATATACACCCAGCATAACTATGTATTACTATGTAGTTATATACACCCAGCATAGCTATGTATTACTATGTAGTTATATACACACCCAGCATCGCTATGTATTACTATGTGGTTATATACACACCCAGCATCGCAATGTATTACTATGTAGTTATATACACACTCAGCATCGCTATGTATTACTATGTAGTTATATACACACCCGGCATCACTATGTATTACTGTGTAGTTATATACACACCCAGCATCACTATGTATTACTATGTAGTTATACACACACACAGCATCACTATATATTACTATGTAGTTATATACACACCCAGCATCACTATGTATTACTATGTAGTTATATACACACCCAGCATCACTATGTATTACTAAGTAGTTATATACACTCCCAGCATCACTATGTATTACTATGTAGTTATATACACACCCGGCATCACTATGTATTACTATGTAGTTATATACACACCCGGCATCACTATGTATTACTATGTAGTTATACACACACCCAGCATCACTATATATTACTATGTAGTTATATACACACCCAGCATCACTATGTATTACTATGTAGTTATATACACACCCGGCATCGCTATGTATTACTATGTAGTTATAAACCCACCCTGCATCGCTATGTATTACTATGTAGTTATATACACACTCAGCATTACTGTGTATTACTATGTAGTTATATACACACCCGGCATCACTATGTATTACTATGTAGTTATATATACACCCAGCATAACTATGTATTACTATGTAGTTATATACACACCCGGCATCGCTATGTATTACTATGTAGTTATATACACACCCGGCATTGCTATGTATTACTATGTAGTTATATACACACCCAGCATCACTATGTATTACTGTGTAGTTATATACACACCCAGCATCACTATGTATTACTATGTAGTTATATACACACCCAGCATCACTATGTATTACTATGTAGTTATATACACACCCAGCATCACTATGTATTACTATGTAGTTATATACACCCAGCATCACTATGTATTACTATGTAGTTATATACACACCCAGCATCACTATGTATTACTATGTAGTTACTGGTATTGAGACATTGCACACTTGGTTTGTGTATTCTTTATACATGTTTTATTTTTATATATACATAATACATACACTCCCTCCTCACTATATATACACATATTCCCTCCTCAATATATATATATATATATATATATATATATATATATATATATATATACACCACTCCTTCCTCACTACATACATATAGACACACTCCCATCCCTCTGTATAACATGATTCCTCTTCCTACAATAACATTATTATATTCTGGTATTTGTTGCTGTGTTTATTTTTCTCACAGCTGATAACTAATCAGAGATCCAAATAACCGTCGTCAATTACATCCTGATATCATTAATTGAAATATTAATCATTTTATTTACCTGATGAAAACTGGAACGCACTAAAATCAGCTCCGGCCGCCATCTTGTAAAAATAATAGGAAATGGATGTCCGGAGTCTTAGGATCAAACTGCAAGTCCCAGAACTCCCTACAGTGCAAGTATCATCCAATCAGCACACTAGAGGGCGGGTCACTTGCTCGAATCCGGTTTCTATGGTGACTCATTACAGACTCATGTGCCTCTTATTACCGATGCAACTGTAACAATAGGACAGAACTGTTATTAATGTAGAACACTTCCTGGCAACTAGTGGTGTCACTGTCTGTCTGATTATTTTATTGGTCGGAACACTTTACATGTTATTGTTGCTCAGTAACGTGTGTCTTCTGTATTATATCCACTGTCTGAGACATCTCTCTGGATTTGCCTAAAATAAACATGAGCATCCAAGTGACAGGTGTTTTCTGATCATAAAAAGTGGTTGGAGCTGTGACATTATAGAGGGGAGGGATTTCTAAATATATATCTATGGCTGAGTGTGGAGGGAGGGTGTTTATGTGTCTTTACATTTAGTGTGTATATGTATATATTATATATATTGTGTGAGAGGAGACTTATCTCTAAGATCCTGACACTTTTATTTAAAATTCATATATTCTAGATAGAACGGGCATACACGCAGACACACACACGCAGACACACACAGATACACACGCAGACACACACACGCAGACACACACAGATACACACGCAGACACACACACGCAGACACATCTTTTCCATAAATCGCTGATAACATCTATATCACTTATTCTTGTTTAATGATGTTAATTATTTATTTCTATCCCAAACATAGTTCTAACGCACGATGACTTAACAACACATAGGTTCATATGAGTTTAAAATGTTAACTTTGTAGAGGAAACTGCAGGAGACCAGTCTGATCTCATAAGGTATAATATATAATATATCATAATAAAGGCATATTGAAGTACAACTTTATCAGGTGCCTCATCCAGACACAGCAGGTCACTCATATCTCTAATTTCTCAGTTGTTCCCTTTCTTGTAGATCTGGCGTCAGCATCTGACACAATCACTGATGATGTACAAGGATAAGAAGATGTCTGAGAGGATCCTGAATAGTGGAAAAGGCTTCCCTTCCAGGTCATATTTTTTTGGCATCAAAGAACTCATACATAATAAAAGTAATAAGAATACACTGTATTGCCACAATCAGCTATTTAAAATATTGTGTTTTTGATATTGCAGAGTGCCCTAATTGTGCCCAGGTGAGAGGGGTGTGGCTTGACTGTTAAACTAGTATAAAAGGTTTGTGAGCTGTTTTGGGGCTGTTTGCAAGTGGATTTTCCTTATATTGGATATTGCTCCACTGGAAAGGGTGTTGGTTTAGCTGTGCCTAGCATGGAGAGTGGAGCTCAGGCTAGTGACGATGTCCAGGGAGGTAGCTGGGTTACAGTTAAAAGGGGAATCAGGGGGAACAGAAGGAGGCAGGCCAGTTCTGAGTTGGCAAATGTAACGGAACCCATCACTGTTTTACCCTGTTTTATGATTATTATGGTTAAAATATGATCCTACTATATATATGTTGGTTGATGTTCTACAGAATATATTGGCTCAGAATATTAGCCAGACTTTTGCAGACCTAGGCTAATAGATAATCCTGTTACAGAGATTCAAGAGATAAGAAAGTTGTAAAGGATCCTTGCATTTTCCAAAGTGTTTTCATTCTCTGATAAGAACAAAGAATGATCTAATTAATGTCTGATTGTATCCAAGTTGCCAGGGAGGTGTGACTCACCTATTGTCCTATATATGTGTATTGTGTGGGGGATATGTGCAATGTCTGTGTGTTATGTGTAAAAACATACTTTTACTAACTTTCTAACTTTTGAACCCCTGGTCTGATTCATGCCATTTTTGTATATGTTGTTCCCCTGGGTGAGAGATATTGAACGGTGCTGGACTTAAAGGTGTACCCCCTGTATTTGGGGTACATCCAGAATGTGGTTAAAATTGTGTCTGTTTTAATTGTGTTACCTGTTATCTGAGGGGAGGAGACGTGGGGGTTGAACCATGCAGATAATTGGCTGTTGTGATAATTATGTGGGTGTAGCCCTTCAGAGGGCAACATTGAATAAAAGGAGATTCCCTGTCATTAAAAGAGAGTTCTACTTGACCCTTCAAAACGTAGCATCATCTCGTTCTTTGGGGGGATTTATGGTACCGTTACTCTGCCGCATTTTACAGCACTCCTGGATTATACAATGGGATATCGTGGATGGGAATACATATTTCATTACTGCACAGCACCTTGCTTCAGAAAAGGACGTCTCCAACGGCTGGTACCCTCTCACTACCGGGGTAGCCGTTACATTGGTGGCAGCGGTGGGATGGTCCTTTTCATCCCCAACGCAAGTGCTGAATGGAATCCCAGTACGCTAAACTGAAAAGATCCACACTAAAGGATCTCTTGGAAACCAGAGGAAGGAGTGCCAGCAACCGACCACGGAGAGAGCTGATAGCTGACTTACTGGAGCTGGACGAGATGGATCGATCCATGGAGGTCGTGGACCAACCTTCCCCTGCCAGCGAGGAGGAGGAAATTACAAACCTGGTTCAGCGGAGATTATCCATGTACCCAGCAACATCCGTGGAGCTAATAGATCAGCTGTTCCGGGAAGCGAGAACGGAGATACAAAATAGGAGGGGGCACGAACTTGAACTGGCAAGAGCTAGACAACCCCTGGCACATACAGTTCATACTCCCCCACCCGCTGCTACAGTAAAGAAAATACCCTTCACTGCCTTCAAAGCGTTTGTGGAAAGTGAGGAAGAAATTGATGGATATTTGGCTGACTTCGAGAGGCAGTGCTCACTACACCAGGTACCACCAGACCAATGGGTCACTATTTTGGCTGGAAAGCTATCAGGAAAAGCAAATGAGGCTTTTCGGGCGCTTACTGAGGAAGATATTGCGCAGTATCGCCGGGTGAAGGCTGCACTGCTCACCAGATATGCCGTCACCCCAGAAACTTATCGCCGTCGCTTCAGGGAGTCTAAAAAGAAGTCTGCAGACTCCCACATGGAATGGGCCAGCAATATACAAAGGGTGGCATCACATTGGGTGCGAGGGTGCAATGCCAACACAGGAGAGAAAGTACTACAGCTATTCCTGATGGAACATTTCTTCCAAGATCTGGCGGCAGACATACAGGATTGGGTGAGAGATCGTCGCCCTGCTAACTTAATCGAGGCAGCACGGCTAGCGGACGAATACGCAGAGTCCAGAAAGGTGAGCCAAGGGTCCACACGACCAACCTCTAGAGCAGAGCCACGCACCTCAATGCCCACTGCAAGCACAGAATTTCGGGCCCCAGTACCCCCAGGACCGCCACAACCTCAGGGGTCTAACCACCAACCCCAGGATTCTTACAAAATGACGTGCCATCGCTGCGGCAACCCGGGGCACATTGCTCGTTATTGCCCCTTGGGATCAGCCAATAACAACTGGAGGCGCCCGACCAATAACCCAGAGATCCCTTTATCACGTACCTCTGCTGCTCACTGCCTGGAAACCAAAGGGAGCCCTGAGGAGTGTTTGGGCATCCTGTACGAGGCAAACCCCATACAAGCTGCATCCCCAGACAACCGCCAGCATCACCGCCAGGAGGTGCGTGTAAATGGACAGGTAGCACAAGGCCTAAGGGACACTGGCGCTACCATCACGTTGGTGCAGAAACATCTTGTGAAACCGGAGCATGTATCTACCCGTACTGTTGCTGTCCGTGTCGCAGGGGGGGCTGTTTTTCGCTTACCCACCGCCCGGGTACACTTGGATTGGGGAGTCGGGTCGGGAAAGACCACAGTAGGCATCATGGACAATTTACCTGCTGAGGTCGTGCTGGGCAACGATATTGGCCCTCTAGCCTCAGCCTTTTTACCCACGACTGCTGCTGCTTGTCCCGTGACCACCCGCTCACAGACCCGTACCGAGGACGATCCTACAACAGGTCGGGAGACCCAGGTAAGCCACAAGCAGACACTTAGCACTAATGCCACAGAGAGACCCATAGCGTGGGACACCCCCGAAGAGCTTGTGAAGGAAACTAGACAGGACCCCACCCTCCAAAAGTACCGAGCATTAGCCGACGATAGAGGGGATGAGCGGGAACGTTTTATATGGAAAGGGGTTTCTATGGGACAGAGATTGTGGCCCACCTTTTGGACATTGGGATACTGGACTGTTGGGATGGGATCCTGGATTTTTTTGGGTGGGTGTACAGGGGAAGAACAGTGGGCCCTGTGCAATAGCGGCCCGACCACAAGCTGGGGGAGGAATGTACTCTGCAACTTGGGACGGTTTTGCTAAAGGACTTCAGTTCATTTGGAAGGCTGATGCTTTTCTGCCTAATTATTTAATTGTCTGAAACCAGTTTGTAAAATGTATTTTCCCTCTCCTTGAAATGTTTATTGCAGTAATGCTGATGGGTTGTCAAACTGTAGAAGTGACCAACAAATCGTTTTGTCCGGACATCCCCAGGCCGATCCGTTGGGATCAGACCGTGTATGCCGGCTTATGGTCACGGGGGAGGTGTGTAACGGAACCCATCACTGTTTTACCCTGTTTTATGATTATTATGGTTAAAATATGATCCTACTATATATATGTTGGTTGATGTTCTACAGAATATATTGGCTCAGAATATTAGCCAGACTTTTGCAGACCTAGGCTAATAGATAATCCTGTTACAGAGATTCAAGAGATAAGAAAGTTGTAAAGGATCCTTGCATTTTCCAAAGTGTTTTCATTCTCTGATAAGAACAAAGAATGATCTAATTAATGTCTGATTGTATCCAAGTTGCCAGGGAGGTGTGACTCACCTATTGTCCTATATATGTGTATTGTGTGGGGGATATGTGCAATGTCTGTGTGTTATGTGTAAAAACATACTTTTACTAACTTTCTAACTTTTGAACCCCTGGTCTGATTCATGCCATTTTTGTATATGTTGTTCCCCTGGGTGAGAGATATTGAACGGTGCTGGACTTAAAGGTGTACCCCCTGTATTTGGGGTACATCCAGAATGTGGTTAAAATTGTGTCTGTTTTAATTGTGTTACCTGTTATCTGAGGGGAGGAGACGTGGGGGTTGAACCATGCAGATAATTGGCTGTTGTGATAATTATGTGGGTGTAGCCCTTCAGAGGGCAACATTGCATAAAAGGAGATTCCCTGTCATTAAAAGAGAGTTCTACTTGACCCTTCAAAACGTAGCATCGTCTCGTTCTTTGGGGGGATTTATGGTACCGTTACTCTGCCGCATTTTACAGCACTCCTGGATTATACAATGGGATATCGTGGATGGGAATAAATATTTCATTACTGCACAGCACCTTGCTTCAGAAAAGGACGTCTCCAACGGCTGGTACCCTCTCACTACCGGGGTAGCCGTTACAGCAAACACCAAACAGATTTGCCAGATTGAATGAAACAGAGGTGATACCTATATTTAAGAAGGGAGCAAGAGCAAATCCGTGGAATTATAGACCAGTGAGCCTAACTTCTGTAGTGGGGAAGCTTTTAGAAGGGTTAATAAGGGATAATATACAAGAATATATCTATAAAAAGGCCTGGCAAACATTTCTTCGTCCCATCTTGCCCATTTCTTAACCACTGATAATCTTAACTTGGAATCAAAACTTAAATATTCCATTTCATACTGTTTATTCCTTTCCATAGTACTACAAATCTCATTCCATTTAGGCAATTCCCCACTTCTCCATCTCCGTACAATCCACCATTTAATTACCATGAGAACCTGCACCACTATCCCTATTGTTTCTCTAGACCATTCCCTTGGAAAAATATGTAATAGAAAAGCTTCCGGGTTTAAGGTAACTTCCTTGCATCCCATACCCACCAACTTGGTGACACACCTTTCCCAAATCCCTTTGATCTTAGCACATTTCCACCACATGTGGCTTTGGGTGCCTATTTCCGAGCACCCTCTCCAACACAGCTCACTATATTTGCTTGGATCTATTTTAGACAGAAGCTCTGGAACCATGTACCATTTTTGTGTAATTTTAAAGTGGATTTCTCTGTAAGTTGTACAAATCAAGTTATCTTTTGTTAGCTGATACACTTTTCCCCAATCCTCCAGATTTTTCTTAATTCTAAAATTAGTTTCCCAGCTTTCCATGGCTACAGATTTTCCACAACTTCTGTACTCGTCTAAAATTTTTAAGCATTTCGACACTGAACTCTTATTACTTGTACTTAATGACAAGAATTTTTCGAGAGGTGTCAAATCCCTGACTGATCTTACATCAAAACCTTCTTTTGTTAATGTCTTCTTAAGGGTCAGAAATTGCAGCCACATTGATAGTGGGACCTCTTTCGCTCTCCTCAGTTCCTCAAATTTAATAAAGCCCTCATTTCTGATTAAATCCTTAATTTTATCAATACCCTATTTCCCCCACTCTACCTTATCTATTTCGGGGTGTATATCGTAAATTAATTCCAATGGTGTTAATGGAGATGGAAAAGGGAGCAACTTCAATTTTGAGTTCATTTTGAGCCAACTAGCCCAACATTATTTCCCTATTCTGAACTCTATCTGAGTCTTAAAGTTGGACGATTTCTTATGCCATAGAGCTTGCTGTAGAACTATTTTGGGGCTTAAGGCTTCTTCTAACTGGACAAACTTGGGTCCTTCCACTCCTTCTGTCCATCTCAGAAAGTGGTACAATTTTATAGCCTCTGCATACTTCCAGAGGTTGATTGCCCCAAATCCACCTTCTATATACTTTTTATTTACTTGGTCTTTACTGACTCTAACCCTATTTCCTTTATATATAAAATGATCTACCACTTTCTGAGATTTAGTAATACTTCCTTTGGATATAAATAGAGGGATTGCTCTTAAAACATAAGTAAGTTTCGGTAGAATAAACATCTTAACACATACGATTCTGCCTGACCAGGTTAGGTTTAGCCTCTCCCATGACTTGAGTAGTTTGCACACTGAAACAAAAGTTATTTCCAAGTTATTCTTTAACATGGTAGCAACACACGGAGTCAACTCTATTCCCAAATGTTCTATTTTATTCTGCTCCCATCTAAATGGAAATTTCTCTCGTAACAAGGTTTTAGTTTTTAAGTTCACATTTAACCAGATAACCATTGATTTGGAAGAATTAATTTTATAATATGATAGGCAACCAAAGGTTTTTAACTCCTTCATGAGGTACACCAATGATTCTAGTAGCTCTGATAAAACTTCAACTGCATCATCTGCGAATAGAGTGATCTTCGATTCTATAGCTCCACATATGATTCCTCTTATCCTATCATTCTTCCTTATCATTTGAGCCAGCACTTCTATACACAAGTTGAAGATCATTGGGGATAGCGGGCATCCTTGTCTCGTCCCATTGCTAATCTCAAATGATTCCGACTGAAAGTCTATACCTTTTATGAAGGCTGAAGGGTTAGAGTATAGCGCCATAATCGCTCTTGACCCGAATTTGCCCAATCCGATTTCTTCTAGGGACCACTTGATAAACTCCCAGTTGAGCCTATCGAAGGCTTTTTCCGCATCTAACCCTACTGCCACCAACAGGATTTTATTATCTTTAGAGTGTGCCAATATATCAATAAGCTTTCGCAGGTTATCTGTCCCTTGTCGGCCTTTAACAAAACTTGTTTGATCTGACTCAATTAACTGATCTAAAAGAGGATTTAATCTTTGTGCTAGTATCTTTGAATATATTTTGATATCGATGTTAAGTAAAGAGATAAATCTGTAGTTAGCACAATTTGCCAGATATTTTCCCTCCTTCTGTATCATAATTATTGCTGCTTCTAATGTCTCCTTGGGAGCACATCCTGAGTCTTTAATTTCGTAAAATACTTTTACCAGATGAGCCCCCAATTCTGGTAAGAATTGTTTGTAATACAGTATCGGGAACCCATCTGGTCCTGAGGATTTTTGGACATCTAAACCGGACACACAGTTCTCGATTTCCTCCAATAATATCTTCCCATTTAGTAGTTCCTTTTGCTCGTCGGAAATTTTTTTTAGATTCAACTTTTTAAACAACTCCTGTATTTGCCTTTTATCAGGTTTAACCCACCCTGGTTTCTTTTCCAGATTATATAAGGTGCTATAGTACTCTGCCGCAATTCTACCTATTTCAATCGGATACTTTTTCATAATTCCTTTGGAATCGAGAAATTTCACTATCCTTTTGTTGCTCCGCTTTTCCCCAATAAGGTCCACTAGTGATTTATTTGCTTTATTGCCTAGATGATCATTTTTTATTTTTAGCTCCCTTAACTTCTTATCTATTTGACTTTGTAAGATCATGTTTATCTGTGCTTGTATCTTATAGATCTGTTCCGTCAAAGTGTTATCCTGGCATTTTTTGTTGGCATATGATAGCTTATAGAGTTCTAAATATAAATCATGCAGCGATTTCCCCCTGGCCCTCCTCTTCTTAATCATTCTTGTTTTCAAAATACCCCTCATATACGCTTTATGCGCATTCCAAATACTTAAATCTGAGGTTATAGAGCCACTGTTAACTCTAAAGAACTCTTCAATTACTTCCTTAATTTCTTTTTTTTCTTCTGTTGTATAAAATACTTCTGAGTTAATATTTTCTCTTTTTTTTCCATTGCTAGTCCCCCGACCTTGCAGTACTATTTTTACCAGGGCGTGGTCTGACCATGATATAACCCCTACCTCCACATCATCCACTTCTCTCCATGTCTCTATGTCAACCAGTATGAAATCAATCCTTGTGTATAGACTATGTCACGGAGAATAATAAGTATAGTCCCGGATCTCAGGATTTTTTAGCCTCCAAGAGTCATATAGTTTGTATTTCAACAATATCTCATTAAATCTTCTAGACAATCTTTCCAGAGCTAAATCGCTCGTCCTTAAGCTCCTATCAATTTTTATGTCCAGGACAATATTCAAATCCCCACATATAATAAGCTTACCCACTTTTAGTTTGGAAATAATTTTTAAGCACTTACTCAAAAAGCTTATTTGATTCACATTTGGAGAATATAAATTGGCAAATGTAAATGACTGACCATTTACCTGTCCTAACCAAATGATAAATCTCCCTTCTTCATCATATTCTACATGGTCCGTTACAATCACATTCTTATCATGAAACAAAATAGCAACCCCTCTAGCCTTTTTCCTGAAGCTAGACGAGAAACCCAACTCAAACTGTTTGTATCCTATTCTAGGTTCTTTCCCCTTTACCCAGTGGGTTTCTTGTAGACAAATAACATCCAATTCTTCTTTTATAAATTGACGGAAAGCACAGTGCCGTTTGCCGGGTGAATTTAAGCCTCTAGCATTTTGCGATATCACTTTTAACATCAAAGTGACTTACTTGATAACCTCCGAGTCCCCTCCCTCCCTATCATACAATTTGTATTGCCTTCACTTCCCCTCCCCTTCCAACAACATACAAACACCACACATACCGTTTCCTCCCGATGGCAAGAAAAACGTAATGCCATCTTTTAAGATGTATGGTCCTCCGGGGCGGAGAAAAAACTTCAAAGAGAAAAAAAAAATCCCGGCAGAACCTTGGGAGTGCGCCCGTTGCCCCCTCACCCTACTCCTAGAAGCACTCAACTACACATTAAATATTTCCTTCACGCCCAAAACTTTTAATTGACCCTACAATAGAATGTTAAAACATTTCCCAAAGTTGTCTCGGTCAAGTAGCATATTTTATACATTTTATTTTCCTTTTTTTCCCTTTCTCTTTATTCACCTACGTACTTCACTTTCACTTTCCTGTTTTACCGCCTCCATCAAAAGTGGGGCCTTTCCCATCCCTCTCGTGTCTTCTTTTTCTAATTTGAAACCCCACTTTTCCAAGCACTGCACACCTTCTGCGACTGAATTGATCACCTCAGTTTGGTTACCTTTAGTTATAATTAATTTAACAGGGAACCCCCATTTATATAATACAAAAGAATATATCTATTTGAACAGGATTATACGAGTCATGGGATTATATAGGAGTCAACATGGATTTATGAGGAGGAAGTTAATAGGAACCTGGATCAAGGCAACTCAGTGGATGTAGTCTTTTTGGATTTTGCAAAGGCTTTTGATACAGTGCCACATTGGAGACTATTATTATTATTATTATTATTAACTCTTATTTGTAACGGGCCAACATATTCCGTAGCGCAATACAGGGGATAAAAACAAGGGAAAATACAGCATTAACAAAATTCCAAAAATGGAGGACCCTGTTTTGAGCTTAGAATCTTTGCAGAAAGTGCTTTTTCCCAAAGCATCCTAGAAGACTGAAAACTCGCCACTTACAATCTAAAGGCAATGGAAGGGGCAGAAGTCAGGGAAAGATTAAACAGATAAGGAATAAAAAGGGTCAGAAGAGAAGTGAAAGTTAGAAAGGTTTTTCATTTAGAGAGAGAGAGAAGGAACAGAGGTGAGGGCTCTAGCATTTAAAATGTTGTCTGCCCCTAGTGGTGAGATAATATATGCAAGTAGGAAAGTCAGGTGATTCCCATTTCACTATATATTTAATCAGAAATGGGGTGGGAGGGTGAGGGGCAGGGAGGGAGGGCAGAACTCCCAGAATTCAGTGTAACCAGTGAGGCCTTCTGAAACCAGATGCAGGTAAAATTTGGGGCTAAAAGAAAACAATAAAATATGGTATAAGGGACCAATAGAACAGGGAGAGAGAGGGAGAGAGAGAGAGAGAGAGAGAGAGAGAGAGAGAGAGAGGGAGAGAGAGAGAGAGTAAGAGCAGTTAGCAGTTAGCAGAGAGGAAATTCCAAGACATGTGGAAAGGGGATCTAGGCCATAAAAGGAGGAAGGAGGAGTAAAGCCAGGCAAGATACAGTAAACATATGAAAAAGTTTGAACTAATTTTATAAATAATTCTATGTCATCAAATATAATAACAAGCATATAGTAGAAATATTAATAAAATATATTGGCTCCTGGGAAGATGTAGCTTTCAAGGTCTTATCCATACCTGATGGTGTGTACAGAACTCCCAGAATTCAGAGTAACCAGTGAGGCCTTCTGAAACCAGATGCAGGTAAAATTTGGGGCTGATGGTGTGCACAGAACTCCCAGAATTCAGAGTAACCAGTGAGGCCTTCTGAAACCAGATGCAGGTAAAATTTAGGGCTGATGGTGTGTACAGAACTCCCAGAATTCAGAGAAACCAGTGAGGCCTTCTGAAACCAGATGCAGGTACATTTTGGGGCTGATGGTGTGTACAGAACTCCCAGAATTCAGAGTAACCAGTGAGGCCTTCTGAAACCAGATGCAGGTAAAATTTGGGGCTCATGGTGTGTACAGAACTCCCAGAATTCAGAGTAACCAGTGAGGCCTTCTGAAACCAGATGCAGGTAAAATTTGGGGCTAAAAGAAAACAATAAAATATGGTATAAGGGACCAATAGAACAGAGAGAGAGAGAGAGAGAGAGAGAGAGAGAGCAGTTAGCAGAGAGGAAAAAAAACTAACAGATACAGGAATTGAAGTAAATATCAGCTCATGGATTGAGAGCTGGCTAAAAGACAGTAAGCTAATGGTTGTTGTAAAGGGACTAATTTGGTAAGTGGGGTTCCACAGGGTTCAGTATTAGGTCCTCTCCTTTTTAACATATTAATGACTTAACGGTGAAGTGTGGTGTCTCCATTTTCACTGATGACACGAAGTTGTGCAAGGTAATTAAATCAGATGTGCTTTCCCTCCAAAGGGATTTACATACAATTGAGGAATGGGCATCTAAATGGCAGATGAGATTTAATACGAATAAATGTAAAGTTATGCATCTGGGAAGGAAAAATAGCCATGCAATTTATAATCTTAATGGAGCAAATCTAGGTGTATCAGATATTGAAAGGGATTTGGGCGTGCTTGTGGACAACCCCCTAGGTAACAGTGCTCAAACCATGCACAACATGCACAACATTGGGTAAGGACAGGGAATGTTGTGCATGTTGTGCATGGTAGGGTAATCGGTAGATGGTCCTCCTCAGCATAGAAGTCTCACTACTTAGTGAGGAGCCTTGACTATACCATAGGCAGATTATGAACAAACAAATTAGGTTCATTAACCCTTTAGAAGGAAGGATATTTTGGGCAAATATATCCAGATCAGAATAAAGCATACCGTGGAGCAAAGAAACAATTTCTGAGGATAGTCACGATAAAGTGGGGATTTTTCCTACATCTAATAATTATATGGTTACCATAGGCCCAATGCCCTTCAATTGAGTTACTAGCTAACATTTAATTAATTAGCTGATACTCACTAGTTACCCGCAATGACAGGGGGAATATAAACGAATAATTAAAGACTGGACATTTCCTACTATAAAAATAACAAGTAAATAATAGAGGGGCGGTGGCTCAGGTATAATAGATAAGTACCAAATTCAAATGGATGATAACAGGGTGCTCCTAAGGATAATTGGGGATAAGTAGTACCAAAGGAGAGAAAAAGATCCTTTTATAGGGCACTCCTGGGAAATCCAATTCTCAGAAAAAGAGATTGAACTAAATGTTAAAACTTAACTTTTAATAGTAATAATAAAATCCACTTAAAATACATAAACGTAGGTAGCAAAGAGTAAAGGTATATGGAGTTTACTGTAAAAATGCCACTGTTGTGGAAAATGCCACTATAAGGTAGACCATATAAAGTGCAATGTGCTGGTATAGTCACTGATAAAGTGGCTAGTATATAAGAAATAAGGTGCTATATAGTGCTAATAGTGATAAGGTGCCAAGTGCTATGACACAAATAAGAAATATATGAAAGTGAACCAAGTATATCAGTAATATATGGTTGCCTATAGTGGCATTTTCCACAACAGTGGCATTTTTACAGTAAACTCCATATACCTTTACTCTTTGCTACCTACGTTTATGTATTTTAAGTGGATTTTATTATTACTATTAAAAGTTAAGTTTTAACATTTAGTTCAATCTCTTTTTCTGAGAATTGGATTTCCCAGGAGTGCCCTATAAAAGGATGTTTTTCTCTCCTTTGGTACTATAAAAATAACACACACAAATCTGCAGGGATGAAATATGAGTGCCCCTCCAATGTGAGAACTAAAACAACATAGAGGCACAATATTTCATATAACTAGTTTGTTTTTATTTCAATTTTGTTTTGTCTAATCCTGGATTTTTTACCATTTTAAATTTGCCGTTGTGATCAATAAATGTATTCTAAAAGTTTCATGATATTTACCCTAAGTGTTACAAAAATATTTTATTTACTGTACTAAATATAATTGTGAGTTTTTAATCTTGTATTGTTACGTTGGAAAACTAGCACAATGTGAATTTGATTTTAAGCTAAAAAACAGGGCCCTCCATTATTTATAAGGTGTTAATCTTATTTTTGCTATGTACTTAACCCCTATATAGCGCTACGGAATATGTCGGCACGTTACAAATAAAGATAATAATAATTGTATATCAATTTTCAATGGTTTATTTATACAATGAAATTATTCAGATTAAACAATTCTAAGTCAATACAATCTCAGTGCTCTTAAAAAAAAAACTCATATTACCATATACATTTTTATAGTGTATAAAGAATTAAGTTTTCACTTCTGACCAAATTAGGGGTTTGTATAACTTTTATAGTTTCTGCGTAACCAAATGATCCCATTACCTCTCAATTTGTTGATGGTAGCTGTAAGGTCTCTGAGACATTGCCATTAGTGGTCTCCATTTTTTTTGATCTACTAATTTCCATATTAGAAACTATCATCTGCCTCACTTTGTAACTTTCCAACTCTCAAGGAAACCTGCCATCTAAAATTTGATCTCTAGGTTGCTTATCCAGTTAAGTGCTTTATTTCAGACCAAATACTGTTCTCCAGAGTTTATTCTATTTTTCCTATTTCTGGACTAAATCAGATTTATAAATTCACACTAAATTGACTAATAGGAGATAAAGACTCCCACAAAAAGTGCTTAACACTATATTGTCATACCAATAATTTGGGGACATAAGTGTATATACATTATTACAGTATTTCATTTTCAATGTGACCGCGCACACAATCATAACCAAAGCTAAAACCATTTAAAAGAAAATATTTATTTGACATCCTTTGTGAATTATATAGAACTGGTGGTTACATTTGTTTATTATCTTTATTGGACCCCAGAAGGTTTCCCCTAACTTTTATTATCTTAATCACTCACAGTTCAAATCACTTTCTAATACATAATTATTTCTTTTTGAGTGAACTTTCATTACCCAACAGGAAATAAAGAAGGACAAGCTATTTCTGTAGTCCTTTTTAAAGTTTTGGCAGGTATTATAACAAAAAATGTCTATCTGAAAAGAAAAAAATAAACTGTATAACGTCCATGAATTTGGAATATGTGCCAACAGATCTTTTTTTTTTTTTTTTTTTAGGTATTTATTTGACAAGTAACACTTTTTGGGATTTTAATAATAATTGATGGTATCTGTCCCAGCTATCCAAAGTAATTATATGGTTTTATATTCTTTACAATGCTTCAAACGTTCACACTTAAATGATATTGTATCCTCTCCAGTGCTTTCTATTTTTATAAGTGTTAATTCAACAGATTTCCCTTTATTTAAAAGTTTAAATAATATCCAATATCAATATCAACATCAACATCTCGGAGTGGTTTACATGATACTTGTTTCTCTTTATAGACACTTTTAGCAAATAAATTATGTGCCATTTATTACTTTCTCATCAGTGTAAGCCACTTTATTTCACAACCATCTAGTTTCCCTTTTAATAACATTATCCACTTTTCCCAAATCCCCAGTTCCTTGCTCTAATACAAGCTTTAAAACTACTAGTTATTGTGAAGATTCTGATAATTAGTCTGTTTATTGGGATCAGTTTGATTCCCGTTTGCTAATATAATCCAATGAGATCAAGTTTGCCTCTAAGGACACTAGCGTCTGATGTCAGACGCTGCGCCTGCACCACAACGCACGTTTCTACACATCTTTGTGTCTTTTTCAAAGCGTGAAGGGTGACAGCGGCTTACTGCTCCTGCGTTTATACTTTCCAGGCAACCGAATTACATCATTTCCATGGCAACCCACACATTTCTCTCTTTGATATTAAAATTAGATGAATACAATGCTACATTTGCATAAGAGAGTCAAAATAAACTGTATCACTATATCTATTTTAAAGTTATATCAGGTAAGCATCTCAGCTTCTTCCATTAATAGACTTTCTAGGTTTATATCTGCATGATTTATTTATATCATCACAGGTAAGTAAATTAAGAATGGCATATGCATATAATCAAACACTGAATCCCAGATAACCAGCCCAATTAAATTCCCCTAACGTAAAACCGTAGCCTGTAAGACTTGCGGCTATTAAATTTACCTGATTAGATAGCAACACCAAAACATGAAACTCATGCCATATTAACCCTTTCCCACTCACTGAGGCCTACAACATCAATAGAATTGCATATTCATCTCGCTCATCACATCTACATGTGGGAACAAAAATAGTGGCCTAATTATACCGCCACATCACATAGATCAAGTACCAGGGGAACATTTTTATTATTTGTTCAGTCCTTCAGTCGTGTACGACTCTCTGTGACCCTATGGACTGCAGCACATTTAGCTACATCTCTGCCTGTGCTGTTTCACAAGGTTTGCATGCCAAAGATACTGGAGTGGATTGTCAGTTCCTTCTCTAGCGGATTGTGATTTGTCTGACCTCTCTGCTATCACCTGCCCCCCTACACTGGCCCTACATTGTATAGCTCACAGCTTTATTCAGGTACACAAGCCCTTTCACCACCATCACCACTTAGCAATCCACACTAATGTAAATTAAAGAATAGCAGAACATAATAGGAGGTCACCAAATGGGCATGGGCATAATTCTTGACACCTGGCCCCCCACAATGTCGTTTGACTTTTCAGGATGTGCGTAGCAGAGATTATCCCTGATGGAAGTGAGTTGGCTGTCTCTCCACATGCCTCTGCACAGCCTCCTTGTTTTTGTGGCCCCTCCTGATGGGTTATAGTAAATTAGTATTGTATATGTTCCCGTGGTCCCCTTCAGCACTGCTAAGTGGTGGTGGTGAAGGGGCTTGTGTACTGCAATGAAGCTGTGAGCTATACCATGTAGGGTCACTGTAGGTGGGCAGGTCATAGCAGAGAGGTCAGACAAATCACAGTCCACTTGAGAAGGAACACCTTATTAGTGCCCAAACCGAATGGTAAAGAGTGGAGGTTTGTGCAGGATTTGTGGGTTATAAATAACATTGTGGTTCCCCTAGCACCTATATCAATTTGGTTGTCTCTGCCATACTAGCCAGTAGAAAATCTTATAGTGTTTTGGACTTGGGTCAAGCCTTTTTAAGTATCCCTTTTGACTATTTACCTTCACATACCAAGGTAAGCAGTTTATATATGGAAAGTCTTACAGTCTATGCCTGTTGTAAGTAAGGTCTAGAGTCACTCCCCCATTTACCATCCAGTGTTATCATCCAATATGCTGATGACATTCTGATTGGCATTGATATTAAAGAGAGTTTTTACAGTGCCTCTGCCATGGTTTTTAAATTACCTTACCTCCTTCTGTCATAACGCCCCCTTTAAGTTAGTTCTGCCATCACATACCTGGTCTACTGTATATGGTCACTATAGGTGCACGCACACACTCTTTCCAGATTGCATTGGGCCCTCACTCAGACTCCAAAACCCACCACCAAGCCAAAAATGTTGTTTTTTGTTGGCATGACTATCTATTACAGACACTGGATACCTGGGCATAGGTCATAAGATGCTGGGTTAAGAGTCTGTACACTATCTGATCAACCTGCACACATAAAATCATCTGATGCAATGGATACCACATATGACTCTCTTTTGCAGGCCTTATTCTCAGTTCCTGCCTTGGGTGTGCCAGATTATAAACTGCCTTTTATTTTGTATGTCTCGGAGAAGGATGGCATTGCTAATGGGGTTTTGAAACAAAAGCATAATTCAGGTCTATGACCTGTTGCTTATTATTCCGTTATTGTAATGGCTTATGGTGATAAAAGTAGTTATGTTTTTAACTGCAGCCTTGGTGTTAATGTGGATGAGTAATGTTGAGCTATTGTTTGTTTTGTAAAGGATTATACTGTGACCTGGGTATGTTTTTGGGTTTACATTGGGTGAATACAATTACTTTGGGCACTAGTACCACTTTAGGGGGGACAGTAGATATTCCCAGTAGCCAATCATGATATGCAGTTCATTCTCAGTCTCCAGGTTGGGCCATGTCCCTGGTAGGGCATGAACTCGCAATAGAGTTAACATAGGCTCCATAGGTTTCAATACGGAATTCAAAGTATGGATTAAGCCATTAATTATGCTTCAGTCCCTTTTTTCTAGCTAAAACTGTGGACTTGAAATTGCTGTAGAAAACCAGGACCACAAGTGGAACATCTCTCGGCCTCAATCGACTTCTACATATTATTGACACCTATGTGGTAGCCTTTGATACGATTAGCTATTGTGTATTTGTGAAAGAGGTGGTGCCAGCTGGAACACTCCAGTTAATTATTCACCAAAAGGTCTTTTTTGGCCGTGATTTTTTTCATAATGAAATATGAAATCATTAATTAAATTTTCCTACATTGTTTAAATATTTGTTTTAAAATAATTAATGTAGGTTTATCTATACTTTGTTATATAGTCTACCTTTACTGTAAAAGGGCCATGCAAATATTTATTTTTTCTGCCATTGAGTTTGTTTTGTATCATCATTAAAAATCTGACCATTATTACCGATATCAACATTTTGTTATTTTTTTCCATTACAAGTGTTTTTCTATCCTAAAATAACGTTGTTTGTAAAGATAAATGTTCCTTTAGACTAAGAATATTATATCCAGACCTAGATATTATTCAAAAGACGTAGTTAAAATGATCTAAAACAGGGGTGGGCAAGTACGGTCGTGGAGGGCCACATACATGCCTGAATTTGATGATATCCATGCTGCACACAGGTGACTCAGTCACTTCTTCAGTCATCCTGATTAACTCACCTTTGCACAGAAAATAAATCTTCAAATCCAAGCTTGTGTGTGGCCCTCCAGGACCGAACTTGCCCACCCATGATCTAAAAGATAAACTATAAACAAAGTTGTCCACGACTTTAATATGTATAGATTGGAGGACAGAATATATAGATGGGCAAGGTGCTAACATAAATGTGAAGCTGGAAGATAATGATCTGGTAGAATATAGAAAGTGATCGATTGATGAAAAGAGTAGAAAGTGAGGAAGAGGGAGTGGAAACAGATATTTTATATGCACTTTTCCAGACAATATATCATTTTATAAGAGTATATTGATGTACAGGGACAGACTAAACTCTTTTTTCAGAGGAAGAATACATTGTACTTCTCTCCACCTCATTAAATTGGAGCTAAGTGTTAAAACGTAGCTCGTAACTGTCATTTTAGGGCTATTTGAGTGTGAAGATGCCTTGTAAGGTTGCTCGCAGCAGGATTTGCGTGTTAACAAGCAGGATGACCAATAATAGGCTACGTGGAGAGCTAAGTTGAACTTTGCGCACGTAAATCTTTTGATCTGTCATGCCCGTAATCGCTAATTGTTTAGTTCAGCTATTAAAGTGCAACGTAGTCACTCGCGATCAAGCACGTAACACGCAAATGGAACCCAGAGGCCAACGTGTGCTCTATAGCACCCGCAAAGGGGGTAAAGTACAATAAGTAGCAATTGTAAATAAAATCACTCTACTGTACATTTATTATAAGGGAAAGTGATGTTAGGTATTAGAATTTATAGCACAACATTCTCAAGCCTGCAAATCAGCTCCCAAAAATACTTTATTTCATGATTATTTTTTGTGTTATATAGATTCCTGCAATACATGTGTTACGACATATACTGTAACTCGCATGTTATAGAATATATTTACTGCTTTATTAATATTGCATTATTTCTGGCCTGTTAGACTAATTGCAAACTGAATTTGAAGCACGTAGGACTTTGAAATCTACCCTCCACTTTTTCGGTGATGTAACACTTTCAGTCTCTTTTTTCATAAGTTCATAGTCTCATAAATCAAAAGGGAATTGCTAACCAAACAGAACTAGTGCAGACTCCTAGTATGTCTTCTAACACAAGCTGTTACACTAATACAATTCAAAGAACTATTTAAAAAGTTATATTAGCATGCTTCAAAACTCAGAAATCCATGGTGTGGCATCATATAAATAAGACTGAATAGTTTTTTATGAGCTTGTCAAATGTTTTATGATTAATAACTTTTATAGGATCTTAGTAGAATTGCATGTGTCATGTAGATATGTAATAAATAGGTGACCCAGATAAATCATTTCTTAATTCCTAACATAGAACTGGTCTTTATCCTGTGTGAGATTTCAGTGTCTGCCACACTTCCCATATTCAGAACAAGCAAATGGTCTTTTGCCCGTGTAAGATTTCACTAAAACACTTCCCACATATAGAGCATATACATTAAAATCTCCCTTGTGATTTTTCTTATGATTTTATAGACAAGGTGAGGTCTGACTGTAAGAGTTACCTCATTTGGAACATACAAATGGTTTTTCTCCAGTGTGAGTTCTCATATGGTTATTGAGATGAATGGCCTGACTGAAACGTTTCTCACATTCAGAACATGCAAATGATTTTTCTCCCGTGTGAGTTTTCATATGTTGATTTAGATTTGTGGTCCTACTAAAACATTTCCCACATTCAGAACATGCAAATGGCTTTTCTCCCGTGTGAGTTTTCATATGTTGATTGAGATTTGGAGCCATAGTGAAACATTTCCCACATTCAGAACAGGCAAATGGTTTTTCTCCTGTGTGAGTTCTTATATGTTGCTTGAGACTTACGGCCCGACTGAAACATTTCCCACATTCAGTGCATGCAAAGGGTTTTTCTCCAGTGTGAGTTTTCACATGTTGCTTGAGATTTGCAGCCAGAGTGAAACATTTCCCACATTCAGAGCATGTACATAATTTTTCTCCTGAGTGAGTTTTCATGTGTTGCTTAAGAGTAATGGCCCAGCTGAAATTTTTTCCACAGTTAGAACATGTAAATGGTTTTCCTCCTGTGTGAGTTCTCATATGTTGCTTGAGACTTATGGCCTGACTGAAAAAGCTCCCACATTTAGAACAGGTAAATGTTTTTTCTCCTGTATGAGTTCTCATATGTTGCTTGAGACTTGTGCCGTGACTAAAACATTTACCACATTCAGAACATGCAAATGGTTTTTCTCCTGTGTGAGTTCTCATATGCTGCTTGAGACTTATGGTCTGACTGAAACTTTTATCACATTCAGAGCATGTAAATGGTTTTTCTCCTGTATGAGTTCTCATATGTTGCTTGAGAACTATGGCCTGACTGAAAAATCTCTCGCATTCAGAACATGCAAATGGTTTTTCTCCTGTGTGAGTTTTCATATGTTGATTGAGATTTGCAGCCAGAGTGAAACATTTCCCACATTCAGAACATGCAAATGGCTTTTCCCCTGTATGAGTTCTCATGTGCCGACTGAGACCAGAGACCACATTGAAACATTTCCCACATTCAGAACATGCAAATGGCTTTTCCCCTGTATGAGTTCTCATGTGTCGACTGAGACCAGAGGCAAGAGTGAAACATTTCTCACATTCAGAACATGCAAATGTTTTTTCTCCCATTTGAGTTATTGGATTTGCTTCCATAAAACTATGAGATACAAAGAAATCTTCCAAAGCACAATCTGGTGAACTAAGGGAAATGTGGTCCTCTTCAAAGGTATTCCAACTTAAGGATCCATCTGTTATAAATAAGAGCAAAGTAATTTAAAATATGAGAGTTTGAACATACTTCCAAATAGATGCACTCATCATTTCTATCTATATATCTATATCTATACATAGTTGTGCTCAAAAGTTTGCATAACCTGGCAGAAATTGTAAAATGTTTGCATTTATTTAAAAAATATAACTGGTCATGCAACAAAAGTATTTTATTGAAGGATAGTGATCATATTTATTATTAATAGTTGTTTGGCTCAGTTTTAAATCATAATGATAACAGCAATCACACACATGGCCCTGATCAAATGGTTACATACCCTTGAATGTTTGGCCTTGTTACAGACACAGGTTAAAATGGCAATAAAAGGTTAATTCCCCACAACTGTGTCTTTTTAAATTGCAATTAGTGTCTGTGTATAAATAGTCAATGAGTTTGTTAGCTCTCACGTGGAAGCACTGTGAAGGCTAGATACTCAGCTATGGGGAGCAGAAAGGAACGGTCAAAAGACCTGCTTAACAAGGTAATGGAACTTCATAAAGATGGAAAAGGATATAAAAAAAGATATCCAAAGCCTTGCAAATGCCAATCAGTAATGTTCAATCACTTATTAGTAAGTGGAAAATGTGGGGATCTCTTAAAACCAAGCCAAGGCCAGGTAAACCAAGAAAGATTTCAGCCACAACTGCCAGAAGAATTGTCCGGAATACAAAGAAAAACCCACAGATAACCTCAGGAGAAATAGAGGCTGCTCTGGAAAAAAAGACAGTGTGGTTGTTTCATGGAGCACAATACGACGAAACTTGGACAGAAACTAGCTGCATGGTCGACATGCCAGAAAGAAGCATTTACTGCGCCAATGCTACAAAAAAAGCCTGGTTACAATATGCAGACAACACCTTGACATGCCTCACAGCTTCTGGCACACTGTAACTTGGAGTGACAAGACCAAAATAGAGCTTTATGGTCACAACTAAACATATGGTCACAACCATAAGTGCTATGTTTGGAGAGGGGTCAACAAGGCCTATAGCGAAAAGAATACCATCCCCACTGTGAAGCATGGTGGAGGCTCACTGGCATTTTGAGGAAATGTGAGCTTTAAAGGCACTTGTGAAATCTTGTAAAAATGAATGGCAAAGTGAATGCAGCATGTTATCAGAAAATACTGGCAGAAAACTTGCATTCTTCTGCACGAAGGGTGCGTTGGGATGCTCTTGGACTTTCCAACAGGACAATGACCCTAAGCAAAAGGCCAAGTTGATCCTCCAGTGGTTACAGCAGAAAAAAGTGAAGGTTCTGGAGTGGCCATCACAGTCTACTGACCTTAATATCATTGAGCCACTCCAGGGAGATCTCAAACATGCGGTACATGCAAGACATGACCTAGAGGCATTTTGCAAAGACGAATGGGTAGCTATACCACCTACAAGAATTATGGGCCTCATAGACAACTATTATAAAAGACTGCACGCTGTCATTGATGCTTAAGGGGGCAATATACCGTATTAAGAACTATGGGTATCTAAACATTTGATCAGGGCCATTCTGGCGATTTCTGTTATCATTATGATTTAAAAAGGAGCCAA
Source organism: Discoglossus pictus (assembly GCA_027410445.1). Taxonomy (NCBI): domain Eukaryota; kingdom Metazoa; phylum Chordata; class Amphibia; order Anura; family Alytidae; genus Discoglossus; species Discoglossus pictus. The sequence goes on from CM050174.1 coordinate 72,666,765, forward strand.
ACAACTATGTGATAATAAATGGCTTAATATAAAATATATTTTTTTTGCATGCTCAGTCATATTTTCAAAATAAATGCCAAGCTGTCTCCACTCTATCTGCTGTTATTATTCAAACTGAGGGTTCCATCTCATGTAGTATTGCTTGAGACTTGATAAAGGGAGGTTAAGCCTCTCGAAAGCTCGTCATTATAAATATAACGTTTGTCCAATACAAAAGGTATCAAATTATATTGCAATACTCATTATTAATCTATATATATATATATATTGATTAATAATTACTAAATTACTATATATTTATATATATATATATATATATATATATATATATATATATATATATATACACACACAACAAATCATCACATCAAGTGTTGTCTTCCAAACAACCCTCGCAACCTCAATATGACGAATTGGTACGCCCACAATAACAAGATCATATACAAACCAAAGGTTTATGGACGTTTTTTTAGGCAGTGTGCGAGGTCAAAGGAAAACAAAATATAATAAAGAGAAACAAAGACATTAAAAAGAAAGGAGGGAAAGAAAATGTATTCAGAAGAAAATCTTGTAAGAGGTGAAGGGAACAATATTATTATTCTATCAAACTTTCCTTTACTCCCAATACACAAAAAAAAGTTTTAATGAGAGGACTATCACTTGTTCCAACACAAACACAGATATTTTTACATAAAAGATCTGAACCTCTTCTGTTGAAAATTAGTGTTAAAAAAAATAGTTCACAGATAAAGATAAAAGACGCACAATGGGAGAGTTAGAATTATTAGCAGTTAATGAGAAATGGGATTTAATAAGCATTACTGAAACGTGGTGGGATGAATCTCATGACAGGAGTGTTAATCTGGATGGTTATAACCTATTTAGGAAAGATAGGGGCAATGGTAAAAGAGGAGGGGATTTGTCTGTATGTTAAGCCTGAATAGTCAGAGAAGATATTTATGGTGGACCTAGTGATAAAGTTGAATGTTTGTGGGTAGTTAAATAGCGGAGCAGCAAATTCCAAAAGAATATTAGTAGGAGTATGCTATAAACCCCCAAATATAGCTGAAAGTGAGGAAATACAATTATTGTTACAGATTGGAAATGCAGCTAGGCATGGTCAAGTTCTAATAATGGGAGATTTTAATTACCCTGAAATAAACTGGATAAATGAGACCAGCAGCTTAGCTAAGGGGATCAGGTTCTTGAGTACACTCAGGGATCATTATCTGGCCCAGGTTATACAAGAGACTACTAGAAATGAGGCTTTCTTAGATTTAGTCATCACAAATAATATTGATATTGTATCAAATGTTGAAATATTGGAAACCTTTGGGAAACCGTGATCACAACAGTCTCATTTGGCATTGAATTAAAAAAAACATAACTGTAAAGGGCTAACAAAAACAACAAGGCTTGCAAATGGGCTATGAGACTGGCTAAAATCGAAAATGAAAAGTTAGTTGCAAAAGAGAGTAAGACTAACCCTAAAATATTTTTTAAATATATTAATGGGAAGGCCAGGAAGGAAGCTATAGGAACATTACAATGTGACACAGGCGGTCTGATAATTAGTGACCAGGGAAAAGCAGATGAGCTAAATATGTTATTTTCTTCGGTATACACAAGGGAGGTACCAGTGGTTGGGTCACTGCAACAAAATGGGGCTACACTACCTTCACCAAATTATTGGTTAATGCAGGAAAAAATCCAAAAGAGGTTGGAAAAAATAAATGTTAATAAAGACCCAGGTCCTGATGGAATACATCCAAGGGTACTGAGGGGACTGGGCTCTGTAATAGCAAAACCATTATAACTAATTTTTCAAGATTCACTCAACACAGGGTCGTTACCAGATGACTGGAGAAAGGCAGAGGTGATATCTATATTTAAGAAGGGAGCAAGAGCAAATCCGGGGAATTATAGACCAGTGAATCTCACTTCGGTAGTGGGAAAGCATTTAGAAGGGTTAATAAGGGATAATATACAAGAATATGTCTATTCAAACAGGATTATAAGTAGGAGCCAACATGGATTTATGAAGGATAGGTCATGTCAAACAAACCTAATTCCTTTCTATGAGGAGGTTAGTAAGAAACTGGATCAAGGACACTTAATGGGTGTAGTCTATTTGGATTTTGCAAAGGCTTTTGATACAGTGCCACATGGGAGACTATTGAACAAACTAAGGGATACAGGAATTGCCATAAATATTTGCTCATGGATTGAGAGCTGGCTAAAATACAGGAAGCAATGGGTTGTGGTAAATGGAACATACTCGGATTGGATTAATGTGGTAAGTGGGGTTCCTCAGAGTTCAGTATTAGGTCCACTCCGTTTTAACATATTTATTAATAACTTGGAAGTGGGATTGGAGTGGAGTGTCTCCATTTTTGCTGATGACACAAAGTTGTGCAAGGTAATTAAATCAGAAAATGATGTACTTTCCCTCCAAAGGGATTTAATACAAATAATTGTAAAGTTATGCATCTGTGAAGGAAAAATAGCCATGCAATTTATAATCTTAATGGAGCAAATCTAGGTGTATCAGATATTGGAAGGGATTTGGGAGTACTTGTGGACAAACACCTAGGTAACAGTGCTCAATGACAAGCAGCATCTGCAAAGGCAAGTAAAATGTATTAAGAAGGGTATAGAAGCTACGGAAGCAAATATAATTCTCCCACTATACAAATCCCTAGTACGCCCTCATTTGGAATATGGAGTACAATTTTGGGCACCACTACATAAAAAGGACATTTTAGAAAAAGTACAGAGAAGGGCAACATAACTAATAAGGAATGGAGGGGCTACGTTATGAAGAAAGACTAACAAAATTAAACAGATTTACTCTAGAAAAAAAGGTGTCTAAGAGGGGATATGATCACCTTATATAAATACATCCATGGTCAATGCAAGGCTTTGCCATGGGAACTTTTTGTGCCAAGAGGTTTTAAACTGACAAGGGGACATCCTTTGAGATTAGAAGTAAAAAGATTTCGCCTTAAAGAAAGAAAAGGGTTCTTCACAGTAAGGGTGCTTAATCTGTGGAATTATCTAGCAAAGGAGGTGGTGACAGTGGATTCGATGGATAACTTTAAAAAGGAATTGGATATATTTCCAAATAAAAAGGGCATTAAGGGCTATCCTGGATAAATAGAGAGGGAGTATTGATCCAGGAATGAATCCGATCGCCAGTATCTGGGGTCAGGAAATAATTTTATATATTTTTTCCCTGTTGAGATAACTGGCAAAGTTTCACTGTTTTTTTTTTTTTTTTTTTCTGTTTGCCTTCCTCTGGATCAATTAACAATAAATTTGCGTATTGCAGATCAGAGGAGAACTAAAAAGGTTGAACTTAATGGACTAAAGTATTTTTTCAACCTAAATTACTATGTAACACTTGGAACTTTTGGGACTCTAAAGCACTTGAATGTCTAATTTCTTACTCAAAGATGATAATTCCAATGAAGAAACTAGGAAACGCCTGTCTAATGAGAAAATGTAAAAATCGAAATATTTTCACTTCTGAAATTAAAAAGTTTGGAAATGTACAAGTCTTTCCGGATCAAACTACTAAATAGATAGAAAAGTTATATTCTAAAAAAAGAAAAAATTGTATAAACGATATGCCAATAGAAGAGAAAAAAAGCACTTGAAGATCTGAAATCTGCCAATATAATAATTAAAAAAGCTGGCAAAGGAGGTAATACCATGTTACTAAATAAAGAAGACTATATAAAAATGTGTAACGATATCCTCATTAAAAAAAAAGACACAAATGAGAAACTGCAGAAGGATCCAATGTTAGAATTCTCCAATGAGTTAAGGCTCATTCTTAATCAGGTGAATGAAAAAGGCCTAATTACAAATCAAAATTTTGACTCTCTAAAAACGACACAGTGGCGGTATTCTACGCATTGACAAAAATCCACAAGAGAATTCGTCCAATTTCTGGAAGACCAATCATATCAGGAGTAAATAATCTTACTGAAAAAAATCAGTCGACTTATCGTATGTCCTAAAACAAATGAATGGGTTAAGTGTTCTGGAAACGTCTATGCTCGCAAGCATAGGCATCGAACAGCTTTATAGCAGTATCCCACACCATATGGGTATATGAGCAGTAAGATATTTCTTAGATATGAAAAGTCAAAAATATCAAGAATGGAATAATTTCATACTTGTTTTACTTGAATTTGTACTAACCAGAAATACCTTTATGTTTAACAAAACCTGGTACAGACAGATAAAAGGGACGGCTATGGGCACATCTTGTGCCTCTAGCTACGCTAACCTCTTTTTAGGATTCTGGGAGCAGAAAATAGTTTTCTCTGAAAAGAACATTTTCTTTACAGAAAAAGTGTTGCTAAATGACATACTTATCATCTGGACTGACACTAAGATGGCATTTGAAAACTTTGTAAACCATCACATATTATAATTGTCAAACTACGAGAGGTCATCACGCTTTGCGTGGTGCGTACGACTTAGGCGACGAGCGTCAAAGGCGCTCAGCGCTTGCGAGCCTCACATAGCGAGGCGAGCCGTTAAGGCATTAAAACTCACAGTACTTGGGCGATGAGCACCAAAGGCGATCATCACCTGTGAGCCTTGCAAAGCGAGCAGTGGAGGCAATGAAACACGCGGGACTTGGCCTCCAAACATTCACGAAATGCGGAATCGCCTTAAGCTGCAAGCAGTTGACAAACGTGGGACTTAGAAAAAATAAATTACGAGACGCAGGACTTAGAAAAAAAATAAAATGGCAGAACCGAGCAAAGCAAAAAACACGAAAAACACACAGCACGGGGGGAACAGCCAGGACGTCTGGGAGTGAGGTGGAACGCAAATTTAAATCGATTTTGCTGAGTTTTGGCACTCAAAAATCGTCTAAGCGAGAAAAAAATGGCGACCAAACAAAATGAAAATGAGGCTACACGACCCTGGACCGCGCAAAACACCGCCAACTGCGGAACGTACAAAATACACTATTACAAAGGACGGCAAATGCTCGCAAACCGCGTAACACATAGACAAACAACGCTATTTTACAATCCTAACTTGCCACTAACAACATTACGCATCTACAGTAGCGCTTTACACAAATAAACCAACGGTTTGCCCTCGCACATACGGTACTTCTAATGCAGTTGGCACATTCATAAAACTATCTCCTCCGGCCAGCAACAGTCCAACTGGACATTATATGCTGCGGGAAAATAACATATGGTTAGCTCTTCAGGCTATTTAATTGCTGGAAAGATTAATCACAAATAGGTAAAGTATATTAATCTATTAAGTAACTAATTAATTGATTATTATTTAAAAAAATATAGACATGTATCTGTCTTTGTGATGAGCGCCGAAGCTGCTCAGAGGAGCAAATTTACACTAGGAGAGGCTTGCAATGAGCGCCGAAGGTCCTCACAGTACAAAAGACTTCACATTGGGTCGCAAACATCATTGCCATGGCTTAAAATGTTATTGCTCCGTCATTTTTGACGGGCAAGTCGCTAGTTTAAATATAAATGACATGAACTTAGCTCTCACGTTTGTGATAGACTTTAAACAGATTGAATTTTTGGATCTGTTAATCTTCAAAGACCCTGAAGGAAATATCATAACCAAGGTCCACAGGAAACCGACCTTCACCAATACCCTGCTACAATGGAGTAGGCAACATCCCCCTCCCCTAAAAAGAGGAATTCCGATAGGACAGTATTTACGAATTCGGAGGAACAACAGGCTAAGGTCCTAGGGAAAAAATTAAAGGAAAGGGGATACCCAAACCGTGTACTCAAATCAGCATACAAGAAGGCACTGCTAACGAACAGAGAAGACCTTTTGTATAAAAAGAAAGATGGAGACTCAACGGAGGTTATCAGATGCATTATGTACTATGGGAACAATAATCTCCAAATAAAGAAAATACTCAGTAAATTCTGGTACCTCATAAAGGAAGATCATGTGCTCAAGTATTTTGTGACAGAAAAAGCCTCTGTGACCTATAGGAGAGGACGGATTATAGGAGACACACTAACAAGTGGGGTCCTCTCAAAAGAAAAAACAAAACATAAGGAGACCAATATAGTAGGACTATTCAAATGTGAGTACTGTAAAGCGTGCAGATGGATAGAGTAAGAAAACTTTTTTCACTAATCCATTAACAGGGATAGAGTATCAGCTGAAAAGACTATTCAACTGTCCCACAAACCATTGGTGGAACCCAGAAAATATGTAAATAAAACTGAGAGATACTTCAGGAGAAGAATTTTGGAGCATGTGTCCTCCATCAATCTCCAACTAGATAAACCTGTGGCAACACATGTTAAATTGTACCATAATACTCCAAAATGTTTACTATTGACCTTTTATTTACGTATCCTTTGGGTGCTTAACATAAAAAAAAAAACTTTATTTGGAAACCTATGATCCTAGACAGCGTGGAAAATGTATAAAAAGTGCTCACAACTTTACATAAAACCAAAGTCACAGTACTAAGATAAGTAGTACTAAGATAAGTTTGGACATAAAGATAATGTAATGATATAGGAATCACAAGGTTTTGGAGACCAGCAGCCAAGGTCAGCAATAATCCAATTCAGCAAGTTGTAGGTGAAACAGGAACAAGCTTTATTGAAGGGAACAGGAACCACAATCATCTGGCAAGGTACATAGGCAGGAAGAGCCTTATATAGGCCAAGGACCAGACACCTGACCAGACACAGCTGAAGAGACTAGTCACTGATACTATTGCTAGCAGAGTCAAGGTTTATCAGATCTCAAGGAAATTCACAAAGGCAGGCTGGCGCAGTGGTAGGGAAGAGGATCAGCAGCCTGGGGACCAGCGTTCAAAACCCAGCAGAGTCAATTCCTCACATTACCCCCGCCTCTATAGGTGCAGCCTCTGGATGCCCTATTACCCGGTTTAGCAGGGTACTGCACATGAAAGGACCGAAGAAGATCAGGAGCGTGAATAGTGTCCACTGGTTCCCACGAACTCTCCTCCTCACCATAGCCTTTCCAGCGGACCAGATACTGAAGCTTGTTGCGGAAGATCCTGGAGTCCAGAATTTTCTCCACCTCGTATTCATCCTCACCATCCCCGAGGACTGGAGGTAGGGCAGGCAGGGCTCGGCCAGGGAAAGTGTTGACATGGAAAGGTTTCAGCAGTGCAACATGAAACACCGGATGTATTCTCATGGAATCTGGAAGTTGCAAACGAAAAGTGACAGCATTGATCTGAACGATGATCTCAAAAGGTCCCATGAACCTCTGACCCAATTTATGAGAAGGAACCTTAAGCTTAAGATTCCTTGTTGACAGCCAAACCTTGTCACCAACATGATAAACTGGGGCCTCCGTTCTATGCCTATCAGCAGCTCTCTTGTAACATTCCTGAGCCTTCGAAAGAGTCTCCTTCAACAGGTCTTGGGAATCTTGTAAGGTGGTTAGCCGATCAGTGACTGCAGGAATGGAAGTAGTAATTGGGAGACTCACTAGAAAGGTTGGATAGTAACCGTAGTTGGCAAAAAATGGGCTCAAAGAAGTGGAGCAGTGTTGGGCATTGTTATAGGCAAACTCCGCCGTGGGTAGAAAATCCAGCCAGTCATTCTGCAGGTAACTAATATAGAACCGCAAATATTGCTCCAAAGACTGGTTGGTTCGCTCAGTCTGTCCATTACTTTGTGGATGAAAAGCTGACGACAGATTTTCATTAATACCTAGATTAGAACAAAAATGTTTCCAAAAACGAGATGTAAACTGCACTCCCCTGTCAGAAACTACTTCATCAGGCACTCCATGCAAGCGAAATATTTCCTGAATAACCAGGTCAGCCGTCTGTTTAGCTGAAGGGAGACCACGAGCTGGTATGAAATGACCCATCTTAGTTAACCTGTCCACAACAACAAGAATGGTAGTGTGTTCCTTAGAGGGAGGTAGTTCCACAATAAAGTCCATGGATATAGATCCCCAGGGGCGATGAGGAATTGGAAGAGGCTGAAGCAAGCCAACAGGGGATGAGCGAGGAGTCTTATGTCTGGCACATACATCACAAGAGGACACATACTTCTTAACATCCTCATAATACTTGGGCCACCAAAAGGATCGGGCGAGTAGCTCTTGTGTCTTTCGGATTCCTGGATGACCTACTGGTTTTGAGTCATGGTAGAGACGTAAAAGGTCCAGTCGAACTGACTCCGAAGCAAACAGACGTTGTTGAAAAATCCAAAACCCATTAAGCATTGTCATATGAAGATCACGAGGAGGATCACGAAGAACTGGGTCTTCAGCGTAGCCCTTTTTAATGCAAGACATCAGATCAGAAGGAAATGTGACTCCTATAAATATATCCTCCGGCAAGATGGTGGTCTCGGTTACGGTAGTATGGAGGGGGCCAGCTATTCTAAACATGCTGGAAAGTTGCAGGGGCATTACACAGCCCAAATGGCATTAATAGATATTCGTAATGCCCGTACCTGGTTCTGAAAGCCGTTTTCCATTCATCATTTGGACTTATGCGAACCAGATTATATGCCCCCTGAAGATCAAGCTTCGTAAATATTTTAGCTGAGCGAAGACTCTCCAAAAGTTCAGGAATGAGAGGCAAGGGGTAGCGTTTTTTAACAGTGATGTTATAAATGTCCCTGTAATCAACGCATGGCTGTAGGCTGCCATCTTTCTTTTCTACAAAGAATATAGGAGCTCCTGCTGGAGAAGTAGATGGTCGAATAAAGCCTTTGGCAAGATTTTCTTGTATGTATTCACGAAGAGCTTTCAATTCAGGCTCAGAAAGGGAATATATACGGCCAAATGGGATAGCAGCCCCAGGCAACAGCTCTATTGGGCAATCATAAGGCCTGTGGGGTGGAAGCTGATCAGCATTCTTCTTATCACAGACATCTGCAAAATCCCGATATTGTAGAGGAAGCTTAGTCAAGTTTGTAGCAACCATTTCATTAATTGTTGTCGCAACCGGTGTTACCTTAGAGGGTTGTCAATTCATTAAGCAGTGTTCTGAAGGAAAGGACAAAGTTCTGATCTTCCAATCAATCTGTGGGTTATGTAGAGCAAGCCAAACTGTGTTGAGGAAATTAGGTGGAAAGATATAGCCTCATGGTGATTCACTTCCAGAGTCAACTTTAAGGGCACAGTTTCATGTGTAACCGGGCCTGACGTAAGTGGAGAACGGTCTACTGTCTCCATTAACACAGGTGAAGAATTAGGGATAGACTGAATTCTATTTCCTGCTGCAAATTTAATGTCCGTTAAGTTTCCGCCTGCTCCAGAATCTATCATAGGTGTAGTTGAAATTTTACGATCACCACATTGCAAAGTGATAGGCACCACAAAATGAGGATGTTGAGTCAACATACCCTCTTCACCATGAGCCAGAGAAAACAAGGGTTGTGTGACAGAATCCAGTTGATCTGAAATCTGGGATTGGTGTCGAATATGTGCACCCTCAGCAGCCATAGCTATTGTTCTTTTGGATTTGCTAGGGCAATTGATGGCATAGTGGCCTGCACTACCACAATACAGGCATAAATTGTGAGTGCGTCGCCACTGTTTTTCTTCATTGGATAATGGCCCTCTTATTAGATTTACCTGCATAGCCTCTGGCTCAGAGTCCGTAGGTGTTTGTGGGGTCGGAGTAGAAATTCTTGAATATGGAATAGGAGTAGCACTTGGTCTAAAAGAGCCCTGTCTTTCCAATTTTCTTTCAGACAGTCTCCGATCAATACAGATAGCCAAACGCACAAATGCATCAAAGTCAGCAGGAAGATCAACACGAGCTAGCTCATCTTTTATAGCTTCTGAGAGACCTTTTCTGAAGTGGAACCTCTGGGCTGATTGGTTCCAGGTAGTATCAGCAACCCACTCTCTGAATTCAGCAGCATATTCAGCCACAGAGCGCCTCCCTTGATGCAAATGAAGGAGAGTGGCTTCTGCTGTAGCACAACGATTGGGGTCATCAAAAACTAGGCACCTGGCCTCAAGAAAGTCATTTAGATTACCCGAGACTGGACTGTCCTGTTCCAGAAGAGGGGAGCCCCAAGCCAGGGCTTCATCTTTGAATAGGGAAAAAATAAATCCCACCTTCTCTCTTTCAGATGGAAAACGGTGAGGTAACATCATGAAGTGCAAACGGCATTGATTTAGGAAACCCCTAAATCTTTTGCGATCTCCTCCAAACTTTTCTGGTAGGGGCAAGTAGCAGCCGCAAGATCACGTGCCCTGTAGCTGGTATACTCACGGTGCATTGACTGAACTTTACTTTGCAGTTCAGCTACCTGGTCCTGCAGCACTTGAATGGTTTGTGCCTGGGTCTGCACAGTTCTTCCAAATAAAGCAACCGGCTAGGCCAATGCAGAATCTGACCCGGTGGTCTCCATGAAAGGGCCAGATTATTCTGTAATGATATAGGAATCACAAGGTTTTGGAGACCAGCAGCCTAGGTCAGCAATAATCCAATTCAGCAAGTTGTAGGTGAAACAGGAACAAGCTTTATTGAAGGGAACAGGAACCACAATAATCTGGCAAGGTACATAGACAGGAAGTGCCTTATATAGGCCAAGGACCAGACACCTGACCAGACACAGCTGAAGAGACTAGTCACTGATACTATTGCTAGCAGAGTCAAGGTTTATCAGATCTCAAGGAAATTCACAAAGGCAGGCTGGCGCAGTTGTAGGGAAGAGGTTCAGAAGCCTGGGGACCAGGGTTCAAAACCCAGCAGAGTCAATTCCTCACAGATAATCAACTCTGTATAAATCAATTTGGGCCGTTTCATCCATAAACTGATATAATAATGTTATTCTGGATCTTAGCTACTCAATTCTCATATATCATGTTATACTGATAATCCTGTTAATACAGGATACACTGATAATCACAGAGTTGAAGAATATAAATAAAAAAGCACATAGTATACATATTGTTAAAAACTAAAAAACTAAAAATATATAGTGGGACACAGGTATTCAATATCTCCAAAAATAAGGGATTCGCTCAGTCAATTTAAACAACTATATATTTGCAAAACAAAAATTTCCATAGTTGCAGCACAAATTAGATTAACAAATAATTTGAGGACAAATGTATGGGAGGGTAATAACATATAGCAAAAAAATACTTGTGATTCAGTTCCCCTCTCTCCACACTCCTTCTCCTTATAAAGATTGACCTTTGAGCACTTTAAACCATATTCCACAAAAAAATAAAATGCCAACGGTCCGTTTCGTCCTTTCAGAGGACTTTATCTAAGGCTGTTTATCAAAGAATTTTGGAGCATGTGTCCTCCATCAATCTCCAACTAGATACACCGGTCGCAAAACATGTTAAATTGTACCATAATAACAACACAAACTCTATTCGTTTTCATATCATAGTTACTTTTATTCCAGGACCAAGAAAAGGTAATGTGAGGAGAAGAAGCCTATTACAACTGGAGAGCCGCTGGATATACCTTCTAAAAGCACAAGGTCCGATGAAACTAAACAAAGGTTTACCCCTTTTCTTTGAAATAAACAAATCTTTCTCAATGAGCTCACTCTCTATTGTCCCATAAATTATATTGTGAATCTGTTATAGCCCAAAGAAAGATAATTAGGTTGATAATCTACGGAGGAAATATATAAAATATGGACTTTTGGAGTGTTGTATATGACTTTGGTTTACATCATAAGCAAGGTACCAGTCAGACAAAAGATATCTTGATACTAGAGTTATTAGCAACGACAGAACATCACCATCAAAATCGAGGCCGGCAGCTCTAATAAGAATATATTTTTTTACAAAACCTGTCCAATAAAAGAGTGGAAAGACTATAACTTAGACTTTACTATCACTATGTTTAGTAATCATAACAACTGTCAAGTTCTAAGTAACCACAATATTTAGAATCTGGATTGAAATTTCCTGATTAAAGATTTCTAATTAAAATAGTAAAATCCCATTAAGGACAGCTGAGAAGCTTATCGGCACCTATTGTAATATCAAAATGTATGCACTAGGTGTATTGAATTATTATCAATTATTTTTGTATAGGATAGAGTCCATTATCGTGCGACAATATTCAGACCAAGATAATAAATATACAATACTGATCAAATCTGTTTAGGATATAATGTACCATGGTATAACTGAGTCTATGCTTAGGATAGGGGGTTGTACTCCCTTCTGGAGTAATTGACCTATTGGAAACAATCAGGAAGTACGCAATTGATGATGTCATAAATGGAGGAGTTACCTTCCCGTTTTAAATAATCGCGCAAAGAAGATAAACACAGATACGAGAGCCTTTGACAAAGCTCAATCTATCTATATCTATCTCTACCTATCTATCTAGAGTGCCTTGCAAAAGTATTCACCCCACTTGACTTTTTACCTATTTTGTTACATTACAGCCTTAAGTTCAATGTTTTGTTAATCTGAATTTTATGTGCTTGTTATGAAGCCCATAAAAAGCTCTGGGGCAACAAATTACCTTCAGAAGTCACATAATTAGTGAAATGATGTCCATCTGTGTGCAATCAAAGCGTCACATAATCTGTCATTACATATACACACCTTTTCTGAAAGGCCCCAGAGGCTGCAACACCTAAGCAAGAAGCACCACTAACCAAACACTGCCATGAAGACCAAGGAACTCTCCAAACAAGTAAGGGACAATGTTGTTGAGAAGTGCAAGTCAGGGTTAGGTTATTAAAAAATTATCCAAATCTTTGATGATCCCCAGGAGCACCATCAAATCTATCATAACCAAATGGAAAGAACATGGCACAACAGCAAACCTGCCAAGAGACGGCTGCCCACCAAAACTCACGGACCGGGCAAGGAGGGCATTAATCAGAGAGGCAGCACAGAGACCTAAGGTAAACCTGGAGGAGCTGCAGAGTTCCACAGCAGAGACTGGAGTATCTGCACGACAATAAGACGTACGCTCCAAAGAGTTTGGCTTTTTGGCAGAGTGGGCAGAAGAAAACCATTACTTTCAGCAAAAAACAAAGTGGCACGTTTTGAGTTTGCGGAAAGGCATGTGGGAGAATCCCAAAATGTATGGGGGAACGAGCTCTGGTCTCATGAGACTAAAATTGAAAATGTTTGGCCATCAAAGAAAACGCTATGTCTGGAGCGAACCCAACACATCACATCAGCCAAAGAACACCATCCCCACAGTGAAACATGGTGGTGGCAGCATCATGCTGTGGGTATGTTTTTCAGCAGCCAGGACTGGGTAACTGGTCAGCGTTGAGGGAAAGATGGATGGTGCTAAATACAGGGATATTCTTGAGCAAAACCTGTACCACTCTGTGCGTGATTTGAGGCTAGGACAGAGGTTCACCTTCCAGCAGGACAATGACCCTAAACACACTGCTAAAGCAACACTTGAGTGGTTTAAGGGGAAACATGTAAATGTGTTGGAATGGCCTAGTCAAAGCCCAGACCTCAATCCACACAAGTGCAAACCATCCAACTTGAAGGAACTGGAGCAGTTTTGCAAGGAAGAATGGGCAAAAATCCCAGTGGTAAGTTGTGGCAAGCTCATAGAGACTTATCCGAAGTGACTTAGAGCTGTGATTGCCGCAAATGGTGGCTCTACAAAGTATTGGAGGGTGAATAGTTATGCACATTTACTTGTTCATGTTAATTTGTCCTATTTGTTGTTTGTTTCACAATAAAAAAAAAAAAAAAAAACATCTTCAAAGTTGTGGGCATGTTCTGTAAATTTAATGATGCAAATCCTCAAACAATCCATGTCAATTCCAGGTTGTGAGGCAACAAGACACGAAAAATGCCATGGGGGTGAATACTTTTGCTATATATATATCCATCTATCTATATCCATCTATCTCTCTCATCAAAATACCCCATGAACATCTGTTAAAATACAAAACAAAAGAAACTAGAGCATGTATACCTCTAGTGACCACATACCATACAATTTTAGAGAAAGTTAAAAATAAATAATCAAAGATTTACAACCATTACTAACCGAAGATACTGAATTAAAAGATATATTCCCAAAACCTCCAATCCTTGCATTTAAACAACCACCAAACCTGAAACAAAAACATGTCAGCAGAAAATTGGCCAATGAACAACTGAATATAAAAAAATGGAACTTAACCTTGTAACAAACATGCCTGTAAGTTATGTCAACACATTTGTAATGATGACACAGCCACACCTAACAACAAGACCTATAACATCAAAGGATCGTATTCATGTACATCGTCCAATGTGGTTTATATAATGCAATGTACTTTATGGGACACAGGCTGTTACATTGAAGAAACCAGCCAAAAAAATGCACTTAAGGATGAATTTACACAGACATTGAATAAGAAAACATAATGAAGACAGTTATTGTAGCCCAGTGGGACACCATTTTAGCCAGAATGATCACTGCACCCAAAACTTAAAAAGTCAAAAACTCAGAGGAAAATTTAAAAACATCCAAGAGAGAAAAGCATCATATATATATATATAGTTGTCGTAATTGTTAGTTTGTCTGTAATGCTCGCAATTGCATGCGCAATGAGTGGCGTGAGCGGGTTGCTTTTATCCTTAATTTTATCATTAATATCCTGAGGTGCACATTAGTATACAGGAGCCACACCAATAATGCTATATACCCCAGGAATTATTACTCTGGTTAAATATAGCTAGTGAAATGTATACAAAATGTTCATGCTCTTTAAGATTAAATAATCTTGTTGTGGGGTGACAGTGCAACGATACACAATGTATTATTAATGTTCCTACTGTGTATTATATCCTCGCCTTCCCTGATATTCCCAGGACTCTCCCCTCCATCACCTGATGTTGGGTGACAGTGTGACGTTTGACAATGTATTATTAATGTTCTTATTGTGCATTATATCCTCACCTTCCCTGATATTTCCAGGGCTCTCCTCCTCCTTCACCTGCTGCTGATCTCTTATATTCAGATCCTCTTGATTAACCTTGGAGACAACTGGAAGCCTCACATCTAAAGGTCCTACAGATATAGATTATTTTTATTATTATCATTTATTTGTAACGTGCCAACATATTCCGAAGTGGTATACAAGGGTTAAGTTAAAGGCAACAAAAACAATAGCAATATTTGCACATTGAAAAGCATGGAGGGCCCTGTCTTTGGCCCTCGTTCAATTGCGATTTGGCCAATTAAATAGGGCTCTAAATAAGCACATAGCATATTTTTTTTAAAGAAGTTTTTAGTTAGTGAAAACCTTGCTTTTGGATAGATGATTGCTAACTAAAAACTTCTTTAAAAAATATATGTTATGTGCTTATTTAGGGCCCTATTCAATTGGCCAAACTGCAATTGAATGAGGGTCATTGAGTTTAGAATCCAGTGTCCATAGTTCTTTCCCCAAAGCACCATGCAAGATTGAAAACTCGCAAACTTACTATCTAAAGGATTATAAACTTTCACTATTGTAATTATTTAATATCAATCTAATGTTTCTTTCTATCTTTGTTCAGCTTTCAACTTAATCACCTTTAAGGCACAAACAAAGTATACATCAATATTGGGAGCCAGGAAGGGCATTATTCACATTATGATACCCTATATAGTATCTAAGAAACCCTCATATAGCTCTAAAGGATATATGTCTACTAACACCTATATATTCTGATTCACTTATCACTAAGTGGTTACCCAAATACCCATTCCCTTTACATTCACATCAGGGACCTTAGAAACAGAGTTAAAGAATATACATAGACTAGGAAATTGCCCGTCAAAAATGACCGGAATAAAATTGTAAACCTGTAAGTGCTGTTTGCCACACAATGTGAGGATTTTGCCCCTCTGAAGACAGATGCAATAATACATATTTATGCCAGTGAACATCTTAGACATTGTTGTTTGCAACATTTATATCAGGCAACATTGAATATCTGCTTATAATCCTTGGATAATGCATCAAGTGGCGTCACTGAACATCTTGGATAATGCATCATGTGGCGTCACTGAACATCTTGGATAATGTATCATGTGACATCCCTGAACATCTTGGATAATGCATCAAGTGGTGTTGCTGAACATCTTGGATAATGAATCAAGTGGAGTCACTGAACATCTTGGATAATGCATCAAGTGGCGTCACTGAACATCTTGGATAATGAATCATGTGGAGTCACTGAACATCTTGGATAATGTATAAAGTGGCATCATTGAACATCTTGGATAATGCATCAAGTGGCATCACTGAACATCTTCGATAATGCCTCAAGTGGCGTCAGTGAACATCATGGATAATGTATCATGTGGCGTCAGTGAACATCATGGATAATGTATCATGTGGCGTCAGTGAACATCTTGGATAATGCATCAAGTGGAGTCACTGAACATCTTGGATAATGCATCAAGTGGCGTCACTGAACATCTTGGATAATGTATAAAGTGGTGTCACTGAACATCTTGGATAATGTATAAAGTGGCGTCACTGAACATCTTGGATAATGCATCAAGTGGCATCACTGAACATCTTCGATAATGCCTCAAGTGGCGTCAGTGAACATCATGGATAATGTATCATGTGGCGTCAGTGAACATCATGGATAATGTATCATGTGGCGTCAGTGAACATCTTGGATAATGCATCAAGTGGAGTCACTGAACATCTTTGAGATACTAAATTGTTTAGATATTTTTACATTGTATCCAGACACCTAAGATATCCTGGTTATTGTTAAGGTCGGGGTCACTGATGGAGAGCTATTGTAATAAGATCGATCTCGCATCTAGACATAATTACTGGTAATATCTCTACAGTGAATGGTTATTATACCCAGTATAACCTCACTTATACACAGTTTATGTACTTTTTAATCTTGGTATTGGCAAATGAACAATGAAACAGTAAATGTGTTCTTGTTTCATTAATTTTAATCATCACAAATTAAGATGTTTTTTTTTTCACATGTTTATTTTGATACAATAAATAAAGGTAATGTTTTAACACACACACAAACATATACAGTCAGGTCCATAAATATTGGGACATTGACACAATTCTAATCTTTTTGGCTCTATACACCTCCACAATGGATTTGAAATGAAACAAACAACATGTGCTTTAACTGCAGACTTTCAGCTTTAATTTGAGGGTATTTACATCCAAATCAGGTGAACGGTGTAGGAATTACAACAGTTTGTATATGTGCCTCCCACTTTTTAAGGGATTAAAAGTAATGGGACAATTGGCTGCTCAGCTGTTCCCTGGCCAGGTGTTTGTTATTCCCTCATTATCCCATTTACAAAGAGCAGATACAAGCTCCAGTGTTCATTTCAAGTGTGCTATTTGCATTTGTTGCTGTTAACTCTCAATATGAGATCCAAAGAGCTGTCACTATCAGTGAAGCAAGCCATCATTAGACTGAAAAAACAAAACAAACCCATCAGAGAGATAGCAAAAACATTAGGTGTGGCCAAATCAACTGTTTGGAACATCCTTAAAAAGAAAGAACGCAACGGTGAGCTCAGCAACACCAAAAGACCCGGAAGACCACGGAAAACAACTGTGGTGGATGACCGAAGAATTATTTCCCTGGTGAAGAAAACACCCTTCACAACAGTTGGCCAGATCAAGAACACTCTCCAGGAGGTAGGTGTATGTGTGTCAATGTCAACAATCAAGAGAAGACTTCACCAGAGTGAATACAGAGGGTTCACCACAAGATGTAAACCATTGGTGAGCCTCAAAAACCGGACGGCCAGATTAGAGTTTGCCAAACAACATTGAAAAAAGCCTTCACAGTTCTGGAACCACATCCTATGGACAGATGAGACTAAGATCAACTTGTACCAGAGTGATGGGAAGAGAAGAGTATGAAGAAGGAAAGGAACTGCTCATGATCCAAAGCGTACCACCTCATCAGTGAAACATGGTGGTGGTAGTGTCATGGCGTTGGCATGTAGGGCTGTCAATGGAACTTTTTCTCTTGTATTTATTGATGATGTGACTGCCGACAAAAGCAGCAGGAGGATTTCTGAAGAGTTTCGGGCAATATTATCTGCTATTATTCAGCCAAATGCTTCAGAACTCATTGGACGGTGCTTCACAGTGCAGATGGACAATGACCCGAAGCATACTGCAAAAGCAACCAAAGAGTTTTTTTAAGGGAAAGAAGTGTAATGTTATGCAATGGCCAAGTCAATCACCTGACCTGAATCCGATTGAGCATGCATTTCACTTGCTGAAGACAAAACTGAAGGGAAAATGCCCCAAGAACAAGCAGGAACTGAAGACAGTTGCAATAGAGGTCTGGCAGAGCATCACCAGGGATGAAACCCAGTGTCTGGTGATGTCTATGCGTTCCAGACTTCAGGCTGTAATTGACTGTAAAGGATTTGGAACCAAGTTTTAAAAAGTAAAAGTTTGTTTTATGACTGTTAATCTGTCCCATTACTTTTGGTCCCTTAAAAAGTGGGAGGAACATATACAAACTGTTGTAATTCCTACACCGTTCACCTGATTTGGATGTAAATACCCTCAAATTAAAGCTGAAAGTCTGCAGTTAAAGCACATCTTGTTCGTTTCATTTCAAATCCATTGTGGAGGTGTATAGAGCCAAAAAGATTAGAATTGTGTCAATGTCCCAATATTTATGGACCTGACTATATATGTCTCTGGACTTTGGGACCCAATAATAGGGAAGGGTAGAGGCGTCGGCGGCTATAAAGGGGTCTATCTTACTTTATATTTTCTTCCTTCACAGTATTCCTCTTTTAATGCATATTTAAGAAATATATATTTTCCATTTGAAATGAAATCACTATTATTAACCTGTTTGTATGCTTTATTCTTTGTTTTCTTATATAAAATATTTACAAAATAAATAACAACAGTGGAATAAACAGACTGTCCACATCAAAATTATATTGCAGATATATACAGATTTACAATTATTTTTAATTTAAATAAAATGTCTGTGCGCCATTAGACCCTATAGTCTGCATCTTGTATAGATACCATAACAATATCATAGATATCATCAGTAAACCATAACTGGTGATTTAATTGCAGACAGAGCTACTATATTTATTTAATAACATCATAAAAAGCAAACTAGGGAATTTGGAGCAGAAAGGACATCAAATTTGAGTGTGTTTACATTGTTCGACTGATTTTGTGAGTTATAGTCCTGTTAGATGTTGATGTTGGCCCCTGGAGGCACACACAGAGAGATAAGGATGGAGTATGAGTTTCTTGTGAAGGGTGTGATGAGGGAGGGAGGAAATAGACAAAAGCATAAACATGAAAGCTAGATAGGGAAGGACTTGAGAAAGAAAGCATGGAGGAAGAGACAAGGGGTCATTAGGAGAAGATTTTTTTAAAAACTAACGGAGGTCCGTACTTGCGAACCTCCCCGACGCTAATGAGCCTCCTATGGAGTGCTCCAGAATAAAATTGGCAATGGCGGCTTCTGATTGGCTGAAAACGCTGTCTGTCAAATTCAGCCACTCCGAAGACGCCAATGTGTGAGCCAAGGAGACAGGGATACACCCCAAAATCCCACTATGATTGGATAATGCAGCTGTCAATCTTTATTTAAACCAATCAGAAGGCTTTACTTCCATCAGCCAATCATAATGGGATACACCCCCACGGGGTAATTGGCTGAAGACATCTGCTCCTTCTCATTGGCTGTAATACGGATTGCCATTGACTACAGCAAATGAGAAGGCGCAAATGCCTTCGGCCAATCAGTACGTGGGGGTGTATCCCATTGTGATTGGCTATTGTCAGTGCAACCAATCAGAATGCGCAGATGCCTCCAGCCAATCACCCTGTGGGGGTGTATTCCATTGTGATTAGCTGAAGGCATCTGCGCCTTGTGATTGGTTTAAATAAAGATTGACAGGTGCATTATCCAATCAGAGAGGGATTTTGGGGTGTATCCCTTTCTGATTGGCTCACACATTGGCGCCTTCTAATTGGTTAAAAACGGTGTCTATCAAATTCACCCAATCAGAAGGCGCCATCGCATATTTTCTTCTGGAAAAGTCTCCAGGAGGCTCATTAGCGTCGGGGAGATCCGCGAGTGAGGATCTCCGTAATTTTTTTTTTTAGAGCGCGGTTCCAGGGCGGGGCAGATGAAAAGGAGGCCGGAGACATCGCAGGGAGGTAAGTACAATGTAAATTATGTTTATTTTAAGTTTATGTATGTGTACTAATGTTACGTTTTTTTGTTTTTTTTAACAAGGGCCGCGCTGGAGAAGAAGAAAAGAAGAAGGACGGGGACATGCTGGAAAGGTAGAATATTTATTTATTTACTGTCAATGTGTTGCACTAATTTTTTTTTCCCCTAGGTGGCTGATCTGAAGGGACATCTGCAAAGGTAAGTGGTCTTAATTATTTTATTTTAGCTTGGAATTAGATTATTTTATATATAGATAGCATTTATTGTATGTTAGATAGGGGTATGTGTTTTATATAGCATAGATTGTGGTATTTATTTAGATAGATTGGTGGGTGTATATTAGATAGATAGCATGTATTTTAGATAGATAGTATTTATTGTATATTACATAGATTGGGAGATGTATATTAAATAGATAGGATGTATTGCATATTAGTTAGATTGGGGGGTATTGTATTGTATTTTGTTTAATTTGTATTGTAAGTATTGTATTGTATGTATTATATGTCTTTCCTTTTCAGGTGTGTAATGTTTTTTGTTTTGTTTTTTGTAGTGGGGGGGGGTTGTAATGTATTTTTTTATTTTCTGCAATGTTCCCTTTTTTTGTGACTTAGCTTTTTTTATTTTCTGTAATGTAGATTTTTGTTATTTTTGGGGAATAGATTTTTTGTTATTTTCTGTAATTAGAGTGGTGGGGGGGTTATTAGGAGGTAGGTAGTGTAGGTGTTAATAGGTTAGTGTTTAGTTGATATTTAATGTTTTATTGCGGGAGGTATAGTGCAGTGTAGTGTTTATACTTAGTGTCATGATGGTCCTTGAGGACCGTCATGGCACTTATGCGGTTAATGTTGGGTTGTAACAGCCCCATAAGGGTAATAAAATACCCTTATTGGACTGATGGAATAAATAGAGGCTTTTGAGGGTCTGTATTGATCCTTATGAGTAACAGGGTTATTTATTGGCTTATGGGGGTCTGTATTGACCCCCATGAGTGACAGGGTTAATTAAGGGTTTTAATGAGGTGCTTATGGGGGTCTGTATTGACCCCCATGAGTGACAGGGTTAATAATATGTATTATGGGGGTCTGTATTGACCCCCATGAGTGACAGTGTTAATTAAGTACTTATGAGTGTCTGTATTGACCCCGATGAGTTAGGGGGTTAATGAAGTGCTTATGGGGGTCTGTATTGACCCCCATGAGTGACAGGGTTTTATTATGGGTTTATGGGGGTCTGTATTGACCCCCATGAGTGACAGGGTTAATTATAGGTTTATGGGGGTCTGTATTGACCCCCATGAATGACAGGGTTTTTTAACGAGTGACGGTGTTAATGAGGTGCTTATGGGGGTCTGTATTGACCCCCATGAGTGACAGGGTTAATTAGGGGTTTATGGGTGTCTGCATTGACCCCATGAGTAAGGGAGTTAATGAAGTGCTTATAGGTGTCTGTATTGACCCCCATGAGTGACAGGGTTTTATTATGGGTTTATGGGTGTCTGTATTGACCCCCATGAGTGACAGTGTTAATTAAGGGCTTATGGGGGTCTGTATTGACCCCCATGAATGACAGGGTTTTTTAAGGGGTTGATGGGGCTCTGTATAGAGCCCCATGCGTGATAGGGTTAATTTTTTTGTTTATATTACGGGTCCTTTAAGGACCTTTACGGTACTTTAAAGACCCGTAATGTGGGAATTTAGAATTTTCATTGCAGCGGGGGTCCCCGATCGCGTGCAATCGGGGACTCCCACTGCGAGGGATAATTTAGGGTTAATGCAGGGCTCCGAGCTTATCTGAGATCCTGTGGGGTTAATGCAGGTTTCCGAGCTTATCTCGGATCCCTTCTTGGGTAAGTTGTACGTGGCTGGGCAGTCCGGGTCGTAGAGCCTCGTTTTCGTTTTTTTTTCCGGCAGCCATTTTTTCTATTGCTTAGGGGATTTTCGTGTGTCTAAACTCTTCAGTTTGGACTTAAATTGAGGTGTAACTTCACTTGCAGAGGTCCTGTGTGCCCCCTGCTTGCTGTGGGTAAGCTTTTTATGTCTTTTTTATGACACTGCAGTTCTCATTTAAGTAAGTGAGGTAAGTAAAAGATAAAGTCCTGGTCTGTGCACTTCTATTTCTACTTCTTTTCACTAAATCCGTCTTCAACAAGATCAGGAAACTCAATAAGAAGCAGCTAAATGTGGAACATACACAGGATAATCTTGGGAGGACTATAAGGAAGCAGTGCATTGTGGGGTGAAAGTCTGGAAGTAACATTTATCATGTACATATACTGCATGGACGATTAAGAGCCTGTTAGAAACTTGTACTAAAGTATTAAACCCTAGAACCCTCTCCCGCCCTAATCTAGCACTCATCAGCTATACATTAATATACTGAGCTGCGCATAAAGGAGCCACATGGACAATGCTGCATATCTCAGGAATGATTATGCTGGAGAAAAAACAGTTAGTGAAATATACAACATTTGTAATGCTCTTGTAGGTGAAATACACTTGCTCTTGACTGACTGATTAAATAATTAAGCATTAATGTTCATAATTTGTATTAAATTCCTCACCTTCCCTGATATCCCCAGGACTCTCCTCCTCCTTCACTTGCTGCTGATCTCTTATATTCAGCTCTTCTTGTTCAATCTTGGAGACGACTGGAGGCTTCACATCTAAAGGTCCTACAGATATAGATAAAAAAATTATAGACTTTCACCATTTTATTATTCAATATCAATCTGGTGTTTGTGTCTTAAAATCTATTTAAAGGCATACCCAAGTTTGCTGGATTATGAATGCATCTGATGGAGGAGAATTAGTAGTGTTTGCAAAAAAAAATGTTCATAAAAAAAATACCAGAATAAACATTTAAACACTTACATTGAAGTTAGCAAGATGTCTTGTAATTTCATGCAGGGTTAACACCCTATCCAAAGCCAGGCTAAATAAGCATTCATTTAAAAAAAAATTGGCCAATCAGGAGGAAGCAAAAGCTGAAATATTTGGGGTTGCAGTCTGTGCAGCAAAGCAGCCTGGGATATGTAGTCAGACTCATATGATAATAAGTGCTTTCTAACATGTGCCGATTTGTGCAGCACATTCACACTAGATTACACCTGCAGTTGCTCTCCTGCATCACTACTGCAGGTGCTTACATTTCCCACAAGGAGACAAGCAGAGAGAAATAAGCTGTGACCCCAGCAAGCATGTGACTAGCAGCACTTCCTCTGGAAGTCACAACCTGTACCCAGATGCTGTGCAATCTGTACCCACAGTTATGTAAGCGTCCTAGGGGTGTGCAATTCCAGATAGAAGTACCCAGCATATAAAAATGTAAGCACAACTTTTCAATATTAAAAATATTTTCTACTAATCGGTGGCTGTTTTTTTAGGAAACATTTGAAAACCAGGAAACTTCTGAATACCTTTAAATCCTTTAGTTGAAAGATTCAAAAAGACAGAAACAACCAAATGCTGTTACTTTGTATGGATAGAAGATCATATATTGTATGGTTATAAAATCCCTTTTATCATGAGCTGTGATGCTTGGAAAATGTCCTAATTGAGAGATGAATGATATAAATACACCTCAAAAAAGACTGCAGTAAGTGATAATTGTCCATAAGATATTACTCACCCTCACAGATATTTACAGGAATTTCCTCCTCTTTAATCTCTCGGGGACTCCTCATATTTGTCTCTTCTTCTTGGTCAGACTCTGAGAGACCTGATGGAGTAACTTTGTCCCCGTCTGTACAAATAAACATGAGACAGTCGCATGCTGGGATTTGTTACATGTCCTTATGGTCTGTACAAATAAACATGAGACGGTCACACGCTGGGATTTGTTACATAGTAATTAAGGTTGAAAAAAGAATTTCAGTCCATCAAGTTCAACCTTTTAAGATCGCCTCTGATCTGCAATATGCATATTGAATATTAATTATTTAGTTGTTAATTTATTATTAATCAATTATTTAATTATCTTTTTTTTTTTTATTATTAATCCAGAGGAAGGCAAACAGAAAAAAAAAAACAAGTAAGACTTAGCCAGTCGTCTCAAAGGGAGAAAAAAAAAAAAATCCTTCCTGACCCCAGATACTGGTGATCGGATTTCTTCCTGGATCAATACTGTCTCTCTAATTATCCATGATAACCCTAAATTCCCTTTTAAATTAGAAATAAATCCAGTCCCCTTTTAAAGTTCTCTATCAAATCCGCTGTCACCACCTCCTCCATTCCACAGATTAACCATCCTTACTGTGAAGAACCCTTTTTTTTTCTGAGGTGGAATCTTTTTACTTCTAACCTCAAGGGATGTCCTCTTGTCAGTTGAAAACACAAAAAGCTCCCTTGACAAATCTTTATACTGACCCTGGATGTATTTATATAAGGTAATCATATCTCCTCTTAGACGCCTTTTTTCTAGAGAAAATAAGTTTAATTTGGTTAGTCTTTCTTCATAACTTAGCCCCTGCATTCCCCTTATTAGTTTTCTTGCCTTTCTCTGTACCTTTTCCAGCTCTAAAATGTCCTTTTTATGAAGTGGTGCCCAAAATTGTACTCCATATTCCAAATGAGGGCGCACTAGAGATTTGTATAGTGGCAGAATTATATTTGCTTTCCTCGCTTCTATACCCTTCTTAATACATGCTAATATTCTATTTGCCTTTGCATCTGCTGCTTGGCTTTGAGCACTGTTACCTAGATGGTTGTCCACAAGCACTCCCAAATCCCTTTCAATATCTGATACACCTAGATTTGCTCCATTAAGATTATAAATTGCATGGCTATTTTTCCTTCCCAGATGCATAACTTTACATTTATTCGTATTAAATCTCATCTGCCATTTAGATGCACATTCCTCAATTGTATGTAAATCCCTCTGAAGGGAAAGCACATCATTATCTGATTTAATTACCTTGCAAAACTTTGTGTCATCAGCGAAAATGGAGAGACCACACACCAATCCTACCTCTAAGTCATTAATAAATATGTTAAAAGGAGAGGACCTAATACTGAACCCTGAGGAACCCCACTTACCACATTAGTCCAATCGGAGTATGTTCCATTTACAACAACCCTTTGCTTCCTGTCTTTTAGCCAGCTCTCAATCCATGAGCAGATATTTACTGCAATTCCTGTATCTCTTAGTTTGCACAATAGTCTCCCATGTGGCACTGTATTAAAAGCCTTTGCAAAATCCAAAAAGACCACATCCACGGAGTTGCCTTGACCCAGGTTCCTACTAACCTCCTCATAGAAACTAATTTGATTTGTTTGACATGACCTATCCCTCATAAATCCATGTTGACTCCTACTTATAATCCTGTTCAAATAGATATATTCTTGTATATTATCCCTTATTACTAAAATACTAAAAGCTTCCCCACTACAGATGTGAGGCTTACTGGTCTATAATTCCCCGGATTTGCTCCCTTCTTAAATATAGGTATCACATCTGCTTTTCTCCAGTCATCTGGTAGAGACCCTGTGTTGAGTGAATCTTGAAAAATTAAATATAATGGTTTGGCTATTACAGAACCCAGTTCCCTCAGTACCCGTGGATGTATTCCATCAGGACCCGGGGCTTTATTAACATTTCTATTTTCCAACCTCTTGTGGATTACTTCCTGTGTTAACCAATTAGTTTTTAAAGGTAGTGTAGCCCCATTATGTTGCAGTGTCCCAACCACTGGTACCTCCCTTGTGTATACCGAAGAAAAGAACCTATTTAGCTCATCTGCCTTTTCCTGGTCACTATTTTTTCAGACGGCCTGTGTTACATTGTAATGTTCCTATAGCTTCCTTCCTCGCCTTCTTCCCATTAATATACTTAAAAAATATTTTAGGGTTAGTCTTACTCTCTTTTGCAATTCATTTTTCATTTTCAATTTTAGCCAGTCTAATAGCCCTTTTGCTGCCTTGGTGATTTCCTTGTACTCCCGTAAAGCAGTCTCTGTCCCCTCTTGTTTATATAATTTAAATGCATTCTTTTTACTCCTTATCTTGATCTTTAAATCATTGTTAAGCCACATTGGATGGGATTTACTCCTTTTACATTTTTTTCCACACGGTATATGCCGATGTGTATGTATATTTAGTAAGGATTTAAATGTTGTCCACTTGTGGTCAGTGTTTTTACCTGCCAGTTCTCTGTCCCAGTCTATACTTTGTATTGCTGCCCTAAGATCGTTAAAATCTGCCCTTTTAAAATGAAGAGTTTTTGTTGGCCCCTTATAGTTTTTTTTTTTTTTTTTAATTCAATCTCAAATGAGACTGTGTTGTGATCATTGTTTCCCAAAGGTTGCCCTATTCCAACATTTAATATTATATCAATATTATTTGTGATGACTAAATCCAAGATGGCCCGATTTCTAGTAGGTTCTTGTATTACCTGGGCCAGATAATGATCCCTGAGGGTACTCAAGAACCTGCTCCCCTTATCTGAACTGCTGGTCACATTTATCCAGTTTATTTTAGGGTAATTAAAGTCTCCCATTATTAGAACTTGCTCATGCTTAGCTGTATTTCCAATCTGTAACAATAATTGTATTTCCTCACTTTCAGCTATATTTGGGGGTTTATAGCATACTCCAACTAATATTCTTTTGGAATTTGCTGCTCCACTATTTAACTCTACCTACAAACATTCAACTTTATCACTAGGTCCACCATAAATATCTTCTCTGACTATAGGCTTAAATTCAGGCTTAACATAAAGACAAATCCCTCCTCCTCATTTACCATTGCCTCTATCTTTCCTAAATAGGTTGTAACCATCCAGATTAACAGTCCAGTCATGAGATTCATCCCACCATGTTTTGATAATGCCTATTAAATCCCATTTTACATGTTACATGTCTTTATGGTCAGTACAGAACAAGGGGCAGATATTGTGGGAGCTTCAGACCTGACAAATCTCACATTATCATACAAACAACAAAGACTGCAAAATAACCAGATAAATATTAATAATTTACACCAAACTAGTATAGGTCACCCATATACATTACATTGGAACAATCTACACCAGATCATCACATAATAATGAGATAAATATTATACATTTATACCAAACTAGTATAGGTCACCTATATACATTAATGATAACAATCCAGACAAGATCATCACATGGTCTCTGTGAGTATAAAGTCCATCTCACTTCTCCATATTTGTGTAGACACAGAGATGATAATATTATTATTATTATTATTATCTTTATTTATATCGCGCCAACATATTCCGTAGCGCTGTACAGGGGGTATAATATTGTTTCTTCCCTTTGTGTATAATAATTCTAAGCCTGTAATGAGACTGAAGAGACCAGAATCCAACCAGACTCCAGACGTCACTCAGACCCCAGGACCATAATGTGTCAGAGACACAGACACGTAATAAATGGCCGATCTCTGACTCCAGACACTAAGGGCCTCATTCAATTGCGATTTGGCCAATTGAATAGGGCTCTAAATAAGCACATAGCATATTTTTTTTAAAGAAGTTTTTAGTTAGTAAAAAACTTGCTTTTGAATAGATGTTTACTAACTGAAAACTTCTTAAAAAAATATATGTTGTGTGCTTATTTAGAGCGCTATTCAATTGGCCAAATCGCAATTGAATGAGGGCCTAAGTAAGAAGATCTCACCTCCCAAGTCCCACTGCCATAAATGCCTCTCAAGTCCCACTGCCATAAATGTATATTAGTGGGGGATCCGTGTAGGATGTGTAGGAGGTGTTCAGTATTAAAGTGTAATGTGTGTGTGTGTATATTTGTGTATATATATATATATATATATATATATATATATATATATATATATATATATATATATATATATATATACATACATACATACATACATAGGACAGAAATACTTCCCAGAGATGCATTATTGTTTGGAAAAATATATAGGAGCCAGCAATAAAACACTTCTGCTGGGCTCATACATTTGTATGGCTGGCTCCTAAATTTTACCTTCAGCTTTTCTGTGAGAACAGTTCATAATAACCTTACACAGTGTTTTTTTCTCGTAAAAAATCTCACTGGAAAAGAGTAATTAATCACGTCTTATTTCCTGTATGTTCTGACTAAGGTCTCAGGAAAGTTTTGATAAAGTTTTTTGGGGCGAAAAATGGTATATACATATAAAATATAAATATATATTATTAGATAAATATGAAATATATATCAAGTGTCAGTAGTGATAATGTGAGCTATACAGCTAAGATCTGGAATGATAATGTGCAAATATGTAATGACTTGTTATAGTTACACTTAGATTTCCTAATAAATAGATGTAGGTTCATCCCGCCTTTTAGTGTTTACAGAAGGATTTATAATATCATTTGTTCTTATGATGTTAAATGCGAGTTTATCACTAAATTATAAACTAACCGATTAAACACATTAATATGTATGGAGAAAACCCCGAACACGACACGGTCAGAGCTGGTCTGATAATACATATAGAGATTAAGTGCCCTCACATCAGATGTACACAAACATTCACTCACTCTCACCTCTCTATCCCGTCTCTCTCTTCCTCGCCTCTCTCTCCCTCGCCTCTCTTTCCCGCCTCTCTCTCCCTCGCCTCTCTCTCCCGTCTGTGTCTCTCTCTCTAGCCTGTCTGTGTCTCTCTCTCTAGCCTGTCTGTGTCTCTCTCTCTAGCCTGTCTGTGTTTCTCTCTCTAGCCTGTCTGTGTCTCTCTCTCTAGCCTGTCTGTGTCTCTCTCTCTAGCCTGTCTGTGTCTCTCTCTCTCTAGCCTGTCTGAGTCTCTCTCTCTAGCCTGTCTGTGTCTCTCTCTCTAGCCTGTCTGTGTCTCTCTCTCTAGCCTGTCTGTGTCTCTCTCTCTAGCCTGTCTGTGTCTCTCTCTCTAGCCTGTCTGTGTCTCTCTCTCTAGCCTGTCTGTGTCTCTCTCTCTAGCCTGTCTGTGTCTCTCTCTCTAGCCTGTCTGTGTGTCTCTCTCTCTCTATCCTGTCTGTGTGTGTCTCTCTCTCTCTATCCTGTCTGTGTGTCTCTCTCTCTATCATGTCTGTGTCTCTCTCTCTCTATCATGTCTGTGTGTCTCTCTCTCTATCCTGTCTGTCTCTCTCTCTATCCTGTCTGTCTCTCTCTCTATCCTGTCTGTCTCTCTCTCTATCCTGTCTGTGTCTCTCTCTATCCTGTCTGTGTCTCTCTCTCTCGCTATCCTGTCTGTGTCTCTCTCTCTCGCTATCCTGTCTGTGTCTCTCTCTCTCTCTATCCTGTCTGTGTCTCTCTCTCTCTCTATCCTGTCTGTGTCTCTCTCTCTCTCTATCCTGTCTGTGTCTCTCTCTCTCTCTATCCTGTCTGTGTGTGTCTCTCTCTCTATCCTGTCTGTGTGTGTCTCTCTCTCTCTATCCTGTCTGTCTCTCTCTCTCTCTATCCTGTCTGTGTGTCTCTCTCTCTCTATCCTGTCTGTGTCTCTCTCTCTCTCTCTATATATATATATATCCTGTCTTTCTCTCTCTCTCTCTCTGTATCCTGTCTGTCTCTCTATCTTGTCTGTGTCTCTCTCTCTCTATCCTGTCTGTGTGTCTCTCTCTCTCTCTATCCTGTCTGTGTGTCTCTCTCTCTCTCTATCCTGTCTTTCTCTCTCTCTCTCTCTCTATCCTGTCTTTCTCTCTCTCTCTATCCTGTCTTTGTCTCTCTCTCTCTCTATCCTGTCTTTGTCTCTCTCTCTCTCTCTCTCTATCCTGTCTTTGTCTCTCTCTCTATCCTGTCTTTCTCTCTCTCTCTCTCTCTCTCTCTCTCTATCCTGTCTGTGTGTATCTCTCTCTCTCTATCCTGTCTGTCTCTCTCTCTCTATCCTGTCTGTCTCTCTCTCTCTATCCTGTCTGTCTCTCTCTCTCTATCCTGTCTGTCTCTCTCTCTCTATCCTGTCTGTCTCTCTCTCTCTATCCTGTCTGTCTCTCTCTCTCTATCTTGTCTGTGTCTCTCTCTCTATCATGTCTGTGTCTCTCTCTCTCTCTATCATGTCTGTGTCTCTCTCTATCATGTCTGTGTCTCTCTCTCTCTATATCCTGTCTTTCTCTCTCTCTGTATCCTGTCTGTCTCTCTCTCTGTATCCTGTCTGTCTCTCTCTCTATCTTGTCTGTGTGTCTCTCTCTCTCTATCCTGTCTGTGTGTCTCTCTCTCTCTATCCTGTCTGTGTGTCTCTCTCTCTCTATCCTGTCTCTCTCTCTCTGTATCCTGTCTGTCTCTCTCTCTATCCTTTCTTTGTCTCTCTCTCTCTCTCTCTGTATGATGTCTGTCTCTCTATCCTGTCTTTGTCTCTCTCTCTATCCTGTCTTTGTCTCTCTCTCTATCCTGTCTTTGTCTCTCTCTCTATCCTGTCTTTGTCTCTCTCTCTATCCTGTCTTTGTCTCTCTCTCTATCCTGTCTTTGTCTCTCTCTCTATCCTGTCTTTGTCTCTCTCTCTATCCTGTCTTTGTCTCTCTCTCTATCCTGTCTTTGTCTCTCTCTCTATCCTGTCTTTGTCTCTGTCTCTCTCTCTCTATCCTGTCTTTGTCTCTCTCTCTCTCTCTATCCTGTCTTTGTCTCTCTCTCTCTCTATCCTGTCTTTGTCTCTCTCTCTCTCTATCCTGTCTTTGTCTCTCTCTCTCTCTATCCTGTCTTTGTCTCTCTCTCTCTCTATCCTGTCTTTGTCTCTCTCTCTCTCTATCCTGTCTTTGTCTCTCTCTCTCTCTATCCTGTCTTTGTCTCTCTCTCTCTCTATCCTGTCTTTGTCTCTCTCTCTCTCTCTATCCTGTCTTTGTCTCTCTCTCTCTCTATCCTGTCTTTGTCTCTCTCTCTCTCTATCCTGTCTTTGTCTCTCTCTCTCTCTATCCTGTCTTTGTCTCTCTCTCTCTCTATCCTGTCTTTGTCTCTCTCTCTCTCTAGCCTGTCTTTGTCTCTCTCTCTCTCTAGCCTGTCTTTGTCTCTCTCTCTCTCTATCCTGTCTTTGTCTCTCTCTCTCTCTATCCTGTGTGTGTCTCTCTCTCTCTATCCTGTCTGTGTCTCTCTCTCTCTCTATCCTGTCTGTGTCTCTCTCTCTCTCTCTATCCTGTCTGTCTCTCTCTCTCTCTCTATCCTGTCTGTCTCTCTCTCTCTCTCTCTATCCTGTCTGTCTCTCTCTCTCTATCTTGTCTGTCTCTCTCTCTCTCTATCCTGTCTTTCTCTCTCTCTCTGTATCCTGTCTGTCTCTCTCTCTATCCTGTCTTTGTCTCTCTCTCTATCCTGTCTGTGTCTCTCTCTCTCTATCCTGTCTGTGTCTCTCTCTCTCTCTCTATCCTGTCTGTGTCTCTCTCTCTATCCTGTCTGTGTCTCTCTCTCTCTATCCTGTCTGTGTCTCTCTCTCTCTATCCTGTCTGTGTCTCTCTCTCTCTATCCTGTGTCTCTCTCTCTCTATCCTGTCTGTGTCTCTCTCTATCCTGTCTCTCCTCATTTCATGTATCTGTCTCTCTCTCTCTGCCTCCCTTTTTCCATCACTCTCTCTCTCTTCATCCTGTCTCTCCCCATTTCCTGTGTTTGTGTCTCTCTCTGCCTCTCCCTCCTCTCTCTATCCTGTCTGTCTCTCTCTATCCTGTCTCTCCCCATTTCCTGTCTCACTCTCTATATATCCTGTCTGTCTCTCTCTGCCTCCCCTTTTCCATCACTCTCTCTCTCTCTCACCTCTCTCCATCCTCTCTCTACCCTGTCTATCCCCATTTCCTGTGTCTGTCTCTCTCTCTGCCTCCTCTCTATCCTGTCTCTCCCCATTTCCTGTGTCTGTCTCTCTCTCTGCCTCCTCTCTCTGTCCTGTCTCTCCCCATTTCCTGTGTCTGTTTCTCTCTCTGCCTCCTCTCTCTATCCTGTCTCTACCCATTTCATGTGTCTCTCTCTCTATGCCTCCTCTCTCTATCCTGTCTCTCCCCATTTCCTGTCTCTCTCTCTCTCTCTCTCTGTCCCGTCTCTTCCCATTTCATGTGTCTGCCTCTCTCTCCTTGCCTCCTCTCTCTATCCCGTCTCTCCCCGTTTCATGTGTCTGCCTCTCTCTCTGCCTCCTCTCTCTATCCCGTCTCTCCCCATTTCCTGTGTCTGTCTCTCTCTCTCTCTGCCTCCTTCCTCTATCCTGTCTCTCCCCATTTCCTGTGTCTGTCTCTCTCTCTCTCTGCCTCCTTCCTCTATCCTGTCTCTCCCCATTTCCTGTGTGTCTCTCTCTCTCTCTGCCTCATTTCTCTATCCCGTCTCTCCCCATTTCCTGTGTCTGTCTTTCTCTCTCTCTGCCTCCTCTCTCTATCCAGTCTCTCCCCATTTCCTGTGTCTCTCTCTCTGCCTCCTCTCTCTATCCTGTCTCTCCCCATTCCCTGTGTCTGTCTCTCTCTCTCTCTCTCTGCCTCCTTTCTCTATCCTGTCTCTCCCCATTTCCTGTGTCTCTCTCTCTCTGCCTGCCCTCTCTATCCTGTCTCTCCCCATTTCATGTGTCTGTCTCTCTCTTTGCCTCCTCTCTCTATCCCGTCTCTCCCCATTTCCTGTGTCTGTCTCTCTCTCTGCCTCCTCTCTCTATCCTGTCTCTCCCCATTTCCTGTGTCTGTCTCTCTCTTTGCCTCCTCTCTCTATCCTGTCTCTCCCCATTGCCTGTGTCTGTCTCTCTCTCTGCCTCCTCTCTCTATCCTGTCTCTCCCCATTTCCTGTGTCTGTCTCTCTCTCTCTGCCTCCTCTCTCTATCCTGTCTCTCCCCATTTCCTGTGTCTCTCTCTCTGCCTCCTCTCTCTATCCTGTCTCTCCCCATTTCCTGTCTCTCTCTCTCTCTGCCTCCTCTCTCTATCCTATCTCTCCCCATTTCCTGTGTCTCTCTCTCTCTGCCTCCTTTCTATATCCCGTCTCTCCCAATTTCATGTGTCTGCCTCCTCTCTCTATCCTGTATCTCCCCATTTCCTGTGTCTGTCTCTCTCTCTGCCTCCTCTCTCTATCCTGTCTCTCCCCATTTCCTGTGTCTGTCTCTCTCTCTGCCTCCTCTCTCTATCCTGTCTCTCCCCATTTCCTGTGTCTGTCTCTCTCTCTCTCTCTGCCTCCTTCCTCTATCCTGTCTCTCCCCATTTCCTGTATCTCTCTCTCTCTCTCTGCCTCCTCTCTCTATCCCGTCTCTCCCCATTTCCTGTGTCTGTCTTTCTCTCTCTCTGCCTCCTCTCTCTATCCAGTCTCTCCCCATTTCCTGTGTCTCTCTCTCTCTGCCTTCTCTCTCTATCCTGTCTCTCCCCATTCCCTGTGTCTGTCTCTCTCTCTCTCTCTCTGCCTCATTTCTCTATCCCGTCTCTCCCCATTTCCTGTGTCTGTCTTTCTCTCTCTCTGCCTCCTCTCTCTATCCAGTCTCTCCCCATTTCCTGTGTCTCTCTCTCTGCCTCCTCTCTCTATCCTGTCTCTCCCCATTCCCTGTGTCTGTCTCTCTCTCTCTCTCTGCCTCCTTTCTCTATCCTGTCTCTCCCCATTTCCTGTGTCTCTCTCTCTCTGCCTGCCCTCTCTATCCTGTCTCTCCCCATTTCATGTGTCTGTCTCTCTCTTTGCCTCCTCTCTCTATCCCGTCTCTCCCCATTTCCTGTGTCTGTCTCTCTCTCTGCCTCCTCTCTCTATCCTGTCTCTCCCCATTTCCTGTGTCTGTCTCTCTCTTTGCCTCCTCTCTCTATCCTGTCTCTCCCCATTGCCTGTGTCTGTCTCTCTCTCTGCCTCCTCTCTCTATCCTGTCTCTCCCCATTTCCTGTGTCTGTCTCTCTCTCTCTGCCTCCTCTCTCTATCCTGTCTCTCCCCATTTCCTGTGTCTCTCTCTCTGCCTCCTCTCTCTATCCTGTCTCTCCCCATTTCCTGTGTCTCTCTCTCTCTCTCTGCCTCCTCTCTCTATCCTATCTCTCCCCATTTCCTGTGTCTCTCTCTCTCTGCCTCCTTTCTATATCCCGTCTCTCCCAATTTCATGTGTCTGCCTCCTCTCTCTATCCTGTATCTCCCCATTTCCTGTGTCTGTCTCTCTCTCTGCCTCCTCTCTCTATCCTGTCTCTCCCCATTTCCTGTGTCTGTCTCTCTCTCTGCCTCCTCTCTCTATCCTGTCTCTCCCCATTTCCTGTGTCTGTCTCTCTCTCTCTCTCTGCCTCCTTCCTCTATCCTGTCTCTCCCCATTTCCTGTGTCTCTCTCTCTCTCTCTGCCTCCTCTCTCTATCCCGTCTCTCCCCATTTCCTGTGTCTGTCTTTCTCTCTCTCTGCCTCCTCTCTCTATCCAGTCTCTCCCCATTTCCTGTGTCTCTCTCTCTCTGCCTTCTCTCTCTATCCTGTCTCTCCCCATTCCCTGTGTCTGTCTCTCTCTCTCTCTCTCTCTGCCTCCTTTCTCTATCCTGTCTCTCCCCATTTCCTGTGTCTCTCTCTCTCTGCCTCCTCTCTCTATCCTGTCTCTCCCCATTTCATGTGTCTGTCTCTCTCTATCCCGTCTCTCCCCATTTCCTGTGTCTGTCTCTCTCTCTGCCTCCTCTCTCTATCCTGTCTCTCCCCATTTCCTGTGTCTGTCTCTCTCTTTGCCTCCTCTCTCTATCCTGTCTCTCCCCATTGCCTGTGTCTGTCTCTCTCTCTGCCTCCTCTCTCTATCCTGTCTCTCCCCATTTCCTGTGTCTGTCTCTCTCTCTCTGCCTCCTCTCTCTATCCTGTCTCTCCCCATTTCCTGTGTCTCTCTCTCTGCCTCCTCTCTCTATCCTCTCTCTCTCTCTCTGCCTCCTCTCTCTATCCTATCTCTCCCCATTTCCTGTGTCTCTCTCTCTCTCTGCCTCCTTTCTATATCCCGTCTCTCCCAATTTCATGTCTGCCTCCTCTCTCTATCCTGTATCTCCCCATTTCCTGTGTCTGTCTCTCTCTCTGCCTCCTCTCTCTATCCTGTCTCTCCCCATTTCCTGTGTCTGTCTCTCTCTCTGCCTCCTCTCTCTATCCTGTCTCTCCCCATTTCCTGTGTCTGTCTCTCTCTCTCTCTGCCTCCTTCCTCTATCCTGTCTCTCCCCATTTCCTGTGTCTCTCTCTCTCTCTCTCTGCCTCCTCTCTCTATCCCGTCTCTCCCCATTTCCTGTGTCTGTCTTTCTCTCTCTCTGCATCCTCTCTCTATCCAGTCTCTCCCCATTTCCTGTGTCTCTCTCTCTCTGCCTCCTCTCTCTATCCTGTCTCTCCCCATTCCCTGTGTCTGTCTCTCTCTCTCTCTCTGCCTCCTTTCTCTATCCTGTCTCTCCCCATTTCCTGTGTCTCTCTCTCTCTGCCTCCTCTCTCTATCCTGTCTCTCCCCATTTCATGTGTCTGTCTCTCTCTTTGCCTCCTCTCTCTATCCCGTCTCTCCCCATTTCTTGTGTCTGTCTCTCTCTCTGCCTCCTCTCTCTATCCTGTCTCTCCCCATTTCCTGTGTCTGTCTCTCTCTTTGCCTCCTCTCTCTATCCTGTCTCTCCCCATTGCCTGTGTCTGTCTCTCTCTCTGCCTCCTCTCTCTATCCTGTCTCTCCCCATTTCCTGTGTCTGTCTCTCTCTCTCTCTCTGCCTCCTCTCTCTATCCTGTCTCTCCCCATTTCCTGTGTCTCTCTCTCTGCCTCCTCTCTCTATCCTGTCTCTCCCCATTTCCTGTGTCTCTCTCTCTCTCTCTGCCTCCTCTCTCTATCCTATCTCTCCCCATTTCCTGTGTCTCTCTCTCTCTGCCTCCTTTCTATATCCCGTCTCTCCCAATTTCATGTGTCTGCCTCCTCTCTCTATCCTGTATCTCCCCATTTCCTGTGTCTGTCTCTCTCTCTGCCTCCTCTCTCTATCCTGTCTCTCCCCATTTCCTGTGTCTGTCTCTCTCTCTGCCTCCTCTCTCTATCCTGTCTCTCCCCATTTCCTGTGTCTGTCTCTCTCTCTCTCTGCCTCCTTCCTCTATCCTGTCTCTCCCCATTTCCTGTGTCTCTCTCTCTCTCTCTCTGCCTCCTCTCTCTATCCCGTCTCTCCCCATTTCCTGCGTCTGTCTTTCTCTCTCTCTGCCTCCTCTCTCTATCCAGTCTCTCCCCATTTCCTGTGTCTCTCTCTCTCTGCCTCCTCTCTCTATCCTGTCTCTCCCCATTCCCTGTGTCTGTCTCTCTCTCTCTCTCTCTGCCTCCTTTCTCTATCCTGTCTCTCCCCATTTCCTGTGTCTCTCTCTCTCTGCCTCCTCTCTCTATCCTGTCTCTCCCCATTTCATGTGTCTGTCTCTCTCTTTGCCTCCTCTCTCTATCCCGTCTCTCCCCATTTCCTGTGTCTGTCTCTCTCTCTGCCTCCTCTCTCTATCCTGTCTCTCCCCATTTCCTGTGTCTGTCTCTCTCTCTGCCTCCTCTCTCTATCCTGTCTCTCCCCATTGCCTGTGTCTGTCTCTCTCTCTGCCTCCTCTCTCTATCCTGTCTCTCCCCATTTCCTGTGTCTGTCTCTCTCTCTCTGCCTCCTCTCTCTATCCTGTCTCTCCCCATTTCCTGTGTCTCTCTCTCTGCCTCCTCTCTCTATCCTGTCTCTCCCCATTTCCTGTGTCTCTCTCTCTGCCTCCTCTCTCTATCCTATCTCTCCCCATTTCCTGTGTCTCTCTCTCTCTGCCTCCTTTCTATATCCCGTCTCTCCCAATTTCATGTGTCTGCCTCCTCTCTCTATCCTGTATCTCCCCATTTCCTGTGTCTGTCTCTCTCTCTGCCTCCTCTCTCTATCCTGTATCTCCCCATTTCCTGTGTCTGTCTCTCTCTCTCTGCCTCCTCTCTCTATCCTGTATCTCCCCATTACCTGTCTGTCTCTATCTCTGCCTCCCTTTTTCCATCCCTCTCTCTCCTTCCCCCTCACTATATACACACACAGCCATCACTCTGTATTACACGTGTATAACATGGTTCCTCCTCCCATAATATTGATATATTCCGGTATTTGTTGCTGTTTTATGCCACTGACACCTGATAACTAATCAGAGATCCAGATAGCCGCCATTAATTATCTCCTGATATCATTAATTGGAACAATAATCGCATATATTTACCTGCTGAGAACTCAGACACAAACATTAGCTCCCGGCGCCATCTTGAAAGACAGCCGGAAATGAATGATCCGGACGGCTCTATTCCGAACTACAAATCCCAGAACCCTCTGCAGGAAGTACAGCTGCCAAACGACACAATAGAGGGCGGGTCCCAGTAGATAATACGGTTCCCTGGTGACGATCTGTTTATATACTTGTGTCTCATTTTCTCTGCAGATACAAGTTGGACAAGAGGGCTAAGTTGCTAATAATGTGCGACTCTGCCTGGTTACTAGACGTGTCATCTCTAACCTGATTATTTAATTGGTCATGGCCTTAGATAGAGAGAGAGATGACTTATTTATATTTATCATTACACTAGTTGCAAATTGTACTCTGTATAATCTCTCTCAGTCCCCAGCACTTTTACACTAATATTTAATACATTATATGGAAAAACAACATCCCAGCAACAGAGGAGATATTTAGGACCTTTCCTGTTTTATGTTGGCACACATGCACAGCACTGGAAGCCTCCTGTTGCCGGGTGCACTCGCATCCCAATGTAGTCCATAAGCCCCTAACCCACCACACCCCTTGGCGGCCATAACCCTAAACCCCTTGCCGGCCCTAACCCTAATTATAACCCCCTACAGCACTTTCCGATCCTAAACCTCACCCCCTAACCCCCTACACCACTTGGCGGCCCGAACCTCCTAACCCTCTTAGCCTAACCGTTTAAAACTAAGCCCCTAACCCCCTACACGCCTTTCCGACCCTAACCCTGTAAACCTAACCCGAAAACCCCTAACCACTTACCGGCCACAAGGAGACAGCTTCATCAGCGCAGGGCAGTGCAGCATGCGTGCGTGCACATAACAGATGCACGTGCACGTGTGCTAGCATAAAACAGGAAAGCACCGAGATTTATAGCTATAATCATATATAATATTATCAGTCAGAGCATGTTTTATATTACTAGTGTGTCATTCCCATATGTGCAGATACATCTATTATACTTTGTAGTAACTAACACAGTAGTGACAGAGACTTTTAGTAGTAGATTTGTGTATAAGGGATGTGGCTTCTCCATG
The DNA here is from genome assembly GCA_027410445.1 of Discoglossus pictus. Classification (NCBI taxonomy): domain Eukaryota; kingdom Metazoa; phylum Chordata; class Amphibia; order Anura; family Alytidae; genus Discoglossus; species Discoglossus pictus. The sequence goes on from CM050174.1 coordinate 72,705,011, forward strand.
TTTCAGCTTTTATACTTTTTTTGCTCCAGAAGAACTTTTATGTTTTTCTTTATTTTGCCCATGATACATATGTGTGTGTTTGTGTGTGTATATATATATATACACACATGTATATTCTCATTTATCTATATTATACTCTCTCACCATATGCTCCCTTAGACTGTATAATTGTACAATATTTATCACTATCAGTATATACTCCTATTGAATACATTAGAATTGGCTTCTACTTATACAAAAAGAAGTACTAAAGATTCTAATTATTCAGAAAATTCATTATTTGAGATTAGTTATTATTCAAATAATATAGATTTTTGTTAGATAATTGACCTTCAATTTTGCTGTTTTAAGCCCCAATTTTTTTTTTTAAATTCCTCCTCCCTGCCCAGGTCTCCTGTATTACATCATCATAAACACTTATAATGGAGGTGATGATCATGAAGAGTCTGCCCAGATCTCCTATATTAGATCATCATAAACACTCATGATGGAGGTGATGATCATGAAGAGTCTGTCCAGATCTCCTATATTAGATCATCATAAACACTCATGATGGAGGTGATGATCATGAAGAGTTTTCCCAGGTCTCCTATATTAGTTTAGTCATAAATACAATGGAAGTGATGAACATGAAGAGTCTGCCAGGGTCTCGTATATTAGTTCATCTGCCCAGGTCTCTGCCCAGGTCTCCTGTATTACATCATCACAAACACTCATAATGGAGGTGATGATCATGAAGAGTCTGCCCAGATCTCCTATATTAGTTAATCATAAACACTCACGATGGAGGTGATGAACATGAAGAGTCTACCCAGGTCTCCTATATTAGTTTAGTCATAAATACGATGGAAGTGATGAACATGAAGAGTCTGCCCAGGTCTCCTATATTATATCATCATAAACACTCACAATGGAGGTGATGAAGATGACGAGTCTGTCCAGGTCTCCTATATTAGATCATCATAAACACTCACGATGGAGGTGATGATCATGAAGAGTTTGCCCGGGTCTCCTGTATTACATCATCACAAACACTCATAATGGAGGTGATGATCATGAAGAGTCTGCCCAGATCTCCTATATTAGTTAATCATAAACACTCACGATGGAGGTGATGAACATGAAGAGTCTGCGCAGGTCTCCTATATTTGTTTAGTCATAAATACGATGGAAGTGATGAACATGAAGAGTCTGCCCAGGTCTCCTATATTATATCATCATAAACACTCACGATGGAGGTGATGAACATGAAGAGTCTGCCCAGATCTCCTATATTATATCATCATAAACACTCACGATGGAGGTGATGAACATGAACAGTCTGTCCAGATCTCCTATATTAGATCATCATAAACACTCACGATGGAGGTGATGAACATGACGAGTTTGCCCAGATCTCCTATATTAGATCATCATAAACACTCACGATGGAGGTGATGAACATGAAGAGTCTGCCCAGATCTCCTATATTAGATCATCATAAACACTCACGATGGAGGTGATGAACATGAAGAGTCTGCCCAGATCTCCTATATTAGATCATCATAAACACTCACGATGGAGGTGATGAACATGAAGAGTCTGCCCAGGTCTCCTATATTATATCATCATAAACACTCACGATGGAGGTGATGAACATGAAGAGTCTGCCCAGGTCTTCTATATTAGTTCATCATAAAAACTCACGATAGAGGTGATGAACATGACGAGTTTTCCCAGTTGGATGAGTAAGACAATACTTTGATTCTAAGAAATGCAATAGTTAAACAAATGAAAACTGTATTTATGTATTTTATTTAACAGAAAATAAGTTATATATAAAAAGTTTTTTTTATGGTGCTTAACACCTAACTTAGATATAAACAAAAAGAAAAAACTCTTTATTAAACATCAAAAATATCACTATGTGCTTTAAAAAATAAAAATAAGAGATATAGGGGCATTAGAAAGCTAATCTAATGAAACTGTTCACCAAAGTATAAATAAGTTCCCAAAGAAAAGTAATGACATTAATAATAAATGTAGTGAAAGTGAAATGTGCTGTAAAAAATGCAAAAAACTAATAATAAAAATGTATAACTGTGCTAACTACATAGAAAATATATCTACATATACTAAACTAATAACTGTGATTAAGAGTAGAGTTGCTGATTAATATAGCACTATACATATAAATATAATGTGTGAATTGTAAAGAATATATATCCCCACAGAGATATATTTAATCTTCACACAAAAAAAAAAAAGTGAAATGGGAGCTATATAAGCTCTCCTCATTAGGTGGATTAAATTATTAGAGAGTAAAAAAGAGTGCCACCATATATATTATATTTAAAAAAGGCACAAAAGGTATGCAAACTAGTGCATGCACAATAAGGCACAATAATACAAAAAAAGTAAATGTAAAGGTAAGGCGTGTCATAAGTAACATAAGGTAATACCTTCCTCCGTATGCTCAGCGTTTCATAGTATACCGGATACCCTAAACGGGAACCCTCCGGCTATTTACACCACACCGAGGGATTGGAAGGAGACCACTGGACGCTCCATGGTATTAGAAGGAGGCCACGAAACGCTCCAAAATATTCAGGCCCAGAGGTTAGTACAAAAATAGAGTTATTTCAAAAGTATCCTGTATATAGAAAAAAGTAATAATGCGTGCCAGCATGTCTATACTATATGCATCCTATGTGCATGATTTTTAAATACGAGCAAAGTGCACAGTTTCATTAGATTAGCTTTCTAATGCCCCTATATATATTATTTTTATTTTTTATAGCGCATAAAGATATTTTTAATGTCTAATAAAGAATTTTTTTTATTTAATAGAAACATTTGCCATGTATATAGTGAAGGTCTCCAAGGAGAACACTATAAATGAGACACTTCAGATGTCCTTTAATGACTTGAGATTAGAGAGTTGTTCAGGTGGAACAGTTTAGAAAAATAATTTCTGTCTAAATATTGAAACATTAAAGGTCAAATATCTAACCGTAGACTTTTAATAATATCAAATTAGACAATATATTGGTATTAGGCAGAGTTTTAATTTCTACCATAAACAGAACCTTTAATGTATCACTGTTAATCTTCCTAATTAGCCTTGATGGACCTTTCTGTCCAAATACAGTTAGAGATAGGATTGTTCCTCAGATGGGAGGAGACTGTTGAGGTTCAGATGGAAATGGCGGCCAATCTCAGTCCCCAGAAGATCAGATCAGGAAACTCAACATAAACCTGCAGGAGCCAATCAGAGTCTTTACTCACATTTGGTACATTCATTGTCTAGTTTTATTATGTTAAAGGGACACTATAGCAAAGCCTTCTATACATATGAACAATAAAAGGCATTAAATGTATTTATTTATATTTTCTAATAACCCTTTTTCACCTCTAGTGGAGCTTCATGTCATGGGGCTGGTGACACATAGGGAAGTCTCATGACATGGAGCACCCCTTGGGGTGGAAAAGTTATTCAGAAAAAGATGAGTAAATGTTTAAATTAATTTAAACAACACAACCTTGCATGCTTATTGCAATACAGTATGAACAGTACAGGGTTACAGTGCCCCTCTAACGCTGTGATGGAACAGATGATACTGCAGGATACCAGTGGCTCTCTGTGGGCTTCTCCAGTTTGTATGTTATTGATATCAAGTGGATGTGAGATTTTATATGACGTAGCAAATTGTTGTAAAAATGTGCAACAAAAACCTTGATGGCTGAGAGGATCTTGTCTTGGAAATCCTCGTCCTGCTGACTGGTGAGGTGAGGCATGCTGGGTAATGTTACCTGTTACTAAATGTACTGATTACTTTTCTTATGTCCTGGCAGTAACATATACATAGGAAATACTCTTATTCCATCACATTTATCACTAAACGTCACAGATCTCAGAATTACAGAATCTGACTTACTTAGTGACAAAGATTGAGGTGAACAACGATAAGGACCTGACTTGAGAGGATCCTGACTCGCGTCCCATCTACCTATCTATCTACCTTGTGACTGGAGAGGTGAGAGCTGCCGGACAATGTCATAATGTAATCATGAAAGTGCCTAATATACATGGACTGATGGTGCATAAGGGAAAGGGGTGACCGCCCTCCCAAAATGAATGTACTGATTTAATCCCCAGATCACTTACTTAATTGTATAATTTATATAATAAAAAAATTAAATAATTTTTTTTATCATGTTCAATATTCTGTTTTTTTAATCGTTGTTTCTGTCACTTTACATTTCAAAACCCTCTGTGCTGTAGTTAAACACACTGACTTATCACATCTAGCCCCTTGTTGTGACTTGCCTAAACTGTTTGGGTCTATGCCCAAACTGTGCTCTAACTGATAGAGCCACGACCTATAACAGAAGCAGAGCTCAGGTGAGTCCATATCCCTCTCTGTGTCTTGCTGTTGTTGTTCTGTCTTTCAGTCGTGTCTGACTCTCAGTGACCACATGGATGCAGCACACCAGGTACATCTGTGTTTCTGGTTGTTCTTATCCATATGGTTTTCATTGCAAATGTACTGGACTGGGTTGCCAGTTCCTACTCCAGTGGACTGCATTTTGTCTGACCTCTCTAAAATGACCTGCCCATCTTCAGTGACCCTTCATGATATAAGCTCACAGCTTCATTGAGGTAACGAGCCCCTTCACCATGACAAGGTAGCGACCCAGAAGGGATCTTTGTCTTAGTCTCTCTTTCTCTGTCCATATGTTTTTTTAAGGAGAGGGTACACTTACTTTAGGGGGAGATCTCTTATTGTATGTGTAAGATATATATAATGTGTGTATATGTGTGTGTATATATATATATATATATATATATATATGTGTGTGTGTGTGTGTGTGTGAAGGAGCAGAATTAGAAATATATGCTAATTAACCACTCAAATATGTTTTTTGCAACTTAATATTAATTATGAAAAGGCAGCCATAAATTGAATAAATATTTTTTTTAAAATATTTTTTACAAACACATAGATTTATTCAAATGTAAAGATAATAATGTTTAAAATGGAGGGAGGAACAAAACAATACTGAGTCATGCAGAACCAACTTGGGGTGCAATTTTCTGGTTGTGGTCTGTTGGTGAATAGTGATGTCCCGAACAGTTCGCCGGAGAACTATTCACGGCGATTTTCGTATGTTCGCGTCCGCCGCGAACGGCGAACACATGCACTTTTCGGTTTGCCCCCTATACTTTATCATTGAGGAAACTTTGAACATCATTTATTTTATTTTATAATTTTTTTGTGTATAATCTATGCCTGCCTGCCAGAGTGTGTGTGTGACAGGCTAACACCTAACAGCTTATATTGTGCTTATTTTCACTACTCATACCTGGTGGTGTAACATACATTGAAAACAACCATTTTTTTCCAGTAATCTAATTTCAGTTGCCTGCCTGTGTCAGGCTCACAGCTTATATTGTGCTCAGTGACATAAAGCAACACTTTTTTGACTGTAATAGATTGAATAGCAATTGCCTGCCTACAGGCGTGTGTGTGAAGCCTATTACATCTACTCTGCCAACTTTTGCCAGTGCACAGTGACACTCATATCTGGTGGCACCTTAGATTGCACGCGCAGTGCCCCAAATTAGAAGTGGGAGGACCGACCAAGCATCTTTTTCCATCTCCCGCTAAGAAAAAATCCATGCCATATACACGTCCCCTGATAGTGGACGTAACAGGGATTAAACCGATAGGAATAGTACTACTTAACAGTACACACCTTATAATAACGCAGACAGAGGCAACACATATAATCTTCCATGCTGTGCAGTGGAAGCCCCCAGACTCTGACCTGTGTATAATCTTCCATGCTGGGCAGTGGAAGACCCCAGACTCTGACCTGTGTATAATCTTCCATGCTGGGTAGTGGAAGCCCCCAGACTCTGACCTGTGTATAATCTTCCATGCTGGGTAGTGGAAGCCCCCAGACTCTGGGAGTCTGAAGAAGAGGAGTCAGAGGAGGAAGGTGGCTTTGAGGAGGTGGAAGACCAAACACAGCAGGCATCCCAGGGGGCTTGTTGTCACCTTTCGGGACCCTTTGTGGCTGGGTAGAGGAAGAGACCTTCAATGACATCAGTGAGGACAAGGAACGGGACATGGCTAGCTTGGTATCCAACCTTGTGCAAATGGGGAGTTTGCGGTTGTGCAAAGGGACTGTTTGCGGTTGTTTGCGGTGCATTAAACGGGGAGATTGGTCTATTACTGTGAAGCGGGTGTAACCCTTACACTACCTGATCGATACAACATCATACCTGATGTTTTAAAGCATGTTATTCCAAACAATTTAGGAATGTTAGGTGATTTATGCCCTTTATGGCTTAAAACCAGACTCTGCACCAACTATGTAATTTTCCGTGGGAGTTTTGCCATGGATCCCCCTCCGGCATGCCACAGTCCAGGTGTTAGTCCCCTTGAAACAACTTTCCCATCACTATTGTGGCAAGAAAGAGTCCCTGTGGGCTTTGAAATTCGCCTGCCCATTGAAGTCTATGGCGGTTCGCCGGGTTCGCCCGTTCGCGAACATTTGATGGAAGTTCGGGTCCGCTGTCCGCGAACCGAAAATTTGATGTTTGTGACATCACTATTGGTGAATTATCACCCTGTGCTTCTGTAGGTGTAGATGTTCCTCCCACGTCTTATTTAGTCTCTGATTGTTTAATTAACCAATTTGCTTATTTTACAAATTATTTATTCATGCAGTTTTACTCTCACAGTATATTTGCTGCTACCATATCGTCCAAATTCAATTAGCTACTTGCAAATGCCTTGAACTCATAAATGGCTTTGAGTGTTTTTTTTATAAATGTTTATATGCCGAATATGTATCAATATTAAGAGTGATTTTAAGTGTGTATAAATTTACAAATTGGGCAATTGAATCGGGCTCATAGTATTTGCTTGTATCGTTATTGGCTCAGTCGTAAAATTCCTGACCTAGGTTTAGAGGGATAGATAGAGAGGTATGGAGATCGGGAGTGGGGGGGGGGGGGGGTATTGAGGGAGGGAGGAGAGGGTAGAAGGAGAGATTATAAAGATGGAGGGAGAGGGAAAGAAGAAGAGGCATAGAATCTATCTCTCTAACTTTCTATCTCCCTCTCTCTATATCCCTTCATCTCTCTCTATCTCTTCCTCTCTTTCTCTATCCTTTTCTTTAACTCTCTCACTATCCCCCCTCCTCTCTATCTCTATGGGATCACTTTTGTGGTTGGAGACTGTTTCACTAGGCAGTGTCTAAACATGTTGTGAAGGAGAGGGGTTTATACTGTTGGGTGGAGTCAATGTAAGGGGAGTGGCCAGGTCTCTGGCCAGCTGTTATTGCTAATATATCCAATTATTTCTAATGATTTGTTCTTTCTAATGATCGGTTTTTAATACAAGTGTTGCCTTTGATGCAGAGAGAGCCCTGATGAAATTGTGTAAATCACAGCGAAACGGTCCTGTCGGTACACTCTCCTAAACAAGTCATATGCGCCCGGCTCCTCATCTGTGCAGTGGTTTGATTAATTTATACTAACATATATTGAAGTCCTGGTATACCTGCAGGTATAGTAGTAAGGGACTATTTGCAGCCTAAGACTTTGATAATCTATCACGGCTCAATGTGATTCTGTATCTGACTGAAGCAAGGGCATATGTATATGCTTTCTTTTTAATTGTTTTTAACAAATATATTGTAAATATATATACATTATTTTTTGCTTTGCAATCCTAGGGTTTTTCTATGATCCTATCGGATCAATATATTTATGAGGATTGCCTTTGCAATTGATTTAATTGGTATTTCTTGATATTTTTTTTTATTCATAACACATCCAATGCTGTGTATCTGTATCTATAGGGGTCTATATATGTTTACTTACTTTTGTTGCACTTATATTTATAGTTATATTTATTAGTGCACAGTACATTTTTTTCTACACTTTATATATATATATATATATATATATATATATATATATATATATACATATATATATATGTATATATATATATATATATATATATATATATTTGTATTGCACTCGTTGCTTTATCTTTTATTAAATATAACACCTAATTTTGCACTTAATATTAATAGTGCACATTACATATTTATTAATTGATATATGACAGTAGCTTTTATGTTTATTTATTTAGCCCTATATACATGTGATTGTGTGTCTGCATACAATTTCCTTGAGGATACCTATATTTGTTACGTGTTTATTAGCGTATATATATTTGTTATTGCGGCGTTATTTGCAAGACATTACAATTAAATGATTATTTCTTGTTTTTTGTAACTACATGTGGGTGTTAAACACCATTTTGTTATTTTTAAATTAATATCTGAGTTATTTGATGCCAATTAAAATATGACCTGGAAGAGAAAACTTTTCCACATTTCTGGCCATAAAATGGCTTCTTTTCTGTATGAATCCTTTTGTGTGCTACCAGATTTGATCTGTACGCAAAGCTTTTCCCACATTCCTAACCAATGCATGGCTTCTCTCCTGTATGAACTCTTTGGTGTTCAAGCAGTGCAAACTTTTCAGAGAATACTTTTTTCACACTTAGAAGAAGCAAATGGCTTCTCTCCTGTATGAGTTCTATTGTGTACAGCTAAGTGGGTCTTTCAAGAAAAAAACTTTCCCACACTCTTGGCAAACATATGGCTTCTCTCCTGTATGAGTCATCTTATGTCCTAACAGAACTTGCATGTGTAAGAAACCTTTCCCGCACTGATTACAAACAAATGGTATATCCCCTGTATGAGTTAAATGGTGTTCAATCCTTTGTGAACGTCTACAGAAGTCTTTACCACAATCAGAACCAGTATGTGACTTTTGCCTAGTATGAGATACGTGCTGTGCAACCACATCTGACTCTGCAGTGACTACTAAATCACATTCTTGGCAAACATATGGCTTCTCTCCTGTATGAGTTATTTTATGTACTGATAGAACTTGCTTGTGTGAGAAACCTTTGCCACACTGATTACAAACAAATGGCTTCTCTCCTGTATGAGTTCTATTGTGTACAGCTAAATGTGTCTTTCGAGAGAAACCTTTCCGACACTCTTGGAAAACAAATGGTTTCTCCCCTGTATGAGTTAAATGGTGTTCAATCAGTTGTGAACGTCTACAGAGGTTGTTACCACAATCAGAACCAGTATGTGACTTTTGCCTAGTATGAGTTACGCTCTGTGCAACCACATGTGACTCTGCAGTGGCTACTAAATCACATTCTTGGCACACATGTGGCTTCTTATTTGTATGAGTTTTATCATGGCCGGGCATTAGTGAGAAATCTTTCCCACATTGCTGGCAAACAAATGTCTTCTGATCTGTATGAGCACTTCGGTGTCTGGCCAGATGTGACTTCCGTCTTCCATATGATGCTTTTTCATCTTCTATTCTGGTGTGAAGCTTTGCACAGTTTGAGGTGTCCTTTCTAGCTCTCCTGGTTCTACAGATAACGTTCTTACTTTGAGCACAAGTTTCTTGTTTATCCTGATAGGACTCGGAATAAACATCAGTATTTACTTTGTAACAAAATGCGGATTCCTTCCTTGGGATTATTTCAGAGCTTTGTTCTTGAACACTCTGATCATCTACTTTAGTGTCTTGTGAAGAGGACGGTGTCTGGGATTCTTCTTTCATCTGCCTGGTCATTAATTCATATGTTGGTAAAGACAGAACTGAAAGATAATAAATATACATATGAAATACCCCAAATATCACTTATTATTCATACTATAAAAAAAATAACATTTATACTAAGAAAATAAAAATGTATCGCTTTTAACTCTCCATTAATTTGCATGTTAACATTAAGATAATAGAAAACCCTATAGGGTGCCCTACACTGTCCTATAAAATGGTTGGTAGCCAGTAAACCCAGACTATCTCCCAGAAATCCCACAAATGGATAGTAAAATACATTTGTATGTATTGATGTAAGTATTATAAATTATTAGTTTTAGCTTCACTCATTTTATTGTTTTAAAAAAAATATTTTGTAGCAATTAAGAAACGCATTAGCAGAAGAAAAATGCATAACTTGTTGAAGCTTCCTATCCATATATATATATATATATATATATATATATATATATCACTAATATAGTTGTTGTACTGAGAGTTTGTGTGAAACGCTCGCAAAGTTGCGGGTTGCACATGCGCTAAGCAACCTGCAAAGGCGCTCATTGCGAGGCGTGAAATGGGTGCCCAAAGTAGAGAGATGTGCATGCGCATAGAGCATGGCGAGGCCCGAAATGGGCGCAAATGTCGCTCATTGCAGGGCTTGCAGAGGGGGAAAGGAGAGAAAAGGAGGGGAGAAAAGTGAGGGAGGACACAGGAAGGGAGAGAGATTGCTTGCTGGGTGTGGGACACAGGGGAAGGTGAGGGGGGAAAGAGACACAGGGGATGGGGAAAGAGATGGGGGAAGAGACACAGGTGAGGGAGATGGGGGAACATAGGGGAGGGAGGGGGCGAAGAGACGCGGGGGGGGGGGAATCAAATATTATCCCATCATTTGCAACAGGAGGTCTGCAATGAGAGGAGAGAGAAGGGAAGGGGGGGGGGGGAGAGGACACAGAAGGAGGGAAGGAGACAGCATCATAATGCAAAATCCACACAGCAGGGAATTCTGCAAGACAGAGACAGAAGAACCAGCACGTGGTAATAGGTAGTGAACTTTATATCATTTAATCCAAATCTGATTCAGACATGGATCCATTTTTAGATCAAAATAGTTATGGAACCTCATGACCCATAAAATGGTGCCTCGGGAACTGGACTCGACTACAGGGTCCAAAACATGGTGCCAAAGTGGGTCACATGACCTCAAAATTATCCTAAACAGGACATATTAAGGAGCACTGCCCGTTCAAGAAAAAAAACATACTTGTTTGTCACATATATACCAAACTAACAATACTAGCATTTGTATAATAAAACATATTTTGGGGGAAACTGAATTTTTGAAGACTCTGTTTATGTGTAGAAGTATCCATTTTGTGTTTGTTACAGATATATATGGTTTGTATCTCTTATGTAGTGACCGAGCATAGGTGGAAAACAATGTATATCCTTTGCAATAGATTTATACGCACTTAATGTTAATATTGTACATGTATATAGCCTAATTAAATAATTTACAGAATATACACAATTTATATAAAGCTCAAATTATATGTATAGGAAATAAACATTAGTCAAGTAAGGAGAGCTGTAATCATATTAGTCCAAAAAGACAGAAATCTAATACTGTATGTCCCATAGAACATAAAATGTAATATTCACTAAAAACTGTAAATTTATTAGATGAGAGGTGAATCGCCATCTTTTTTATGGGCAAAGGAGAGGAACGGCTCACAAAGCAAAGCTAGTGTACATTATATACGTTGAATGAAAGGATCTGTCATAATAATGTGTTATCTTATTAAACACACGTAAAATTAACTGCATGCGATGCATGAATAAGAACAAACAGCGCTTATAAATACCGCAAGGGATACTGGGAGTTGTAGTCCTCTACATTCAAGTCCAGTTAGTGAAAGCACTTCCGGTCTTCCGTTGGCTGCTGTGCGGTAAAGCTCTGTAAATCTGTTTTTATCTGTTTGGAAATGGCATTGATCTTGTGGGTAAATGATCACAGTCTGTAAGAGAGAGGCGGAGAGAGAAATTATTGTGGGTGAGAAAAGGATATGTGTAGGGGTGGGAGACGGGGAGGGAGAGACACAGAGAGAGGGAGGGAGAGACAGAGAGAGGGAGGGGAGAGAGAGAGGGAGAGGAGATAAGGAGAGACACAGGGAGGGAGAGAGACACCGAGAGAAGGAGGGAGATAGGAGAAGAGTGAGAGACACCCACTCACAGAGAGATGGAGGGAAGAGAGAAATAGAGAGGGAGGGGGAGACGGGGAGTGAAAGAGGGAGAGAGAGACACCGAGAGAGGGAGGGGGGGGGGGGAGAGGGATGGAGAGAGAGAGAGAGGGAGGGGAGATAGGGAGAGACAGAGGAGAGTGAAAGAGGGGGGCAGAGAGGGAGAGGAAAGGAGAGAGACACACACACACACACACACACACACAGAGATATGGGAAGAGAGAGAGACACACACCGAGAGATGGAGGGGAGAGATAAATAGAGAGGGGGGATAGGGAGAGACAGGAGAGAGAAAGAGGGAGGGGGAGAGAGATGGAGGGAGAGAGACACAGAGAGAGAGATATAGGGGAAGAGAGGGAGACACACACAGAGATGGAGGGAAGAGAGAAATAGAGAGGGGGGATAGGGAGAGACAGGAGTGAGGGAGGGGGAGAGAGACACAGAGAGAGAGATATAGGGGAAGAGAGAGAGAGGGAGACACACACACAGAGATGGAGAGAAGAGAGAATTAGGGAGGGGGAGATGGGGAGTGAAAGAGGGAGGGAGAGAGACAGAGGGAGGGAGAGAGACAGAGAAAGGGAGGGAGAGAGACAGAGGGAGGGAGGGAGAGAGACAGAGGGAGGGAGGGAGAGAGACAGAGGGAGGGAGGGAGAGAGACATAGAGAGGGAGGGAGAGAGACATAGAGAGGGAGGGAGAGAGACAGAGAGGGAGGGAGAGAGACAGAGAGGGAGGGAGAGAGACAGAGAGGGAGGGAAGAGACAGAGATAGGGAGGGAGAGAGAGGGATGGGGAGAGAGAGGGAGGGGAGATAGGGTGAGACAGGAGAGAGGAAGGGAGAGAGACACAGAGAGAGAGAGATAGGGGAAGAGAGAGACACACACAGAGATGGAGGGGAGATAGAAATAGAGAGGGGGGATAGGGAGAGACAGGAGAGAGAAAGAGGGAGGGAGGGGGAGAGAGAGACAGGAGAGAGAAAGAGGGAGGGAGAGAGGGAGAGAGAGAGAGATAGGGTAAGAGAGAGAGAGTCACACAGAGAGAGATGGAGGGCAGAGAGAAATAGAGAGGGAGGGGGAGATAGGGAGAGACATGAGAGAGGGAGAGAGATGGAGGGAGAGAGATGGAGGGAGAGAGACACAGAGAGAGAGATATAGGGGAAGAGAGAGAGAGGGAGACACACACAACGAGATGGAGGGAAGAGAGAATTAGGGAGGGGGAGACGGGGAGTGAAAGAGGGAGGGAGAGAGAGGGAGGGAGAGAGACAGAGAGAGGGAGGGAGAGAGACAGAGAGAGGGAGGGAGAGAGACAGAGAGAGGGAGGGAGAGAGACAGAGAGAGGGAGGGAGAGAGACAGAGGGAGGGAGAGAGACAGAGATAGGGAGGGAAGAGACAGAGATAGGGAGGGAAGAGACAGAGATAGGGAGGGAGAGAGAGGGATGGGGAGAGAGAGGGAGGGGAGATAGGGTGAGACAGGAGAGAGGAAGGGAGAGAGACAGAGAGAGAGAGAGAGATAGGGGAAGAGAGAGACACACACACAGAGATGGAGGGGAGATAGAAATAGAGAGGGGGGATAGGGAGAGACAGGAGAGAGAAAGAGGGAGGGAGGGGGAGAGAGAGACAGGAGAGAGAAAGAGGGAGGGAGAGAGACAGAGAGAGAGAGAGATAGGGTAAGAGAGAGAGAGTCACACAGAGAGAGATGGAGGGCAGAGAGAAATAGAGAGGGAGGGGGAGATAGGGAGAGACATGAGAGAGGGAGAGAGATGGAGGGAGAGAGACACAGAGAGAGAGATATAGGGGAAGAGAGAGAGAGGGAGACACACACACAGAGATGGAGGGAAGAGAGAATTAGGGAGGGGGAGACGGGGAGTGAAAGAGGGAGGGAGAGAGACAGAGAGAGGGAGGGAGAGAGACAGAGAGAGGGAGGGAGAGAGACAGAGAGAGGGAGGGAGAGAGACAGAGGGAGGGAGAGAGACAGAGATAGGGAGGGAAGAGACAGAGATAGGGAGGGAGAGAGAGGGATGGGGAGAGACAGGGAGGGGAGATAGGGAGAGACAGGAGAGAGGAAGGGAGAGAGACAGAGAGAGAGAGAGAGATAGGGGAAGAGAGAGACACACACACAGAGATGGAGGGGAGATAGAAATAGAGAGGGGGGATAGGGAGAGACAGGAGAGAGAAAGAGGGAGGGAGGGAGGGGGGGAGAGAGACAGGAGAGAGGGAGGGAGAGAGACACAGAGAGAAAGAGAGAGAGAGAGAGAGATAGGGTAAGAGAGAGAGAGTCACACAGAGAGAGATGGAGGGCAGAGAGAAATAGAGAGGGAGGGGGAGATAGGGAGAGAGAGAGGGGGAGAGAGAGAAAGACAAGAGAGGGAGGGAGAGAGACACACACACACAGAGAGAGACACACACACACACAGAGAGATGGAGGGGAGAGAGAAATAGAGAGGGGGATAGGGAGAGACAGGAGAGAGAAAGAGGGAGGGAGGGGAGAGAGAGACAGGAGAGAAGGAGAGAGAGAGACACAGAGAGAGAGAGATAGGGGAAGAGAGAGAGATGGAGGGCAGAGAGAAATAGAGAGGGAGGGGGAGATAGGGAGAGACATGAGAGAGAAAGAGGGAGAGTGAGAGAAAGACAAGAGAGGGAGAGTGAGAGAAAGACAAGAGAGGGAGGGAGAGATACACAGAGAGAGAGAGAGAGACACACACAGAGAGATGGAGGGGAGAGAGAAATAGAGAGGGAAGGGGAGAGACAGGAGAGAGAAAGAGGGAGGGAGAGAGACAAGAGAGAGGGAGGGAGAGAGAGAGAGACACACACACACACACACAGAGAGATGGAGGGGAGAGAGAAATAGAGAGGGAGGGGGAGAGACGAGGAAGAGGGAGGGAGAGAGACACAGAGAGAGATAGGGAAAGAGAGAGACACGCACAGAGAGATGGAGGGGAGATAGAAATAGAGAGGGGGTGATAGGGAGAGACAGGAGAGAGAAAGAAGGAGGGGGAGAGAGAGAGACATGGAGAAATAGAGAGAGGGAGAGACAGGAGAGAGGAAGAGGGAGGGAGAGAGACACACAGAGAGAGAGATAGGGGAAGAGAGAGAGAGACACGCATAGAGAGATGGAGGGGAGATAGAAATAGAGAGGGTGGAGATAGGAGAGAGAAAGAGGGAGGGGAAGAGTGAGAGACATGGAGAAATGAAGAGAGGGGGAGAGGGAGAGACATGGAGAGAGGGAGAGACAGGAGAGAGAAAGAGGGAGAGGAAGGGAGAGAGAGACACACAGAGAGAGAGAGATAGGGGAAGAGAGAGCGAGAGACACACAGAGAGATGGAGGGGAGAGAGAAATAGAGAGGGACCGGGAGATAGGGAGAGAGAAAGAGGGAGTGGGGGAAAGAGACATGGAGGGAGGGGGAAAGTGAATGAGGCAGGAGAGGGGGGAGAGAGAGTGAGGGGAGAGCAGCAAAGAGAGGCGAGAGGGAGTCCTTAGTGGGAGGGAGAGAGAGAGAGACTGAAAGAGAGAGAGAGAGAAAGAGAGACATAGAGGGAGGGGAAAAGAGAAGGAGGCACAGAGTCAGAGAAAGGGAGATAGGAGGGAGAGAGAGAAAGGGAAAGAGAGAGAAAAGGAGGAATAGAGAGAGGAGGTAGCAGCAAAGAGAGGGGAGAGGGAGACATAGTGGGAGGAGAGAGAGAGAAAGAGGGAGGGATGGAGGGGGAAATTGATAAAGGGAGAGAGAGACATAGAGGGTGAAAGAGGGAGAGAGAGAGAGAGACATAGAGGGTGAAAGAGAGTGAGAGAGAGAGACATACAGGGTGAAAGAGAGAGAGGGAGAGACGCAGGTAGAGAGGAAGAGAGAGGGATAGAGAGCTACACAGAGAGAGAAAGAGAGGGACAGCTAATATGATAAGGACTGATGTGATAAGAAGGACTGGTTACAGGGAAATCCAAGTAAAGGGAAGTGATGTGACATCTACTACTATCCATCTTACCTCTCTGAGGAGACATTACCAGAACACCTATATTTGATGCAGCTCCGGGATCAGGACTGGATTGTAGGGATGTGCCACCAGTCTCCTCACACTCACATCTTATATTATAGGAATATATCAGTGTTTCATAAACTAAGATTTTTTGATCCTCAACTTTCCATTTTGTATGACCAGGTCTGACCATGAGGTGGTTTCCTCAAAAGTTTCCATTGTGTTTTGTTGTGTTTTTGTAATGACCAAGGACACAGATTAAGGAACACTACACAAGGAATGTGTTCTCCTCTCCCTACCTCCTTTTTACCAATAACCAGCCCCCCCCCCCCCCCCCCATCATCCAGCTCTTAGGATGTGATTTAATAAACACAAAACATATACTTCTATTTATAAACAGAGTCTTCAAAAAATCAGTTTTTCCCCAAAAATGTTTTATGTCCTTGGCTTATACAAATGCTAACATTGTTAGTTTGGTATATATGACGTATATCTTTTTTTTTTTTCTTGAACTGGTCCCTTAATATGTCTTGTAGGATTATTTTGAGGTCACGTGACCCACTTTGGCTCAATGTTTTGGACCCTGTAGGGCCGAGTTCCCGAGGCACAATTTTATGGGTCATGAGGTTCCATAACAATTTTGATCTAAAAGTGGATCCATGTCAGTTTTGGATTAAATAATATAAAGTGCACTATCTATAACCACCTGCTGGTTCTTCTGTCTCTTTCTTGCAGAATCCCATTAACTCTCTGATTATAAACAAGATGAAAATGGAGAAGGTCGCTGAGAGATTCTTACACCAGGCCCTGGAGATGATCTACCTGCTGACTGGAGAGGTGAGAGCTGCTGTATGATGTCATAATGACATCATTGTTATTGTCTATATTCAAATGTTATGCTAATATTAAAGCAGTGTCCAGTTATAGAGGTCACAATGGAAAACAAATAGTTGAATATTATGTTACAAATAGATAAAAATGAGCAGAAGTAGAGAACAGTCACCGACTGACTGACCGATTGTGGTGGAGAAGACACAAGAATGGAGTGGGACAGTGATACATTATAATGTGTTCTTGACCATTTGGCTGCACATAAGTCATGGTCACGTTATACTATCTATGTGGCACAATATACTAAGCTGCCTGAAAAATGGAAAGCACTAGGTCTAGGTGAGGTGTATGGTGCACCTTAAGGAATATGTCACATATTTACTACCCATACTGATGTCTGTCCCTCTATCATCCTGTAGGAATACACCATTGTGAAGAAGATTTCCCCCCACATTCACCAGCTGACTGGAGAGGTGAGTACTGCTGGACAATGTGACATTATACCAGGACACAGTGACTCCCATTACTGACCATGCTCTATCTGGTCCTGGGTGTGTTTTCCTATCTTTCCTGTGTGTCTATCTGCATGTTCTCCGTAACATTATCTTCCTCTCCTGTCTCTCTATCAGTAACAGACTCTAACAGAACCAGTCTCTATGTCATTGTGTGTTTTTCAGGTCCCTATAAAGTGTGATGATGTTGCCGTCTATTTCTCTATGGAGGAGTGGGAGTATATAGAAGGACACAAGGAGCTTTACAGGGACGTGATGATGGAGAATCACCAAACACTCAGGACTTCAGGAATCCCAACAAACCGGAGCTCAGGTAACATTGTGATGTTGGAGGCGGATATACATTATCCCATGATGTTTCTATGGGAAGTTGGACAAATTATCCTGGTATGTCCAGTAGTATCTATATCCAAGAGTACACCATGACATTGACAGCAGAAATCACACAACTGTTTTTTGTTTTTGTTTTTTATTGTGAATTTTCTATTGTTTGTTTTGTTAAATAAGATTTATATGTATTGAATGTAATAATACCACATAAACCCTCTTTATCTTCTGTCTGTGTTAATAGGGCTCCCTGATGATAATCTAGACTTGAGGTCAGTTAGAGAGGAACAAGAGGATGAGAGAGATGGAAATGATAATCAGCAACAGGAAATCCAAGATGAGCCCCGTGCAGGTGGGTGATATGGGTAATATGATGTATAATACTTGCATCAGTCAGTGAATTCAGCCCATCAGATTCTGATATAGCATTTAAATCTGTTTAAAAAAACTACTAGAGGTTAGGAAATCTTCACATGTTTCTGAAGAATGAAGCAAGTAGCATAAACGTTTGTCTGGCCCAAGAGTATCTAAGATCTTCTCGAAAAAATCTGTATAGAGGCTTTCATGATGTTAATTATTTGTGTTTCATGCATGAGAGGATGAGTACAGAGCTTGGGATCAGGATTGCTAGCTACCGCAAAGAGTTTGTGTGAGCGAGTGGTCAACTTGCTCTCCAATCACACAACAGAAATAGATGCAATGTCCCCATCCCTCCACTCTCCCCCAGTTTTCACTGCACAAGGGAAAATATAATTGATAGGTTTGAGTCTGGTAGGCGTGCTCTATCAGGAAGTGTCAATGACAGACGACATGGACCCAAAGTGGTTGAAAAGTTCTTTAACACCCCTCAGTATTACAGTTGGCATGCTTGTATACTTTCAGAATGGGTAATGCAGTTTATTGAAAACACAAGGACTTATGTACATGGTAGAACAAAAGGGTCCTGGTAATTCAATTAGTCTGGGTGCAGGGTTATATAAATATATATATATATATATATATATATATTGTAACAGAGTGAAGCAAAGAATACTCCTAGAAGTGGGTCTAATTAAAGAGGCTGGAAGATTGCTCTGGAGAAAGGAAGAGTTAACTCCGGGCAGTGATCAGAGG
Organism: Discoglossus pictus; assembly: GCA_027410445.1. Classification (NCBI taxonomy): domain Eukaryota; kingdom Metazoa; phylum Chordata; class Amphibia; order Anura; family Alytidae; genus Discoglossus; species Discoglossus pictus. The sequence goes on from CM050174.1 coordinate 72,723,642, forward strand.
CTAATTGAAGCCCAGCTGTGGACTGCCTTTAAGACCACAGCAGAGAGATGGGTGGAGTCTCTCTCACTTAGGCTTGGGCCTAAGCAGCGTGAGCAGTGTGTGGAATCTGTTCATGTTGGTGAGCCGCTGTTAGAAGCTAAAAGCCAAGGAGGATTGCAGAGCAGAGCCAAGTCGTTCTACAGAGCAGAGCCAAAACGGTTTGCACAGCGGTTTAAAGGTAAAACTGTTTTTGCCTGGAAGCTGGCCACAGAGAAAGCGGTTTCCAAATGTAAAGACTGTTAATTAACTTTTGTTAGATTATTGGCAGAAGTAAGCCATAATATGGTGTACTTTTTGGACTTTTAATAAAAAGATTGAAAGAATACATGATCTTCTCGCTGTTAATCTAGATGGTAGCAGGTCAAACTACCACAATATATATATATATATATATATATATATATATATATATATATATATATATACACACACAGTGAGATCAGTAGAGTATTGCATATATAGTAATGACTTGTTATTGGAGATTTATCTTATTTTTTTTATATAATTGGTTTTTATTAGACAGGACAGATATACAACATAGTACAGCAAAAACATTAGATGTGATAAATAGGAATTAACACTAAGCGTATTTCACACATCTGTTCTCTAGTGTGTCATCTGCCTGTCCAAAACTCCTCTCTCTTTTCCGTTTTTCTGGTATTATAATAGCTGAAGCTAGCTTTTAATTGACTTAAAACTAATGAAAAAAATATATTTAATAAAGTCCCATAACTATGGGAAACATTTTATGAACTTGGTTTCCTGACCTTCTGTTGTCTTGAGCTTGGTTGGTAGCAACTAATAGGTTGAATATTCTGTGTTTAGGTTACTGTGTGGGGCTAATGATGTTGGGTAGGCTAAGACAACTTCTGCTATGGTTCCCTTAAAGGCTCCTTTGGAGGTAAAAGTGTCACTCACCCTATTCATCTGCCGCGTCTTGTCTCCCAGGCGGCCCAGCAGGAGGCCCAGCGCTTGTAGTTATGGTCAACCTCAGCGGACAGAATGCTCATGGAACGAACGAACTCAATTTTGTTTAAGACTACTTCAAACGATGGGGTGGGTGATTTCCAATGTGGGGCTACTAGTATCCTAGCTGCTAGGAAAATTTGGTTGGTTAGGAATTGTTCTGAGTTGGACATCCCTTCTACCAGTAATCCCAGGATGGCCTCCTCTGGTCTCATGGGATAGCTTTGACCCCACAATTTCTCCAGGGTTTTGTAAGTGTCCACCCAGGTATGTCTAATCATAGGGCATTCCCATAGTTTATGAATTAGACTCCCTGTCTGGTTGCAGCCCCTCTCGCATATATCACTAATCATCTGGTTTCCTATATGCATTCTTACTGGGGTTAGATACCACCTCATAATAACTTTATAGGAGTTTTCTTTCATAATTACGTTAAGTGATGTGTTTTTGGCTTGTTTTCTAATGATGTTCCATTGGTCTCTGTCTAAATTTATGTTGAGGTCAGTTTCCCATGCCGACTCATAGTGTAATTTAGGAGGCGTGACTAACTCGCTTAAATGGTTATATATTATGGAGATGTTTCCTTTACCTCCCGGGAATTTAACGCAACAGTTTTCGAATAAGGATAGACTTTGCCCTCCTTTAATCTTAGTGATGTGAGCTAATCTTTGGTTTATAGCGATTAGGTTAAGCCATTCTCCCGGGGGTAGGGATTTGTTCTCCAAGAATGCGGTGGTGGACCATTTTTGGTTAACCACCGGTAAATCTGCTGCAATTGAGCAATTATTATCAATCCACCATTTGTATTGAGCATTAGAGTTTATTTTGGGGTTAGTTGAAAGTGGCCATAGAGGGCTGAGCCCTGACTCTGGGCCTAGTAGCCTATTCCTCCTATTTATATCTTTCCATAGGGTAATTGAGTGCCTCACGCTAGATGGGATTGATTGGGGTAACTTAAAGCCCTGCCGGGTTGAGAGCCATAATAACTGACGCATGATTAAATCATTGGACCCTAGTATGTGTTTTTCTAATTGAACCCATACCGGGGGGGAGTCCCTGACATACCACTTAACTAGTTGTGCTAATCTAGCTGCTTTAAAGTACCTGGAAATGTCTGGAAATCCGAGCCCACCATCTTTCTTAGTCGCAGTAATTGTTTCCCTGTTTATTCTAGGTTTTTTATTGTTCCACAGAAAACTCGTTAATAATTTTTGTATTTTTTTCAATTCCGTCGCCAATATCGAGATAGGAATAGTTCTAAACAGGTAGAGCAGTTTGGGGAGTACATTCATTTTGACGGCATGTAGCTTTCCTAACCACAAAATCTTTAGTTCTGACCACCTGTGCAGGTCCCTAGATATTTGTTTAATGAGGGTTGGGTAGTTTGCTTCATATAGGGTCTTAGTTGATTTTGTTATTTGTATGCCTAGGTAGTTGATCGAATTCGGGACCCATTTTATTGGGAAGTTATTGGCTAGCAGTTTTTCCATGGAGGGAGGAAGTGATATATTAAGGGCTATGCTTTTACTTGTGTTAATTTTGAAACCTGACAGTGGGCCAAATTTAGATAAAAGTTTAAATAGATTGGGAAGACTAACCTGGGGGTTTGAAATTGTTAGCAGGATGTCGTCAGCGAAAAGGCTGATTTTATGATCTGTCGGGCCAACTCGTATACCCGATATGTCTGTGTGCTGACGTATGGCAATTGCTAGGGCCTCTATACTAAGGGCGAACAACAATGGTGATAAAGGGCACCCTTGTCTAGTCCCCCTCATGATGTTGAATTTTAGTGAATTGTGTCCTTGGTATGTGACCTGTGCTGTTGGTACCGAGTATAGTGACGCGATGCTTCGCAGAAAACCTTCCGGAATTCCGAATTTGTTCAGTGTGGCGTTCATAAATGACCAATCTAACCTATCAAATGCCTTCTCGGCATCAAGCGCCAGCACCATTGCACGGCCTTTATGATTTTGGGTTATGTCAATAAGGTCAATAAATTTCCTGGTATTGTCTGGTGCTTCTCTCCCCTTAATGAACCCTACTTGGTCTGGATGTACCACTTCAGGTAACAGATTCGCTAGTCTGGACGCTAAGATTTTGGTGTATAATTTTAAATCTGTATTAATCAGAGATATTGGTCTATAGCTAGCACATTGGGATGGGTCTTTGCCCGGTTTAGGGATCAGTATTATTTTAGCCTCTAAGAATTCCGGTTTAATTTTTCCACCGGCTAAGAAATTGTTAAATAGCTTATGTAAGGTGGGGCTAAGTAGGTCGCTCATGTGTTTGTAGTAGAGGTTGGAGTAGCCATCTGGCCCTGGGGCCCTGTGTGCTTTCGTGGACTTGATCGCATCTTGTATTTCTTTGACCGAGATGGGCACTAATAGTGATTCGGCTTTGGTAGAGTCTAATTGAAGTATGTTTAAGTTACTTAGTGTATTTTCAATTTCTAGTTTATGGGTTGGGGTGCCTGATTCGGGTGCTTTGCTATAAAGGTCCGCATAAAATTGTCTGAATTCATTTACTATTTGGTCTGGTTGAAAAGCTATCTCCCTATTTTTGGTGATTATTTTGGCTATGAATGAGTTCGCTCTTTTTTCTTTTAGTCTAGTGCCCAACATTTTATCGGGTTTGTTTGCGTATCTGAAGAATTTAGCTTCAGTTCGTTGTAGGATAGTGACCATTTTCCCTCTTAAAATAGTGTTTAGTTCCTGTTTGTATCTAATTACGTTCTCGTGGGTCTGTCGTGATTTATCTCTAACAAATAGTTTCTGTGCTTCTGCAATTTTCTGGTTTAGGAGTAAAATTTGTGCTTGGTCTTTTTTCTTTTTGATTGAGCCAATTTGTATACAGACTCCCCTGATCACTGCTTTGTGAGCTGCCCAAATTCCATCTATGTCTATCTCCCCTACTGTGTTGAGGTCAAGATATTCTGCGATTGCAGATCTGACCTTCTCACGTGTGATTGTGTCGTTCAGTATACTGGGATTTAATGACCACCTCGGGTTACTTCCCTTTGGAAGGAGGTTATTTATGGAGATTTTGACTAGATCGTGGTCTGACCATGCTATGGGGCAGATAGAGGCCTCTGTGAGGTTTCCTGCTACGTTCTGTGGGATCAAGATATAGTCTATTCTGGAGAGCGAACCGTGTCTGGCGGAAACAAATGTGTATTCTCTTTCCGTGGGGTTCATGTTTCTCCATGTATCAATCATGCAGTTTGATTTTAGGAGTTTTTTAAATGCTTTGGTCGCCGTGGGGATTTTTTGTGAACCTAGGTCGTTTGACTTGTCTTTGAACGGGTCTAGAACTGCGTTCATGTCTCCTCCTATTATCCTAAGCCCGTCTACCCAGCTATCTGTGAGCTTCTGTATTTTTTGAAAGAATGGCGTTTGTTCTGTGTTCGGGGCATATATGTTCAAGAACGAAACCTTACGTTCGTGTATGGACCCATGTACTGCAATAAACCTGCCATCTTTGTCCTATTGAATTTTACTTAATTGAAAGTTGAGTCTTCTGTGGAACAAAATAGTGACTCCCTTTTGTTTGGTATCTGCGGTAGAGTGGAATGCCTGAGTAAAGACTCCCCCCCAATATTTTGGCACTGCTTGTTTTCTAAAGTGAGTTTCCTGAATCATTACGATATCCAGATTTAGTTTTTGGTAATTTCTCAAGGCTACCCCCCTCTTGATTGGTTCGTTTAGCCCATGAGCATTATGTGACGCAATGGCAATGTCCATATTTCTTATTGAGGTGTTTGACCTTTTGGTGTGTGCAATTGACTATCTCACCTTTTGGGATGTCTATGACTTCGTTATCCTGTGCCTCCTGCTGGTATCCGTCCCGAAGACCGCTCAGTAGCTCGCTGTGTGGGAGAGTACCTGTACTCGAATGAAAAGAGACGACAAATTGTGAGCCAACTTAGCTGTACTTTATCCTTTGGAATTATGAAACCTTGGCTCAGTAATTAAACAAATTCCTATTTCTTCTCTAGTGGAGTTCCTTATGGTAACCCTGGCTAAGAAGTCCAAGTTCTTGAGTCTGTTTATGTGTCACAATGTTGGTCAGGAAAGCTCTCAGTATATTTGAACTTTATCGTGTTCTTTACTTAAATAAATTGTGGTAATTTTGAACTACTGTGAGGAGAGCGTTTGCTGTCCTTTTCTTATTTTACTGGTGGGCCAGTTAGTGTCTCTAAACTGACACTGAATTGGTCCGCCTAAACTTTCCCTACTGTGGGGGTTTGTGGCAGTCTACTTGTTAGTGCCCGTAGGGACGCCTTTTATTTGTGTGATGCTTTTGCCTTTACGGCCTGGGTTAACTGTCTATAGTGTGTATTAAAACTTTCACTGGTGTGGGTGTTATCTTATTGAACCTAGTCGTTAACAGATTTAGCTAGCATTGTTTGTCAGGTTAGCTTGGAAACAAAGAGAGAGAAAGAAGAAGTGAGAGAACAAAAAGGGAGAGCAAAATAAGTGACAACTCATTGTATTCAGTCTCTATCTCTGTTCCTGGGAGGACTCCTCCCTCCTGGGTTTTCCGTTGATCGCAGATTCTCTCGGACAGTGACTTTGATGTTCCACTCCGCAAGCAAGTCGATGCTCTCCTCCAGTGTTCTAACCGTGAAGAACTTTCCTTCCTTGGAGATATTGAGGCGAAAAGGGAAACCCCATGTGTACCTCCATCCTTGAGTCAGGATACAGTCCAGAACCGGTTTTAGTTGTCTCCTTTTGGCAAGGGTGCTCGGAGCCAGATCAGAGAATAGCAGCGGTGTGTCCCCTTCAATGGGGGGAATGCCTTTTCTTGCGGCCTTCATGAACAATTCTTTAGTGGAGTAGTAGTGGAATCTGGCAATGATGTCTCTTGGTCGTTCTTGTGGAGATGAACGGAATCCTAGGGCTCTGTGAAAGCGATCCATCCTCAAGTTTTCCGGATGCATGTTTGGGAGGAGAAATTCGCATAGATCGCTTAGGTATGCGTGTAGGTCCTTGACCGTCTCCGGCACATTCCTCAGTCTTATGTTCTGTCGTCTAGATCTGTTTTCCAGATCTTCTTGTTGCAGTAGTTGTCTAGCTTGTTCGTCCTTCAATGCCAAGATCTCCTCTGTTAGCTTGTTGTTATGTTGCATTATTTCCGAAATTTTAGTTTCCAGTTTTGTTGTTTTATCATCCACCTTTTTAATTTCTGTGGATAGTTCTGTCGTCACCTGCCGGATGTCTGATTTGACCTCCTCTCTGAAGTTGGATATTAAGTCTTTAAGGTCTTGGATGTCACTTTTAGTGCTAGGTGCTGACATTTCGGCGTTCGTTGATGTGTGGACTGCGGCTATGGGTGTTTTATTGGTAGGAGAGCTTGCAGAAGATTTGGGTAGGCAGTAAGATTGTATCCCTTTATTGTTCTTCCTTGTGGCGTCACCCGCCATCTCAGTGAGAGTACTGTAATTTGAGTTGTTACCAGAGATCTGGTTCCACTTGTCTTGTCCCAGAGCTAATATTGGCGTCCCTATGTTCCCGGGCTCTTTCCTAGTTACATCTTTTTGCGTCTATTAAAAGTTCATGAACTGGTGTGGCCACATCCAGAAAGTTTGTAGCTGAAGATTAAGCTTTTGTTGATTTTTCCCACTTGCGTGGTAATATTGAGTTTTGTCCACTAGAGGGTAGCGGAGTTCCACTAGCACAGTCTGTTATACATGCAAAGGCTTGGCCTGGCAGTTAGGATTGAAAAGCAAAAAGTTTTGTAATCTTGTGCCTTTTGCTTGATTAACCCTTTGTCTGCTGCAATTTCTTTGTGTGCTGTTGTGACCCTTTCAGATCCTTTTTGGGTTTTTGGAGCCCCCTCTATGAGCCCCTGTTGAATGGGCTTCTGTTTGTTAGTGAGTCTGGCTTGGGCTTATAGAGGACCCTCTAGCTGTGAGCTGTCGGTTGTGGAAGGGTCTCAGAAGGGTCTTTCTGCTCTTTTTGCTGGTCTACACCTTCTGTGTTAGGTGCACCCTCTTTCCCCTTGTGTTTGTGGCCATGCTATGGATGATGGGAGTAGGGGTAGTTTGGGCCTGTGAGGTAGATTCTTACAGACTATGTCGCTTTCAGTGCTCAAGGTGTCTGTCTTTGTCCCTACCTTACCTCACAGGCAGGCTTGCTGGTTCCTGCTGTTGTCAGCCTTGTGCTAGGGCTCTCCTCGCCCTAGCTGCCACCGCGGTGCTCTCTCACTGCTGTGCTCGGCTGGGCCGGCGTGTGACACACTCCTCTGCTCCCGGGGTGACCCGGTGTGATCCGGACCCCCAGCAAGCTCCGTCGCCGCCTCCGATTGCTGACCAGCAGCGCTTGGTGTGCTCAGAGCTGTGGCGGTGGGGTCTGTGTCACAAACAGGCCCTGTTGGTGCTAGGTGGGGCAGTCGTGGCCTGGGGGAAGGCCTCAGCCGCCCGTCGCGGTGATGGTCACGTGCAGTCCGCTGGATGAAGGGCCGCTTGTCAAAAGAACGACCCCGTTGCTTGTGGACCGGTCACTATGGTCAGTGGGGTGCTCCAATTGCAATGGACCCCTCTCAGGGGTTTTCAGTGAGTTAAGTCCTGATTTAAAATGCAGTTTTAAGCTGTATTTGTGCAGAGCTCAGCTCCAGCACGTCTGCCCTCTTCGCCTGCTCAGCCACGCCCCTGAGATTTATCTTATTTATAGTGACAAGCTTTTGAGATTTTTGACTCCCTTTATCAACTCTGAAGCAAAACAACTATATTGTTATTAAATGTAATGGATCCTAATATCATGTAATTCTTTTTCGGAAGAAACAGGTCGACCTGATGAAGATTTAGAGACTTTATAAATTGGTGAGGACGCAGTGGGTGAGAGAGAGGAGCCGGATATTCATCAGGAGGAAATCTTTCCAGGACCTGTGACAGGTGAGTGATGAACATAACCATATCAGATTGAAATAGATCACCCAGAGTGCACTGCAAGACCTGTTCCTCAGTCCAATCCCAGCATCTCTAAATGCTCCACATTAGTACAGGATTTATGTTGTGTAAATGTGACCAATAACCCAAGAGCTGACAGTATACCCTGGACCTTCTGCTGTATGTATTTGCTTTTGAGCTTATAATGCTCTCACCAACTTCTTCTCCTCAGTAAATACTTGAAATACAATGAATAGGATCTGGGTAAAGGACCCCTTTAGTGGTCTTATATATATATTTCTAAATAAGTCTATCGTGCCCACTGTTGCCTGAGTAATTAGAAGATGGCTGAGTACAGGGCATGTTGTGTGAGACACTATGGGAGAAGGCTGTGATTGATAGCACAGATTTCTCCTGGACTGTACTGACCAGTTAAACCAAAGCTGTCCTGTTTTGGTGAGTATCAGTAATCCATGCCTGCACAGATAGATGTGGTAAGGGTTACATTTTTATTTGTTGGTATCAGTTCAGGAGCACAAGATCACTGAGCACTAACCCCCTACACTGGTCTGCATTGCTCAAATTCCAGAGAGGCAGGAGAGCAGAAACCTGCATTTTCTGCCATCATAATACAATAGAACCCGTTTCTTTTCTGACAAAACCTTACCATTGATGTGAATGGGGGAGACACCCCTGCACCTGATTAATTGCAGTAATGGAGCAACCTTTGGGCAGTCTGTTATACATGTAAACACAGATTGTATTTTATTTGTCCGTGGAAAAAATGCATGTATTTAAAAAATGTAATAAGTATTTCATCATGTTTTTAGAAGATCTGTTCTGTGATGCGGTCCAAATTGTGTGTAATTAAGTGACCCTTTAATTAAGCTTTTACTGTGCATTTAAAATGAAATACTAGTTTTCAATCATGCACCCAGACTATATTAGCTCTAGGTCCCTGGATTCCTTGCAGCTGCAATCACCAATTTAAGATGTAACTACATATGGGATCGTTTGGTTATGGGGAAGCTTAAAACAATTACACAAAGCCCTAATTTGGTCAGAAGTGAAAACTTAAAGGTATATGCAGGTGAGCTGGGTTATGAATGCATCTGATAGAGGAGAGTTGGTAGTGTATGAAAAAAAAATAATTTGCATGAAAAAATACCAAAATAAACATTTAAACCGTGACCCTAAAGTTTGCTGAATTTTTTGCATTCGCAAACTGTTTTCTATCAATGTTGACACCCCCTGAAAATCCCAGCGAAAATTAGCATACATAATACATTGTATCTTTTTGGTCTGTGAATTGAGCTGCATCTTTCCTTTAGATTTCTGTAATAACCAGAACAAGGATTGTTTTATCTACTTAACATCTCAGGTGATACTTCCCAGCCCCAGTGAATTGCTCCCATCACCTTTCCCAGCCCCAGTGAATGGCCCCATCACCTTTCCCAGCCCCAGTGAATGGCCCCATCACCTTTCCCAGCCCCAGTGAATTGCCTCCATCACCTTTCCCAACCCCAGTGAATTGCCCCATGACCTTTCCCAGCCCCAGTGAATTACATAAACTCACACAGAGCCACATGCACAGAGATCATGAACCTCACACGTTGCAGGTCGTTGCAGGACCATAAATCAAGCATAAATGCTAATTCGCCTAAAAGACAGATTAGAATAGGAAGAAGAAGCTGAAATCTTTGGTTTCGGTACAATTATAATTTGTCCGAATTTATTAAGTAGAGGGTGTATGTCTAAAGAACAACTGTGTAACAGCTCAAGCATTTTTACTTGAATGTCGATTTTATGGTCCTTTAAGGATCTTTAGCTTAGCCCAGTGTAGCAGCCACTGCTAGCTGGTTGCATACTCAATCCTGGGGGTGTAAACATCACCCCCAACATTTTATTTAATGTAAAGCTAAAAAAGCATAGTGCATACAAATAAATGTAATCATACACTACTAATTCCCCTCTTTCAGATGCATTCATAACCCAGCTTACTTGCATATACCTTTTAACTCTATAAAATGTATATGTATATGGTAATATGCGGTTCATAAGAGCACAGAGACTAAGCTGATTTAAAATAGTTTAATATAAATAATTCAATAGTATAAATACACAAAAGAAAATGGATATACAATGACATTTAATACAACCGATAAAAAAGGGAAAAAACTAAAAAGGTCCTGAACATTAGTTATAATTGCCAGGCTGTGGTATAGGTGGATTTATCCATTGTACTAAGAAGGTTCTGAACATTGGTTATAGTAACCAGGCTGTGTTGTAGGTGGATTTATCAGTGAGGATTTGGTCAAGCCGTAAGCAAACTTTAATCTTTAACTGATTCTCGAAGCAAGATAAAGGACGGCTCATCTGTGTTAATTTTTTTTTGGCATCACTTTTCTCATTGTCTCTTTGCCAGCTGAATGCAGCCTAAGATGTCGGGTGACCATAAATTATACACAGAGTAATGACTACAGGAAGCCTGAATATCTCAGTGTAACCCAGTAATCCGGCACCACCTGTGATTTCTTATTCACAGAAAACGGAGAGTTGTTAGGAATGTGACGTCCCTGATCTTCTGCAGTATTGTTTTGTGGTCTACATCATTTGTGTGGCAGCTAGATCGGGGCCTTGTTCATCCATTGGTATTATATTGTCATTTTACAGTTAATGTAGGTATTTATTTCTAGGGTTCCCTGGTGAATATGTATCTACTGTATCAATTAGCGAGGCAGGCAAAGATGAGATCGCACATCCAGACATCGGAGCAGGTAAGTGGAAAGCTTGGTAATAATATGACTGCTGTCTTGAAAGAAAACATGAAAACGTATTTGTTGTTTAAATAATAGTTTTAATCATAATGTTGTAATAATCTCAGTTTTATTAAATCCATAAATAATGTAATCTAATTTTGCACTTTCAGGACATTTGAATAAAACACGTAACTCTGTATTGGTTAATAAGGACGGAGAGGACGAGAGAGAGGAAACTAATATACAGCAGGTGGACATGAACTCAGATCTGTGTGCAGGTAAGTGAATATATACATAAATATAGACCTCTGATCTGGATCATAAAGAAAGAATTCTGTGGCTGCTGGTATTACCCACCTTAATGTCAATGGCGGAGGTGGCTATGTCTAGTAGAGTGCTAATTTTTCAAGCACAAAATTACGTATACACAATTCTGTTAAGGCAAACACCCACCCCTTTCCCTCCCTTGATGATAATGACTTCAACTAGAGCCTTGTTTGATAATAAATCTTTGAAAATAAATAAATATTGCTTTGGAGAGATTTTGTCGCCCCCAAAAGCTGGCAATGTATTTCATTCCTCATTTCTTTCTAAAGTGAATAATTCAGTATTGTTTGTGCTGTATGTTTATTCAAATTTCCATCTCCTGAAGACTAATTAGTTGCTTTGATGCGCTAATTAGAATCACAGTCTGCTTGTCTGTGATGGTCAAAACAATGACCCCAATGTTGCCATTCATTAAAATCCTCTTAACCACCAAGGGTGTAGGAACTGAAACAATGATGTATATCTGTGGAAAGATTTACTGCTACAGAAGATGAAAATGTAGCGAACAAACATTGGCTGTTGGTGGAAAGAGTTGATATGAGCAATGAAAATTAGTGATGTTTGATAAGATTGAGGGCAATAAAGCAAAATAAACGTAAAATCAGAAAATCTGCTGAAGTGCGAGATTTCCTCCATAGTCGTATAGATTTGTGGGAGCACCTCTTTTACATAGTGGGCCATGGTTGTGGATGAGAACAAGGGGGTTGGCCTATGGAGTTAGTATTGTGTTGTACTGCGAGGTGGTAATGTCAGGACAGGTGAGCACAGTGAGGGGGCTGAGATTACATTGGAAATATATGGGTCAAGAGCTTGGAAGTTTCTGAAGAAGAGCAGTGAGTCGAAGGTGTGGTGAGGATGCAGGTTAGGAGGTTGTAGTCAGATAGAGGGAGTGGGGAAATATCTAGGTTGGAGATTGTGCAGAGATTGACAAAGATAAGGTCAAGGGAGTGTCCATCACTGAAGAAGAGCAGTGAGTCGAAGGGGGGGTGAGGATGCAGGTTAGGAGGAGGTAGTCAGATAGAGGGAGTGGGGAGATATCTAGGTTGGAGATCGTGCAAAGAGATTGACAAAGATAAAGTCAAGGGAGCATCACTGTTGGGAACTCTGTTCATTGTGAGAGACGAAGGGGAAATGTAAGTGAATCCCTAGAATGCCCTCATTTGGAATATGGAGTACAATTTTGGGCACCACTTCATAAATAAAAGGCATTTTAGAGCTGGAAGAAGTGCAGAGAAGGGAAACAAAATTAATTAGGGTAATGAAGGGATTAAGCTATGAACAAACAACAAAAATAAACTGGGTCAATACAAGGCGTTGTCAATTGAACTTTTTGTGCCAAGAGTTTTCAACTGACAAGGGGACATCCTTTGAGGTTAGAAGTAAAAAGATTCCACCTTAAAGAAAGAAAAGGGTTCTTCACAGTAAGGGTGGTTAATCTGTGGAATTCTCTACCAAGGGAGGTGGTGACAGCAGATTTGATTTATAACTTAGAGATTGGATATATTTTTGAATATATAAAGGCATTCAGGTTTATCCTGGATAATTAGAGAGGGAGTATTGATCCAGGGAGGAATCCGATCACCAGTATCTGTGGTAAGTAAGGAATTTTTCTCGCCTTGAGACATTTCGCAATGTTTCAATGGATGTTTTCTATTTGCCTTACTTTGGATCAATTAGCAATTAATCCGCGTATTAAAGCATCAGGTTGAACTTGGACCAAAAGTCTTTTTTTTTGTCAACCTCAGTTACTATGTTATCCTCTTTCAGAAATAACAGGTCACCAAGATGGCAGACTGCACACTGTATATGAAGAAGAGTATGAGATGGATGTTCAGGACAATCAGCAGGTGGTAATCAGTTCAGATCGCTTTACAAGTGAGTAACAGACAAGAGATTGTATTTGACATTGTGAAAAACATAAATGATCCTTCCCTGTCCTGTTAGTGACTGATGCAGCACATTACAGTTTTTGAATGGGAAAAAAGACTATTAGAAAAATACAAGGTCTCCTCCACAACCTTGTTAGATCTAGTAATTCCTGCAGATTCATATTTCTGTAAAGGGTGACTGTAGTTTGGTAAAGTTTTCAGCTGCTTGTGAAGTATGTAACAGAATAATGCTGTACAGATACCAATAACCGCATTATCAGCAATGCAAAGACAGGATCAGTAAATATTATTACATCTAGATGACTCAGATTGTGTCATAAGCATATTTATCTGGTTATTTTGTGATCATCTGGTCTGGATTGTTAACATTTAATGTATATGGGTGACCTATACTAGTTTGGTATAAATGTATAATATTTATCTTGTTGTTTTGCAGTCTCTTTTGTTTGTATGATAATGTGAGACTTGTCAGATCTGACATGTAACAAATCCCAGTGTGTGACCATAAAGACGTGTAACAAAATCCCAGTGTGTGACCGCCTCATGTTTATTTGTACTGATTAAAAAGACATGTAACAAATCCCAGTGTGTGACCATCTCATGTTTATTTGTACAGGCCATAAAGACATGTAACAAATACTAGCATGTGACCATCTCATGTGTATTTGTATATACCATACAGACATGTAACAAATCCCAATGTGTGACCATAAAGACGTGTAACAAATCCCAGTGTGTGACCGCCTCATGTTTATTTGTACTGACCATAAAGACATGTAACAAATCCCAGTGTGTGACCATCTCATGTTTATTTGTACAGACCATAAAGACATGTAACAAATCCCAGCATGTGACCATCTCATGTGTATTTGTATATACCATACAGACATGTAACAAATCCCAGTGTGTGACCATCTCATGTTTATTTGTACAGACAGTGACAAAGTGACACCATCAGTTCTCCCAGAGTCTGACCAAGAAGAAGAGACAAATATGGGGAGTCCTCGGGAGATTAAAGAGGAGGAAATTCCTGTAAATATCAGTGAAGGTGAGTGATACATTATATATACAGGACTGTGATAGATATAATACGTGCAACACAAGTAATTAGTAGTAACCATAAGGGACACCTATATTTGGTGAAGTTAAAAAACTTTTCGTAATGATATTATTTTTGTTTTCAAAATATTTAACGCCCGCATCACAAATCACACAATTAAAATATTCTTCTTTTTAAATTAAAATTATTATACAAAATACAAATATTAAAGGACAACTACAGTGTAATATTTACAACTTCTGTTTGGAAGAGCTTGACTTGATAATGTAAAAAATATTTTACACAGTTTAAAATTAAATAATTCCAACCTTTAAACAGACTGTATATTTAAACATTAAACGAGGAGAAACAAAAGCAACTTTTAAAGGTAACTGTCCTTCAGGTAAGTTTAATAATGTCAATATTTTGTAAATATCTCAATAAAAAATACGTAATGCAGGTTTAGAAAAACTTGAAAATGTTATTATAAGTTAGTTCCAGGCATTTGAATTTAAACAAAAGGAGCCCCATGTCAGATAGTGTCGGGCCATGTCAGAGTCAAGTGGAAAACCAAAATTTATTTACAGGAGAAGGAGGTCTGATTACAGGTCAGGCAGTACAGCCTCTATCCATTCTAATTCATTTCTACACATTGTATATTAGAAGGATTCTTTATATTCAGCATGTTCCTAAAGTATACTAACATTTACATTTTTAGTTGTCAGTCAGTTTTTCTGATGCACCCATGACCAACATATTCTAATATTTTGTTAATTAAGTTGTTTAGAAATAATTACTGTTTAATTACTATTTGTTCTTCAGTCAAGTATGATGCAGAAAAATAATTGGGCATGCTCAGAGCCAGACATTAAATCTAACTTTTTATGTTTTAAGGAGTAACTACCTCTAACTGGACATCATTAAGGTGACCTTGTCATACTTTTTTTTATATAACTCCTTGGTGTTCATTTTCGGTATATAAAATTATACTGTCGCGTGGAAAAGACATTCACATGCATTTTTGAAGGATCTCCCTATAGGGCAGATTATCCTGCTGGTACATATTATTCTACTTCGATATATTATCAACTGACTGTGTACAGTGGCAGTCCTTCAACACAACTGAATAGGGATCTTATCTGAATCCACAGTTCCTTCAAGGTGTTTATTCCTGTTAGAAACAAAATGTCTGCTGACAATAAAACAAAATTTAATAAAAAATAATTAGAAAAGTAAAGATTACACTTATTTATTTTGAGATTTTTTAAAACATACAGCCTTATTAAATTGCGATTCAGTAAATTTAAAAGGGCTCTATTTAAGCACAGAGAATATTTTAGTTAGTGAAGACCTTGCTTTTGGATAGAAGTTCACTAACTAAAAACGTCTGTAAAAAAAAAAATGCTGTGTGCTTAAATAGAGCCCTTTTTAAATTTACCGAATCACAATTTAAAAAGGCTGATAGATTGCAAACAATTTAGACAATTTTTTTCATGAATGTATATAGTATATATAACACCTCAGTGGTCCTTCAGTAAATATCTTTATTATTATTATTATTATTATTATTATTATTATTATTATTATTATATTTCCTTGAATAGATGGATCCACAAGACAGAATACTTCTGGACAATATTACAACAAAGTGATTCATACAAAGAAATGTAGGACTGAAACCACCACAGAACTTCACCAAACCATTTCTGTTCAGTATAACAGCAATGGACCCAAATCACAGAGAGACCCTCGGCAGAAGTCTCAAGAAAGAAAGGAAGAGTGTTCTGAATGTGGGAAATATTTTGTTAGCAAGTCTGCTCTTCTCCTACACCAGAGAGTTCATACAGGGGAAAAACCATTTGCATGTTCTGTGTGTGAGAAAAGATTTACCCTGAAATCTAACCTTATCAAACATAAGAAGCTACATACAGGGGAGAAACTATTTGCATGTTCTGAATGTAAGAAAAGATTTACTCAGAAATCTAACCTTATCCGACATAAGAATCTACATACAGGGGATAAACCATTTGCATGTTCTAAATGTGGAAAATATTTTGTTAGCAATTCTTCTCTTCTCACTCACCAGAGAGTTCATACAGTGGATAAACCATTTTCATGTTCCGAATGTGAGAAAAGATTTACTCAGAAATCTCAGCTTCTAAAACATAAGAATATACATAGAGAGGATAAACCATTTGCATGTTCCGAATGTGAGAAAATATTTACTCAGAAATCTCACCTTATCCAACACAATCGTATACATACAGGGGAGAAACCATATACATGTGCAGATTGTGGTAAATCTTACACATATCAATCAACTCTTCGTCTCCATAAAATATGTCATTCCAAAGAGAAAAAATTTGTATGTTCTGAGTGCAAGAAAAGCTTTACCAGCAAAGCACACCTAAAAACCCATATAAAAATTCACACAGGAGAGAAACCATATACATGTACTGAGTGTGATAAATGTTTTAGCACACCGTATCATCTCATTAGGCATCAGAGAATTCATACAGGAGAAAGGCCATTTGTATGTTTGGATTGTGGGAAAGGTTTTAGTACCAGCTCAAATCTAGTACAACATCAAAGCATTCACACTGGAGAGAAACATTGCACATGTTCTGAGTGTGGGAAAAGTTTTAGATGGAGATCCGGTCTTTATTACCATCAGAGAATTCATACAGGGGAGAGACCATATGTGTGTCGTGAGTGTGGGAAATGTTTTATCACAAGTTATGCCCTTAGAAAACATCAGATAATTCATATAAGATAGAAACCATTTGTGCATTTTAGGGTGGTAAGTAGAGTCCCAGGAAACATACATGAGAAATGGTATCTTATATGACAATACATTTTAATGAACCTGGTTAGCAGACAGGTAGAGGAATCTCTGTATCAAGTTTACCCTTATTAGTTCAATAAATATGTGTTTATAAAGTCAACAATAAAACAATCTATAAATAAAATGTTTTTAAATGAATGTACCTGCCTGGTATGCTGGTTCTGTATCCACCTTCCGCCTTTGTGTGTGTGTATAATGCTATTTTTATGTTGTAGGAATGTTAAGTTCAGGAAATGTACTTAGTCACATTTGAATAAGAATGACTTTTTCTGTATTAGGTAGTTGAATTTTTAGACTATTTTTGTATTACCCATTAAATATATTGCTATTTTTTGTTGTAAAGAAGTTAACTATTTGTCTATAATGGGTTAGTCGATATTTCATGTTAGATTAACAAATGGGGAGTGCACTTCCACTAACTATAAAAAGAAACCCCTAATAATAAAAATAAAGAGGAAAGCATATAATTCAAAGCACTTCTTTTGGTATATGGGAATAATGAAATACAATTTAAGTTTTATTTGTTAGTCTAAAAAGAGCAAGCAATATAAACTCACCAGAAATTATATAATTTACTTCAAGATTTTGCCTCAGTTGTATGGTATACTGATATTAATTCTTTAAATTGGATCTAAGTTAGTATATTCCATCTCACCCCTAGTAAATACTGACCAATATAGGCTTCATTAATACGTTTGCTATTCCCTATATTTAAACTCAATAACATATATGGGAAATATAGTTGTTCTATAATGTCATTCATAATATTTTATATATTTGGAACTAAAGTTGTAAGAGGGAACAAAGTAATTATAATGGAATATACTAGAAATTATAACATTACAGGGGAAATTACAAATTTCTAACTAAAATAATATACATTGTATTAATCTAGCAAACATTCAACAAGCCAACAATTGCCTTCAAACCTGTACAGTGGGGTGGGGGGTAGTATTTGATCCCCTGCAGTTTTTGAACGTGTGTCCACTGACAAATAAATGATCAGTCTATAATCTTAATGGTAGGTGTATTTTAACAGTGAGAGACAGAATAATAAAAAATAAAAAAAACAACAAGAAAGTTATAAATTGATTTACAGGTCAGTGAGGGAAATAAGTATTTATTTGATCGCCTATTAATCAGCAAGATTTCTGGCTCCCGGGTGTCTTTTATGCAGGTATTGAGCTGAGATTAGGAGCACTCTCTTAAAGGGAGTGCTTCCAATTTCTGCTTGTGAACTGTATAAAAGATTCCAAACTCTACATCATGGCCAAGACCAAAGAGCTGTCCAAGGATGTCAAGGACAAGATTGTAGACCTACACAAGGCTGGAATGGGCTACAAGACCATCGCAATGCAGCTTGGTGAGAAGGTGACAACAGTTGGTGCTATTATTCGCAAATGGAAGAAACACAAAATAACTGCCAGTCTCCCTTGGTCTGATGCTCCATGCAACATCTCACCTCATGGAGTTTCAATGATCATGAGAATGGCGAGGAATCAGCCCAGAACTACACAGGAGGATCTTGTTAATGATTTCAAGACAGCTGGGACCATAGTCACCAAGAAAACAATTGGTAACAAACAACGCCGTGAAGGACTGAAATCCTGCAGCGCCTGCAAGGTCCCCCTGCTCAAGAAAGCACATGTACACGCCTGTCTGAAGATTGCCAATGAACATCTGAATGATTCAGAGGAGAACTGGGTGAAAGTGTTGTGGTCAGATGAGACCAAAATCAAGCTCTTTGGCATCAACTCAAATTGCTGTGTTTGGAGGAGGAGGAATGCTGCCTATAACCCCAAGGACACCATCCCCACCGTCCAACATGGAGGTGGAAACATTATGCTTTGGGGGTGTTTTTCTGCTAAGGAGGACAGGACACCAGCACTGCATCAAAGGGACGATGGACGGGGCCATGTACTGTCAAATCTTGGGTGAGAATCTCCTTCCCTCAGCCAGGGCATTGAAAATGGGTCGTAGATGGGTATTCCAGCATGACAATGACCCAAAACACACAGCCAAGGCAACAAAGGAATGGTTCAAGAAGAAGGTCCTAGAGTGGTCTCTCCAGTCTCCAGACCTTAATCACATAGAAAATCTGTGGAGGGAGCTGAAGGTTTGAGTTGCCAAACATCAGCCTTGAAACCTTAATGACTTGGAGAGGATCTACAAAGAGAAGTGGGACAAAATCCCTCCTGAGATGTGAGCAAACCTGGTGGCCAACTACAAATGTCTGACCTCTGTGATTGCCAACAGGGGTTTTTGCCACCAAGTACTAAGACGAAGGGGTCAAATACCTATTTCCCTCAATGATCTGCAAATCAATTTATAACTTTTTGCCATGTGATTTTCTTTTTTTTTTTTTTTTTTGTTATTCTGTATCTCACTGTTAAAATACACCTACCATTACAATTATAGACTGATCATTTTGTGGTCAGTGGACAAACGTTCAAAATCAGCAGGGGATCAAATACTTTTTTCCCCCACTGGCAAATGTCAAAAATATTAAAAAAGATACGAGTACTAGATAGTACTCACAAGTATAACTGCACCAGTAAATAAACACACACTACTGTATTTTAAAATACTGGCAAAGCAATGAAAGGCATTTCAATTGCACAACAGTCTCAAGCTCTCAAATCTGCAATAAAAAATAATTATTTGTTGTCACAACCTACAATGATGATGGAGTATAGAGAATCCTAGTCCTCTTGTCTCCTGTAGGTTTTAGACCTAAGTTTGGGTGGCTCCAGACCAATGGACAGTCTTTGTTGATGCAAGAGCATAAGTCCCAGCTTTTGGTAGTGTGCCTGGGAAACCTGGAAGGGAGTCAGAAACGATCTCCTCTACCAGCATATGCCCCTGGGTCAATAATACACCTGCACACAAAGTCTTGATGAAAATTATGAACCATGTTTTATTTCAGAACAGCATATTTAACCACATCACACAAGAATGGGGGAAGTGGCTACCGTTAGCCAGCCCCAAATGACCTCTGGCCAATCATGAAGGGGAACTGTGTGTGAACCAATAGTCCCCTCCCAGGTCCGCCCACTAGGCGGGGCCAACTAATTCATTTGGGCTCTGCATCTCCACGGCAAAGCATGCCTTGGCTCTCCTGTGCCCATGCTAGGAAGGCTGAGAAACCTCAGGCCATCCCATTGTTTCTGGGTGCCTGCCTGTCTGCTCTCCATCTGTGAGCTCCCCATTGTTAGTACTCTGCTGGATACTTAGCTAATGGGATTAACAGGCCTTTGGGAACAAAGGAGGCTTGGCTGTATTCAACGGGCTTCCCCTCTACAGTATAATAACATACTAGTATAATAACATACATTCATATTCACAAATATAACACACAATGTTTCACCCACATATAACCAATATATCCCATTAGATCCCTCACAGGATACTCATTACAATGAGCCTAAACATGGAAGGGATGGGAATATGCTAAGGGGTAAACTTATAATACTTTATCCCCTAGACCACAAAATAACAATATAACCTTATAACAGTGTAACAGGGGGTCTGGGAGCCCCAAACCCCCAGGTATCGTCTCATGTGTCAACAGCCTGTGACAGACATCTGTCCAAGTCCCAGATGACTGCCAAATGAGCCATGACATTTGTAACTTTTATTTCTGTTACATGGATCCTGGGAATCAAGTGGTTAATACATATCATGGAACCCACATGGACTAGAACAGTTGCTTTAATGATTTTTATTGATTTCTGCATTGCTGGAATGTGAGTCCGATTGTAAATTTGACTTCTGAACACTAATTAATTGTAGTTTAAACTCCATGTTTTACTGTTGTCATGATGACGATCTCATTTACTATTGGCTCTGTCTAAGAAGTATTGTGAGTGTTTAAGAAGTAATTTACGGGCTTGCTTAAATATTGTCAGATCATATGATCATGCCTCCAAAAATCCTACTTACAAGTGCATGGTTTGCGTGTGGAGGCTGTGAGATGGCAGGTGTGAGTTATAGACAATTGACTACATCTAAATGTTTAGAAAAAATGTGACCCGCAGCCTAACGTTCAGTTTGGAGGCAATTATGAGCTTGCAATTGAATGAGGCTCTAAGACAGGCAAGGCAAGGAAAGTTCAGGACTAACTGAGTTAGTTTGAGTTCCAATAAAAGTAGAAGGTCATACATAGAGAGATCCATCCAGGGTAAAATGGAGGTGGTCACATTGACATGGAATTTGGTATACTGGTAAACTGTGAAAGAAACTTGGAAACTGGGCACCATAGTGAATAGGCAGTTGCAGAACTGGTACACTAGCAAGTAGTAGTATGTGACTGATCAGATTGCCACAGTGGTGGAAAGCAACAGATTGCTTTGACCATATGTGGACAAGCAGGTGACTGACTGACAGGAGTAGGTATCTGCGGTGGTCTGGTACTCTTCAGAAAAAGTTCTGCCAAGGCTGGTACATTGGCAGCCAATTGCTCTGACTGAGCAGACTGGTACAATGGCAGATAGGAAATATTTCTGTAGCAACTGGTTCAGAGAACTCTGAAGGCACTCATTCCAAGGCCCGCAATAGGCCCACAAGGTAGGGGGGGGAGAGAGGCCTGCAATGAGCTCCAAAGGCGCTCATTGAGAGGGTCGCAATGGGCACAGGAGGGAGAAGCCCACAAAGTTGCGGGTTTGTGCATAGCGCATGCCAAGGCCCGCAATAAGCGGTGAAGCCGCTTATTACGAAACCAGCAATGGGTGCAGAAGGGAGAGGGGGGCAAAGAGAGACAGGGGAGGGGGGGAGAGACCCAGGGGAGGGAGAGGGTGGGAAAGACATGAGAGCGAGAGAGGGGGCAAAAAGACACAGGAGGGAGAGGGAGACACAGGGGAGGGAAAGGGAGGGAAGAAACGAGAAGGGGCAAAGAGAAGAGGGGAGCGAGAAGGGGGAAAGAGACACAGGGGAGGAGAGGGGGCAAAGAGAAAATGGGGAGGGAGATGGGGAGCAAAAGACACAGTGGTGAGAGAGGTGAGAAAGAGACACAGGAGGGAGAGCGAGACACATGCCTTTGGAGCTCATTGCAGCCTAAGTCCTGCGTCACTGGCTCTCTTTGCGAGGCTCACAGTTGCAGCCCTCACTGAACAAGGGCCGCAAGCATGACCAAGTCCCGCGTCAACAGTACACTCGGATGATTATCTGGCCCAGGTTATACAAGAACCTACTAGAAATTAAGCTATCTTGGATTTAGTCATCACAAATAATATTGATATGGTATCAAATGTTGGAATAGGGCAACATTTGGGAAACAGTGATCACAACACAGTCTCATTTGAGATTAAATTAAAAATATTTTTTTTAAGGGGCCAACAAAAACTCTAAATTTTAAAAGAGCAGCTTTTAACGGTCTAAGGGCAGCAATACAAAGTATAGACTGGGACAGAGAACTGGCAGAGAAAAATACTGGACAACATTTAAACCCTACTAACTATACATACACATCGGCATATACCATGTGCGAATAAAAGTAAAAGGAATAAATCCCATTTAATGTGGCTTAACTATGATTTAAAGATCAAGATACAGAGTAAAAAACAGGCATTTAAATTATACAAACAAGAGGGGACAGATACTGCTTTACAGGAGTACAAGGAAATCAACAAGGCAGCAAAAGGGCTATTAGACTGGCTAACATAGAAGATGAAAAATTAGCTGCAAAAGCGAGTAAGACTAACCCTAAAATATTTGTTAAGTATATAAATGGGAAGAAGGCGAGGAAGGAAGCTATAGGAAAATTACAATGTGACACAGGCCATCTGATAATTAGTGACCAGGAAAAGGCAGATGAGCTAAATAGGTTATTTTCTTCGGTATACACAAGGGAGGTACCAGTGGTTAGGACACTGCAACATAATGGGGCTACACTACCTTTACCAAATAACTGGTTAACACAGAAAGAAATCCAAAAGAGGTTATAAAAAATAAATGTCAATAAAGCCCGGATCCTGATGGAATACATCCAAGGGTACTGAGGTAACTGGGTTCTGTAATAGCCAAACCATTATATCTAATTTTTCAAGATTCACTCAACACAGGGTCTTTACCAGATGACTGGAGAAAAGCTGATGTGATACCTATATTTAAAAAGAAAGCAAGAGCAAATCCGGGGAATTATAGACCAGTGAGCCTCACTTCTGTAGTGGGAAAGCTTTTAGAAGGGTTAATAAGGGATAATATACAAGAATATATCTATTTGGACAGGATTCTAAGTAGGAGCCAACATGGGTTTATGAGGGATAGGTTGTGTTAAACAAACCTAGTTAGTTTCTATGTGGAGGTTAGTAGGAACCTGGATCAGAGCAACTCAGTGGATGTAGTCTTTTTGGATTTTGCAAAGGCTTTTGATACAGTGCCACATGGGAGACTATTGTGCAAACTAAGGGATACAGGAATTGCAGTAAATATATGCACATGGATTGAGAGCTGGCTAAAAGACAGGAAGCAAAGGGTTGTTGTAAATAATGTGGTAAGTGGGGTTCCTCAGGGTTCAGTATTAGGTCCTCTCCTTTTTAACATATTTATTAACGACTTAGAAGTAAAGTATTGTCTCCATTTTTGCTGATGACACGAAGTTGTGCAAGGTAATGAAATCATAAAATTACGTACCTTCCCTCCAAAGGGATTTGCATAAATTAGGGAAATGGGCAATTAAATGGCAGCTGAGGTTTAATACGAATAAATGTAAAGTTATGCATCTGGGAAGGAAAAATAGCCATGCAAGTTATAATCTTAATGGAGCAAATATAGGGATATCAGATATTGAAAGGGATGTGTGAGCTTGTGGACAACCACCTACGTATCAGTTCTCAATGCCAAGCAGCATTTGCAAAGGCAAATAAAATATTAGCATGTATTAAGAAGGGTATAGAAGCCAGGGAAGCAAATATAATTCTGCCACTATACAAATCCCTAGTACACCCTGATTTGGAATATGGAGTACAATTTTAGGCACCACTTCATAAAAAGGACATTTTAGAACTGGAAAAAGTACAGAGAAGGGCAACAAAACTAATAAGGGCTAAGTTATGAAGAAAGATTAACCAAATTACACTTATTTTCTCTAGAAAAAAGAGGTGTCTAAGAGGAGATATGATTACCTTATATAAATACATCCAGGGTCAGTATAAAAATTTGCCAAGGGAGCTTTTTGTGCCAAGAGGTTTTCAACTGACAAGAGGACATCCCTTGAGGTTAGAAGTAAAAAGATTCCACCTTAAAGAAATAAAAGGGTTCTTCACAGTAAGGGTGGTTAATCTGTGGAATTCTCTACCAGAGGAGGTGGTGACAGCGAATTCGATAGATAACTTTAAAAAGAGATTGGATATATTTTTAATTAAAAAGGGCATTCAGGGTTATCCTGGTTAATTAGAGAGGGAGTATTGATCCAGGGAGAAATTCAATCGCCAGTATCTGGGGTCAGGAAGAAATTCATTTTTTTCCCTTTTGAGACAATTGGCAAAGTTTAACTGTTTTTTTTGTTGTTGTTTGTCTTCCTCTGGATCAATTAACAACTAATCCGCATATTGCAAATCAGATCTTAAAAGGTTGAACTTGATGGGCTAAAAGTCTTTTTTCAACCTCAATTACTATGTAACTATATGTAACTATGTAACTATGTAACAGCTCACCTCGCTCTGCAAGGCTTGCAGTCAACGGCTCGCCTCGCTTCGTGAGGCTCGCAGTTGCTGCCCTTGCTATGCGAGGGCCCCAATTATTTAATGTTGCAAAACCAACATCACAACGGGACCAACACTGACAACTATATATGTGATAATCTGACAATAATCTGACAATCAAATCCATACTTTGTCTATCAATCAAAACCATAAAAAGGCCAAGTAATGTGCTTCATCATTCTTGTTGTATATATAAACAGATCACTAAAAAATACATTGCATTGCTCAGTCAGGCCTGAGTATCAGGGCTGGAGTCAGAGACTTTCCACACTATGGGTTCTCTGCAACTTGGTACTTTAATTCAAACCATATACTTTTTGTTTTTCTTAGTGACTGTTAGCAGCTTGTGACAGACATACTTTGAAATCTTTTCTCAGGTTGAATGTAATAGCATTTGAAATGCTAGACATTATTCTGAATTTAAAAGCAATTACTAGAAGCAACCTGAGCATGTGCAATCATCAGGAATCCTTAGCATTTATTTCACTCTAGTACACATATAAATATATTGGTGGGAGGACCAGTGCGGTTGATATGAAATTGTAAATTCATTGTAAACTGATTATGAAAATGCACATTTTATAAATAACATTAAATTCAGAAAGCATGCATTTTACTGTAGTTTGAAACAATAGTTCTACAACTGAGATTTTATTAATAAAGACATTTTTTTTAACTTTAATGGTAAACAGCACAACATATGCACTGATTTTATGTGAGAAAACCTATACCTATTCTGATGGTGTGTCACCAGAGGGCAGTAGAGAGCACTTCAACACTTCTCCCCAGGAGTGAGATGGTTAAGGAGGACCTTAAAAGGCTTGGATGTGGCTGCAATCAGGGCCTGCTGCTACCTCCAGTTGAAGGATTGTTTGAAAGTTTGCAGCCTGTGAAGAGGCAGAGGAAGCCTGAGACAGCTCTGTGTGGTGAGAGAGAGGTCAGTGAGACCTGGAAACCCAGTCTGGCTGCCCAGAAGTGTGCAGCAAGCGCAGTTGAGAGACATTGAGAAGAGTGTCCAGCGTGACCGGAGAGGTCAAAGAGACACAGCTCCTCTGCAGATGGATTGCAGAACCTGAAGGGAGTGGACTCTAAAAGAGGCAATTGTGCAGGCCTGTGTTTTGAAACACCATTGCAACCTCATTTGATGTTGGCAAGTTATAACAATGTTTATCAGTATGTCTGTCTCTTTTAAGCACCATATTAACCTTTGGCATTGGTAATTGATGTCTTTGTGCATGAAGTTGTTGTTGATTTTCTACTTCTGCCAATTTTTTATAAGCTTTACTGTATCGGTTATTGTCCATAATGTTATTTAGCTCTATAAAAACACTGGGTAAGCATTTTTTATTTTCTTCCAGTTGCATACGTTGGTCAACAGCTTCCATTGTATCTAGGAAATATAGTTGAGCGAATTTTCTTTGCTCTCCTTCCTCTGGATGTAAATGTGAAGTCCGATGATAAATTTGGCCTTGGACTTTAAAACAGAAAGGACCATGTCCTGGTACATTAGCTGCTAATATTGCCCCCATAGATGCAAAGGATTTGGCACTATTGTAGGATCTTATGTTTGTCTTAACATTTTTGTAGTTTGGAAAAGTAGGTTCAGTCATAATGTTTTGTAAATAGATTGGCAATTCTTTTCTTTCTGGAAGTTTGAACTTGCCTTTTTGACAGCAACTAATAAATTGGCCATCTCTGGGTCTCTCCTGTTTAAAATAATAAGCCTCACAAAACTGACATTGAGTAGTCATGTCCCCACAACTATGAACCTCTACTGCTAAAGACTTGAGTAAAGGACAATTTGCAAAGCATATAGCAGTTTGACTTTCATATTCATCAGGTGAAATGTCATATACTGTTTCAACAACAGGTTCTAAATGCTTTGTTTTTTTGGTGGCTTTTCTTGGTATATCTTGTATTGGTTTAGATAAAATGTCATGTAATGTTTCAAGAACAGGTTCTAAATGCTTTGTTTTTTTGGTTGCTTTTTTTGGTATCTCTTTTATTTTTTCAGGTAAAATGCCATCTTCCGTTTGAGGAACAGGTTCTAAATGCTTTATTTGCTTGGTAGCTTTTTTTGGCTTATCTTTAATGTTTGCAGCTGATAGTCTTTTGCTTGCAAGTCTTTTGCATTCTTTTTCTCGTCAAATTTCTTTCTCCTCTGGTGTCTGCTGGTTGGCCCATCTCTCTTGTCTTTCTCTAGTTTGACGTCTTTTCTTTTCTTGTTTGCTCTCGTTAGTAGCCATGTTAATCTGTAAAAGAAAATCATTTATAATTAGTTTAGTTTGAGATGTTAAGTTTGTTTTGTACATTTTTTATTAGCAACAGTTTGTTTATATGTGCTTGTAGTTTATTGTAGTGGTAGTTTCTTTGTATTGTTAAATAAGTGTATTTAATTTTTTTGGACTTACTTTCTGTGGTAGGTTGTAATTTTTGCCTTAGATGAATAGCACAGGGAAGAAACTGACACTATACCTTCTTCTACATCTAATAGGTAATTCAAATTTATATTTTAGTTGTTTTTTGTTTTTTTTGTACTTTTAACTTAGAGACATAGTAAAGGGCAAAAATTTGTCTTTGTAATTTTTAGTACAGGGGATTGTCATAATAGTATTTTGATATTTTATTGAAAAGCTCATATGTTCGGTCAATGATTTTTTTTTTCTTTCTTGGGGTGTTACTACTATTTGTTGTACTATTCTATTTTATGTGTGTGTTTAGGTTTTATGCTTAATATTGTACATTACGACTGGTAATTTAGAATGACAAATTTTATTAGGTCTATGTTTTGAGACTTTTGTGGATTATTCTGTTTTCTTTTTTTTTTTTTTTGGCTAGATTGAAGTTTGGATTTACTGTTAAACATTATTGTCCATAACAGACAAATAAGAGGTAAATAAGAAATATGTCAAATATATTTTGGTAAAAGTTATAGGCCCTCATTCAATTGCGATTTGGCCAATTCAATAGTGCTCTAAATAAGCAGATAACATTTTTTTTTAAATAAGTTTTTAGTTAGTGAAAACCTTGTTTGTGGATAGATGTTTACTAACTAAAAACTTCTTTAAAAAAATATGTGATGTGCTTATTTAATGTATTTGTAATGAATAACAAATTTCATTATTTTGGTGTATTGTATCTGGTGAATTTTTCTGCTATGCTGTTTTTTGTGCAACCTTTTAAAAATACTTTAAATGTATTTGTATATTCCAGTTATCCTTTTTTTATACTGTAATTATTAATGTTTTTCTTATTTTGGATATGATTGCAATGTTTTTAGCATTATCCTGTTTTGTGTCCACCACTTTTGCTATACTAATTTAGACTTTTTTTTAAGGCTTATAGCTTCGTAAACAGTAAATAAGAATATTAATTTACTTTGCTATGTGTTTGTGTGATTTTTGGTACAATCCTATTGTGTGTCTACCACTTTTGCTATGCTTATTTAGGCTTCTTTGTAAGGCTTATAGGTTCTTAAACATTAAAGAAGAATATTAATTTACTTTGCTATTTGTTTGTGTGATTTTTGGTACAATCCTATTTGTGTCTACCATATGTTGCATACTTGATTTGCTTAATTAGTCTTTTTTATGAAGGTTTAATGTTTTTCTACAGTGAAAATGAATGTTTTTTCTATTTTTGATAATATGGCTATGTTTAGCATTATACTATTTTTGGTTGCTGCATTTGTTATATTGGCGGCCATTAAACATATATAGTTCCTTTATTTTTTATACTTGTTATACTTTACCTTGATTGAAGTGTCGAATGACAGAGGGTCCCCTCCTGTCAATCTTAATCCGCAGGTCTTCTTGTAGTGTCTGTTTGAAAAAGAACGTGAAATGGTTAATTGTATATTTCTTCTTTTTGATTTAGGAAAGCATGGTCTATTTCAGCATGTAATGTATTTTTCTATCTTACCTCTTCTTTCTTTGTGTTCTTTAAAAGGGATTGTGGTTCACAATGCACGGTGCAAATTCTTGAGTGACGCTGTTGATGCAGAGTCAGTTTGAATAGTAAAAAAAAGGAGAAAGATTGAGCTTTAGGTTATATATTGAATTACAATACATTAATGTCATTTAAATATACTTCTTTAAGTAGTTTCAATTAACATTAGTTTGTTTTCGGGCCTACACACATATATGTGTGTGTCACATATCACTATACATGAATCGTATTTTAATAGTTAAAGTTTTTTTTTTTATATCATTTAAATATACTTGTTTAATTAGTTTGGGTTAAGATTAGTTTGTTGTAGGGGCTATACACATAAATGTGCGTGTCACATGTCACTATACATGAATGACATTTTCATAGTTAAAGTTGTTTTTTTTGTCCTGTCTTGATAATAAAATGTAATATATTATAGCTTACCTCTCAGTTGTAATTTTCACAATGTAAAGTAGGAAATTAGGAAACAATTGTCTTCTCAAGTAACAGCAGCAGTTAACTATCCAGTCACTCCGCGCATCACCTGAGTAGAAATGTAGAATTTTCTGGAAAGTAAGCAGTATTTATAAACTTTCAAGTGCCTCAGACCGTTAGAACGCAATACGCATGCGCTATTTGCGTTCCAGCTTACAATTTGCGTTCCATCCGCCATTTTATGCGTAGTAGTTTTCAAAATGGTGGTTAATATAAGTGTAGCAAGTGCCGTATAGTATGTGTTACGTACCTCATAAAATTGACTGCATCGTTGTTTCAGTTTTGCGAGTCACTGTAGTATAGTTACGTCTGTAGCCTCGTTTTCGTTCTGTTCGGCGGCCATTTTTTCTCTCGCTTAAGTGATTTTCAGCAGTTTGAACTCGTTTTTTTGGACTTAAATGGACGTGTTAATTAACTTTTCGAGATGGAGGAGAGGGTAGAAGGAGAGATTATAAAGAGGGAGGGAGAGGGAAAGAAGAAGAGGCATAGAATCTATCTAACTTTCTATCTCCCTTTCTCTATATCTCTTTATCTCTCTCTATCTCTTCCTCTCTTTCTCTATCCTTTTCTTTAACTCTCTCCACCTCTCTCACTATCCCCCCTCCTCTCTATCTCTATGGGATCACTTTTGTGGGTGGAGACTGTGTCACTAGGCAGTGTCTAAACATGTTGTGAAGGAGAGGGGTTTATACTGTTGGGTGGAGTCAATGTAAGGGGAGTGGCCAGGTCTCTGTTTTCCGCCCCACCAAGTTAGAAAGTCACCAGCTGTTATTGCTAATATATCCAATTATTTCTAATGATTTGTTCTTTCTAATGATCTGTTTTTAATACAAGTGTTGCCTTTGATGCAGAGAGAGCCCTGATGAAAATGTGTAAATCACAGCGAAACGGTCCTGTCGGTACACTCTCCTAAACAAGTCATATGTGCCCGGCTCCTCATCTGTGCAGTGGTTTGATTAATTTATACTAACATATATTGAAGTCCTGGTATACCTGCAGGTATAGTAGTAAGGGACTATTTGCAGCCTAAGACTTTGATAATCTATCACGGCTCAATGTGATTCTGTATCTGACTGAAGCAAGGGCATATGTATATGCTTTCTTTTTAAAGAAATATATGTGTAAATATATATACATTATTTTTTGCTTTGCAATCCTAGGGTTTTTCTATGATCCTATCGGATCAATATATTTATGAGGATTGCCTTTGCAATTGATTTAGTTGGTATTTCTTGATATTTGTTTTTATTCACAACACATCCACTGTTGTGTATCTGTTTCTATAGGGGTCTATATATGTTTACTTACTTTTGTTGCACTTTATATTTATAGTTATATTTATTAGTGCACAGTACATTTTTTTCTACACTTATATATATATATATATACATATATATATATATATGTATATATATATATATATATATATATATATATATTTGTATTGCACTCGTTGCTTTATCTTTTATTAAATATAACACCTAATTTTGCACTTAATATTAATAGTGCACATTACATATTTATTAATTTATATATGACAGTAGCTTTTATGTTTATTTATTTAGCCCTATATACATGTGATTGTGTGTCTGCATACAATTTCCTTGAGGATACCTATATTTGTTACATGTGTTTATTAGCATATATATTTGTTATTGCGGCGTTATTTGCAAGACATTACAATTAAATGATTATTTCTTGTTTTTTGTAACTACATGTGGGTGTTATGCACCATTTTGTTATTTTTAAATTAATATCTGAGATATTTGATGCCAATTAAAATATGACCTGGAAGAGAAAACTTTTCCACATTTCTGGCAATAAAATGGCTTCTTTTCTGTATGAATCCTTTTGTGTGCTACCAGATTTGATCTGTACGCAAAGCTTTTCCCACATTCCTGACCAATGCATTTTATGTACTGACAGAACGTGCTTCTGTGAGAAACCTTTGCCACAATGATTACAAACAAATGTCTTCTCTCCTGTATGAGTTCTATTGTGTAAAGCTAAATCTGTCCTTCGAGAGAAACCTTTTCGACACTCTTGGAAAACAAATGGCTTCTCTCCTGTATGAGTTAAATGGTGTTCAATCAGTTGTGAACGTCTACAGAAGTCTTTACCACAATCAGAACCAGTATGTGACTTTTGTATAGTATGAGTTACGTGCTGTGCAACCACATCTGACTCTGCAGTGACTACTAAATCACATTCTTGGCACACATGTGGCTTCTTATTTGTATGAGTTTTATCATGGCCGGGCATTAGTGAGAAATCTTTCCCACATTGCTGGCAAACAAATGGCTTCTGATCTGTATGAGCACTTCGATGTCTGGCCAGATGTGACTTCCATGTTCCATATGATGCTTTTTCATCTTCTATTCTGGTGTGAAGCTTTGCACAGTTTGAGGTGTCCTTTCTAGCTCTCCTGGTTCTACAGATAACGTTCTTACTTTGAGCACAAGTTTCTTGTTTATCCTGATAGGACTCGGAATAAACATCAGGATTTACTTTGTAACAAAATGCAGAGAGAGAGAGATAGGGGAAGAGAGAGGGAGAGATAGAGGAAGAGAGAGAGAGACACGCATAGAGAGATGGAGAGGAGATAGAAATAGAGAGGGCGGAGATAGGGAGAGACAGGAGAGAGAAAGAGGGAAGGGGAGAGCGAGAGAGACATGGAGAAATGAAGAGAGGGGGAGAGAGAGAGACATGGAGAGAGGTAGAGACAGGAGAGAGAAAGAGGGAGAGGAAGGGAGAGAGAGAGACACAGAGAGAGAGAGATAGGGGAAGAGAGAGCGAGAGACACACAGAGAGATGGAGGGGAGAGAGAAATAGAGAGGGAGGGGGAGATAGGGAGAGAGAAGGAGGGAGGGGGAAAGAGAAGGAGGCAGGAGAGGGGGGGAGAGAGAGTGAGGGGAGAGCAGCAAAGAGAGGCGAGAGGGAGTCCTTAGTGGGAGGGAGAGAGAGAGACTGAA
Source organism: Discoglossus pictus (assembly GCA_027410445.1). Taxonomy (NCBI): domain Eukaryota; kingdom Metazoa; phylum Chordata; class Amphibia; order Anura; family Alytidae; genus Discoglossus; species Discoglossus pictus. The sequence continues at coordinate 72,755,489 of CM050174.1, forward strand.
AGAGAGAGAGAGGGAAAGAGAGACATAGAGGGAGGGGAAAAGAGAAGGAGGCACGGAGTCAGAGAAAGGGAGATAGGAGGGAGAGAGAGAAAGGGAAAGCGAGAGAGAAAAGGAGGAATAGAGAGAGGAAGTAGCAGCAAAGAGAGGGGAGAGGGAGACATAGTGGGAGGGAGAGAGAGAGGTAGAGGGAGGGAGAGAAAGAGAGAATGTGGGGGGGAGAAAGAGGGAGGAGGAGAGAGAAAGAGAGCGGGAGGAGGAGAGAGAGACATAGAGTGAGGGAGAGAGAAAGGGAGTCAGAGAGACAGGGGAAGGGGAGAGAGAGACAGGAGTGAGAGAGGAAGAGGGATGGGAGAGAGGAAGAGAGAGAAAAAGGGAGGGGGAGATATAGACATAAAGGGAGGCAGAGACATAGAAGGTTGAGAGCTATAAAGGGAGAGACTGAGATGGAGGGATTGAAAGAACGAGAGAGAGGGAGGTAGAGAGAGACTGAGACAGGTAGAGACTGCAACAGAGGTAGGGAGAAAGAGAGACATGGTGGGGGGAGAGCAGAATAGGGAGGGGGAGAGAAAGGAAGAGAGAGGGGGGAGAGAGGGAGGGGGAGAAATTGTGGGGAGAGAGAGAAAGTGGGGGGGGGGGGGAAGGAAGAGGGAGGGGGAAGAAAGAGGGAGGGGGATAGAAAGAGAAAGTGGGAGGGGGAGCGATAGAAAGTGGGAGACAGAAAGAGAGGGAGAGAGACATAGAGTGAGAGAGAGAGAGAGAGGGGGAAGGGGAGAGAGAGACAGGAATGAGAGAGAGAGAAAGGGAGCGGGATATATAGAAATACAGGAAGGCAGAGGCATAGAGGGTTGGAAGAGATAAAGGGAGAGACTGAGAGAGAGAGAAAGAAAGAGGAGGAGAGAGACTGAAACGCATTTTGTGTTTGTTACAGATATATATGGTTTGTATCTCTTATGTAGTGACCGAGCATAGGTGGAAAACAATGTATATCCTTTGCAATAGATTTATACGCACTTAATGTTAATATTGTACATGTATATAGCCTAATTAAATAATTTACAGAATATACACAATTTATATAAAGCTCAAATTATATGTATAGGAAATAAACATTAGTCAAGTAAGGAGAGCTGTAATCATATTAGTCCAAAAAGACAGAAATCTAATACTGTATGTCCCATAGAACATAAAATGTAATATTCAATAAAAACTGTTAATTTATAAGATGAGAGGTGAATCGCCATCTTTTTTATGGGCAAAGGAGAGAACCGGCTCACAAAGCAAAGCTAATGTACATTATATACGTTGAATGAAATGATCTGTCATAATAATGTGTTATCTTATTAAACACACGTAAAATAACTGCATGCGATGCATGAATCAGAACAAACAGCACTTATAAATACCGCAAGGGATACTGGGAGTTGTAGTCCTCTACATTCAAGTCCAGTTAGTGAAAGCACTTCCGGTCTTCCGTTGGCTGCTGTGCTGTAAGTCTCTGTAAATCTGTTTTTATCTGGTTGGAAATGGCATTGATCTTGTGGGTAAATGATCACAGTCTGTAAGAGAGAGGCGGAGTGAGAAATTATTGTGGGTGAGAAAAGGAAATGTGTAGGGGTCGGGAGGGAGGGAGAGTGACAGAGAGGGAGGGGGAGAGAGACCGAGAGAGGGAGGTGGAGAGAGACAGAGAGAGGGAGGGAGAGAGACCGAGAGAGGGAGATAGGGGAAGAGAGAGAGAGAGACACACACCGAGATGGAGGGGAGATAGAAATAGAGAGAGAGGGAGGGGAGATAAGGAGAGACAGAGGGAGGGAGAGAGACACAGAGAGAGGGAGGGAGATAGGAGAAGAGAGAGAGACACCCACTCACAGAGAGATGGAGGGAAGAGAGAAATAGAGAGGGAGGGGGAGACGGGGAGTGAAAGAGGGAGAGAGAGACACAGAGAGAGGGAGGGGGGAGAGAGGGATGGGGAGAGAGAGATAGAGGGGAGAGACAGAGGGAGGGGAGATAGGGAGAGACAGAGGAGGGTGAAGGGGGGGGGGGAGACAGGAGAGAGAAAGAGGGAGAGGAAAGGAGACACACACACACACAGATATGGGAAGAGAGAGAGACACACACAGAGAGATGGAGGGGAGAGAGAAATAGAGAGGGAGGGGAGATAGGGAGAGACAGGAGAGAGAAAGAGGGAGGGGGAGAGAGAGGGAGGGAGAGAGACAGAGAGAGAGAGATGGGGAAGAGAGATAGGGAGACACACACAGAGAGGGGGAGGGGAGAGAGAAATAGGGAGGGGGAGACAGGGAGTGAAAGAGGGAGGGAGAGAGAGAGGGAGGGAGAGAGATAGGGAGGGAGAGGGAGAGAGACAGAGATAGGGAGGGAGAGGGAGAGAGACAGAGATAGGGAGGGAAGAGACAGAGATAGGGAGGGAGAGAGAGAGAGGGATGGGGAGAGAGAGAGGGAGGGGAGATAGGGTGAGACAAGAGAGAGAAAGAGGGAGAGGAAGGGAGAGAGACACAGAGAGAAATAGGGGAAGAGAGAGACACACACAGAGAGATGGAGGGGAGATAGAAATAGAGAGGGGGGGATAGGAAGAGACAGGAGAGAGAAAGAGGGATGGAGGGGGAGAGAGAGACAAGAAGGAGAGAGACACAGAGAGAGAGATAGGGGAAGAGAGAGAGAGAGAGAGTCACACACAGAGATGGAGGGCAGAGAGAAATAGAGAGGGAGGGGGAGATAGGGAGAGACATGAGAGAGACAGAGGGAGAGGAAGACAAGAGAGAGGGAGGGAGAGAGACGCACAGAGAGAGAGAGATAGAGAGAGACACACACAGAGAGATGGAGGGGAGAGAGAAATAGAGAGGGAGGGGGAGAGACAGGAGAGAGGAAGAGGGAGGGAGAGACACAGAGAGAGATAGGGGAAGAGAGAGACACGCACAGAGAGATGGAGGGGAGATAGAAATAGAGAGTGGGTGATAGGGAGAGACAGGAGAGAGAAAGAAGGAGGGGGAGAGAGAGAGACATGGAGAAATAGAGAGAGGGAGAGACAGGAGAGAGGAAGAGAGGGAGAGATAGAGGAAGAGAGAGAGAGACACGCATAGAGAGATGGAGGGGAGATAGAAATAGAGAGGGCGGAGATAGGGAGAGACAGGAGAGAGAAAGAGGGAGGGGGAGAGCGAGAGAGACATGGAGAAATGAAGAGAGGGGGAGAGAGAGAGACATGGAGAGAGGTAGAGACAGGAGAGAGAAAGAGGGAGAGGAAGGGAGAGAGAGAGATAGGGGAAGAGAGAGCGAGAGACACACAGAGAGATGGAGGGGAGAGAGAAATAGAGAGGGAGGGGGAGATAGGGAGTGTAACGGTACCCCCACACATAGAAGGGGGCGCCCAGGCCGTTTTAGCCGATCCGCCCGTCCAGTGATATAGGGACAGCTAATGCAAGACACCCAATCCCCCAAGAACTGGATCCAAGGGGAATATACTGCAAGCCTTGAACTGGAACCTCACGAATAGCTGAACAGGAAAAGCACCCCCCAAGATGCCCACACTCCTGGTAGTCAGTCTGTAACCGCATCCCATGAATTCCCCCAAGCACGAGACTCACGCTCTGTGTTTGAGGGTCAAGCAGTGAACTCACTTCTTTATTAAAACCAAGACATATATATAAAAAACCATTTCCACATACACCGTAGGGGCAGTGACTACCTTTGGTCAACCCCTAATTACCTATGGCCAATCAGACAGGGTAGGAACCATGAGACTCCCCCCATGGGCCACCCCCAGGCGTGGCTACTATGCTCATTCTCACCCAGACTGTCCCCGTGGACACTTCCTGTTCCCTCCTGGACTATGCCCCTGGGGAAACCCCATACACTGGCCCTTTGTTCAAGTCCTGGCGACACCCTGTGTTTACCTAATGGGGGGATGGTCAGAATCTGTAACACATTTCTACACATTTTTCATAACTTTAAAAGTATGCATCACATTCACATAAAACATACATTTTCAGAATCAGCATACTCCAAATACAAACATGTGTCAAAATGATACAAATTGGTCCAGTGGTTCAAAAGTTAGATCACAGTCCTTTCTGACCAAATGAAGTATGGCTTTGTAGGGGGAAAGTCAACATGGGCCGTAGTCAAACGGCAGAATGTGTGCAACCAGACTTCTCCAATTCGCAGTGACGAGACTGATCTCGTCACATCTCTCCCCCTTTCCAAACAGACTAACAGGATATCTGACCTTCCGGTCAGATTCCGGGTTAGTCTGGAAGGCCACCCACAAAACACAATCAACAGTACAGCCCACCCACAATAACTGGTTACTACACCTGGGTAGAGGAGAAACTTGTCCATGTCCTGGTGCCTCACCACGGCTGTGCTGGGCACTGGTAAGCAGCCTTGGTGGGTTGCTGAGTGGGCAGAGACCAGCGGTGCTCTGCCCTGGTGCCAGCGCTACCACGGAAGTAGCCTGTTTGGGGCCTGGTTGTAGGGTGGGGAGACCGACGGTCTCCCCTTTGGCTAAACAGCCCTGTTGCTGGGGGACAGGACCGACCGTCTCTGCCCCTGGTAGCTCAGCCTGTTGCTGGAGAATGGAGTCTGAGCTCTCAATTCCCTGCAGCTCACCCTGACGCTGGGGAATGGAGACGGGGCTCCCAATTCCATGCATATCAATCTGTCGATGGGGAATGGAGTCTGAGCTCTCAATTCCCTGCAGCTCACCCTGACGCTGGGGAGGGAGGACGCTGCTCTCCTCTCCTTGCAAGGTACACTTCCGCTGGGGAGGGGAGACAATGCTCTCCACTCCCTGCACTTCACACTGGCGCTGGGGATCTGGGCTAGCCACCCAGCATCCCTGTAGGGCCGGTGGAGAGACCTCGGTCCCATTTCCACCTGCCGCCTGGGGTTCCTCCCAATAAACCTCTACAATATCTTCCCAGCTGAAGGGGTCTGGATCTGGGTCTCTCACCTTGTTGTAATGCTGAGCCTTCCCAATGGAGTGGAAGAGATCTTGGTAGACCTGCTCCAGTTCCCACTCCAGGGTTGCTAGGTGAACAAGGTCTTGCTCTACCTCATGGGGGTCATCCCAGTCATGCCTAGCCTCCCTCTCATAGAAAATATCCTGTAGTCTGGTCTGCGCAGGGCTCCCAAAGTCAAGCTCTGCAAATGACTGCCATAACAAGCCAGGACCATCAAACTCCTCTCCCTCTGGCTTGTCATGCTCGGCTGTCCAGGGTGTATACTGTGCCATATACCACCAGAGCGCCTGGTAGGCATCCTCCAGCCATAGCTCCTGCCATGCACGGAGCTTGAGTTCCTCCACCCATTCCTCAAGGGGCTGCTCTCCCAGGAAGGGCATGCGCAGGGCCACTTGCTTCTGCAACCGCTGCTCTTCACTGGGGAGACTCTCACCCCGCTGGTATTGTACATTATCCAGGGCCTGGTACCAGATGCCTTTCCTTAATGCATCCCGGCCATCGAGGTCCTCATCTTCGTATAGCACTGCTGGTTCCATTCTGCTGCTTTTAGGGTCGCTGTACTGGGACATGCGTTACCCCCAACTTGTAAATCCACAGAATGGTGTCTCCTGTAGCTGTCCTTCTTGCTGTGGGAACAATTCCGCCGCTTGCCACCAGTGTAACGGTACCCCCACACATAGAAGGGGGCGCCCAGGCCGTTTTAGCCGATCCGCCCGTCCAGTGATATAGGGACAGCTACTGCAAGACACCCAATCCCCCAAGAACTGGATCCAAGGGGAATATACTGCAAGCCTTGAACTGGAACCTCACGAATAGCCGCTAGCAGCTGAACAGGAAAAGCACCCCCCAAGATGCCCACACTCCTGGCAGTCAGTCTGTAACAGCATCCCATGAATTCCCCCAAGCACGAGACACACGCTCTGTGTTTGAGGGTCAAGCAGTGAACTCACTTCTTTATTAAAACCAAGACATATATATAAAAAAACATTTCCACATACACCGTAGGGGCAGTGACTACCTTTGGTCAACCCCTAATTACCTATGGCCAATCAGACAGGGTAGGAACCATGAGACTCCCCCCATGGGCCACCCCCAGGCGTGGCTACTATGCTCATTCTCACCCAGACTGTCCCCGTGGACACTTCCTGTTCCCTCCTGGACTATGCCCCTGGGGAAACCCCATACACTGGCCCTTTGTTCAAGTCCTGGCGACACCCTGTGTTTACCTAATGGGGGGATGGTCAGAATCTGTAACACATTTCTACACATTTTTCATAACTTTAAAAGTATGCATCACATTCACATACATTTTCAGAATCAGCATACTCCAAATACAAACATGTGTCAAAATGATACAAATTGGTCCAGTGGTTCAAAAGTTAGATCACAGTCCTTTCTGACCAAATGAAGTATGGCTTTGTAGGGGGAAAGTCAACATGGGCCGTAGTCAAACGGCAGAATGTGTGCAACCAGACTTCTCCAATTCGCAGTGACGAGACTGATCTCGTCACACGGAGAGAGAAGGAGGGAGGGGGAAAGAGAAGGAGGCAGGAGAGGGGGGAGAGAGAGTGACGGGAGAGCAGCAAAAGAGAGGCGAGAGGGAGTCCTTGGAGGGAGAGAGAGAGAGACTGAAAGAGAGAGAGAGGGAAAGAGAGACATAGAGGGAGGGAAAAGAGAAGGAGGCACAGAGTCAGAGAAAGGGAGATAGCAGGGAGAGAGAGAAAAGGAAAGCGAGAGAGAAAAGGAGGAATAGAGAGAGGAGGTAGCAGCAAAGAGAGGGGAGAGGGAGACAGTGGGAGGGAGAGAGAGAGGTAGAGGGAGGGAGAGAAAGAGAGAGAAAGTGGGGGGAGAAAGAGGGAGGAGGAGAGAGAAAGAGAGAGGGAGGAGGAGAGAGAGAAATAGAGTGAGGGAGAGAGAAAGGGAGTCAGAGAGACAGGGGAAGGGGAGAGAGAGACAGGAGTGAGAGAGGAAGAGAGAGAAAAAGGGAGGGTGATATATAGACATAAAGGGAGGCAGAGACATAGAGGGTTGAGAGCTATAAAGGGAGAGATTGAGATGGAGGGATTGAAAGAACGAGAGAGAGAGGGAGGGAGAGAGAGACTGAGACAGGTAGAGACTGCAACAGAGGTAGGGAGAAAGAGAGACATAGAGGGAGGGAGAGAAGGTGGGGGGAGAGCAGAAGAGGGAGGGGGAGAGAAAGGAAGAGGGAGGGGGAGAAATTGTGGGGAGAGAGAGAAAGTGGGGGGGGAGGAAGAGGGAGGGGGAAGAAAGAGGGAGGGGGATAGAGAGAGAAAGTGGGAGGGGGAGCGATAGAACGTGGGAGACAGGAAGAGAGGGAGAGAGAGAGAGACATAGAGTGAGAGAGAGAGAGGGGGAAGGGGAGAGAGAGACAGGAATGAGAGAGAGAGAAAGGGAGTGGGATATATAGAAATACAGGAAGGCAGAGGCATAGAGGGTTGGAAGAGATAAAGGGAGAGACTGAGTGAGAGAGAAAGAAAGAGGAGGAGAGAGAGAGACTGAAACAGGGAGAAAAACTGAGAGATAGAGAGATAGAGCAAGGTAGCGCAAGGTAGAGAGAGTAAGAGAGAAGGAGGTAGAGACAGGAGAGAGATGGAGAGAGACAGTAGCGGGAGAGGGAGAGATACAGATGGAGTTAGTTCAAGAGAAAGGGAAAGGGAGGTAGAGAGCAGAGAGACATAGAGGGAAGGAGAGGGAGGAGAGAGAGAGAAAGAGGGAGGGATGGAGGGGGAAATAGAGAAAGGGAGAGAGAGACATAGAGGGTGAAAGAGGGAGATAGAGAGAGACATAGAGGGTGAAAGAGAGAGAGGGAGAGACGCAGGTAGAGAGGAAGATAGAGGGAGACACAGGGAGACACAGGGATAGAGAGAGGGATAGAGAGCTACACAGAGAGAGAAAGAGAGGGACAGCTAATATGATAAGGACTGATGTGATAAGAAGGACTGGTTACAGGGAAATCCAAGTAAAGGGAAGTGATGTGACATCTACTACTATCCATCTTACCTCTCTGAGGAGACATTACCAGAACACCTATATTTGATGCAGCTCCGGGATCAGGACTGGATTGTAGGGATGTGCCACAAGTCCCCTCACACTCACATCTTATATTATAGGAATATATCAGTGTTTCATAAACTTAGATTTTTTGATCCTCAACTTTCCATTTTGTATGACCAGGTCTGACCATGAGGTGGTTTCCTCAAAAGTTTCCATTGTGTTTTGTTGTGTTTTTGTAATGACCAAGGACACAGATTAAGGAACACTACACAAGGAATGTGTCCTCCTCTCCCCACCTCCTTTTTACCAATAACCAGCACCCCCCCCCCCCCCATCATCCAGCTCTTATGATGTGATGTAATAAACACAAAACATATACTTCTACTCATAAACAGAGTCTTCAAAAAATCAGTTTTTCCCCAAAAATGTTTTATGTCCTTGGCTTATACAAATGCTAACATTGTTAGTTTGGTATATATGACGTATATCTTTTTTTTTTTCTTGAACTGGTCCCTTAATATGTCTTGTAGGATTATTTTGAGGTCACGTGACCCACTTTGGCTCAATGTTTTGGACCCTGTAGGGCCGAGTTCCCGAGGCACCATTTTATGGGTCATGAGGTTCCATAACAATTTTGATCTAAAAGTGGATCCATGTCAGTTTTGGATTAAATAATATAAAGTGCACTATCTATAACCACCTGCTGGTTCTTCTGTCTCTTTCTTGCAGAATCCCATTAACTCTCTGATTATAAACAAGATGAAAATGGAGAAGGTCGCTGAGAGATTCTTACACCAGGCCCTGGAGATGATTTACCTGCTGACTGGAGAGGTGAGAGCTGCTGTATGATGTCATAATGACATCATTGTTATTGTCTATATTCAAATGTTATGCTAATATTAAAGCAGTGTCCAGTTATAGAGGTCACAATGGAAAACAAATAGTTGAATATTATGTTACAAATAGATAAAAATGAGCAGAAGTAGAGAACAGTCACCGACTGACTGACCGATTGTGGTGGAGAAGACACAAGAATGGAGGGGGATAGTGATACATTATAATGTGTTCTTGACCATTTGGCTGCACATAAGTCATGGTCACGTTATACTATCTATGTGGCACAATATACTAAGCTGCCTGAAAAATGGAAAGCACTAGGTCTAGGTGAGGTGTATGGTGCACCTTAAGGAATATGTCACATATTTACTACCCATACTGATGTCTGTCCCTCTATCATCCTGTAGGAATACACCATTGTGAAGAAGAATTCCCCCCACATTCACCAGCTGACTAGAGAGGTGAGTACTGCTGGACAATGTGACATTATACCAGGAGACAGTGACTACCATTACTGACCAAGCTCTATCTGGACCTGTGACTGGAGAGGTGAGCACTGCTGGACAATGTGACATTATACCACGACACAGTGACTCCCATTACTGACCAAGCTCTATCTGGACCTGTGACTGGAAAGATGATCACTGCTGGACAATGTGACATTATACCAGGACACAGTGACTCCCATTACTGACCAAGCTCTATCTGGACCTGGGTGTGTTTTCCTATCTTCTTTTTTTGTTTCCCTGCATGTTCTCCATAACATTATCTTCCTCTCCTGACTCTCTATCAGTAACAGACTCTAACAGAACCAGTCTCTGTGTCAGGTCTGAATGTCATTGTGTGTTTCAGGTCCCTATAAAGTGTGATGATGTTGCCGTCTATTTCTCTATGGAGGAGTGGGAGTATATAGAAGGACACAAGGAGCATTACAAGGACGTGATGATGGAGAATCACCAAACACTCAGGACTTCAGGAATCCCAACAAACCGGAGCTCAGGTAACATTGTGATGTTGGAAGCGGATATACATTATCCCATGATGTTTCTATGGGAAGTTGGACAAACTATCCTGGTATGTCCAGTAGTATCTATATCCAAGAGTACACCATGACATTGACAGCAGAAATCACACAACTGTTATTTTTTTTTTTTTTATTGTGAATTTTCTATTGTTTGTTTTGTTAAATAAGATTTATATGTATTGAATGTAATAATACCACATAAACCCTCTTTATCTTCTGTCTGTGTTAATAGGGCTCCCTGATGATAATCTAGACTTGAGGTCAGTTAGAGAGGAACATGAGGATGAGAGAGATGAAAATGATAATCAGCAACAGGAAATCCAAGATGAGCCCTGTGCAGGTGGGTGATATGAGTAATATGATGTATAATACTTGCATCAGTCAGTGAATTCAGCCCATCAGATACTGATATAGCATTTAAATCTGTTTAAAAAAACTACTAGAGGTTAGGAAATCTTCACATGTTTCTGAAGAATGAAGCAAGTAGCATAAACGTTTGTCTGGCCCAAGAGTATCTAAGATCTTCTCGAAAAACTCTGTATAGAGGCTTTCATGATGTTAAATATATGTGTTTCATGCATGAGAGGATGGGTACAGAGCTTGGGATCAGGATTGCTAGCTACCTCAAAGAGTTTGTGTGAGCGAGTGGTCAACTTGCTCTCCAATCACACAACAGAAATAGATGCAATGTCCCCATCCCTCCACTCTCCCCAAGTATTCACTGCACAAGGGAAAACATAATTGATAGGTTTGAGTCTGGTAGGCGTGCTCTATCAGGAAGTGGCAATGACAGACGAAATGTACCCAAAGTGGTTTAAAAGTTCTTTAACACCCCTCAGTAGTACAGTTGGCATGCTTGTATACTTTCAGAATGGGTAATGCAGTTTATTGAAAACACAAGGACTTATGTACATGGTAGAACAAAAGGGTCCTGGTAATTCAATTAGTCTAGGTGCAGGGTTATATAAATATATATATATTGTAACAGAGTGAAGCAAAGAATACTCCTAGAAGTGGGTTTAATTAAAGAGGCTGGAAGATTGCTCTGGAGAAAGAAAGAGTTAACTCCGGGCAGTGATCAGAGGCTAATTGAAGCCCAGCTGTGGACTGCATTTAAGACCACAGCAGAGAGATGGGTGGAGTCTCTCTCACTTAGGCTTGGGCCTAAGCAGCGTGAGCAGTGTGTGGAATCTGTTCCTGTTGGTGAGCCGCTGTTAGAAGCTAAAAGCCAAGGAGGATTGCAGAGCAGAGCCAAGTCGTTCTACAGAGCAGAGCCAAAACGGTTTGCACAGCGGTCTGGAAGCTGCCTGGAAGCTGGCCACAGAGAAAGCGGTTTCCAAATGTAAAGACTGTTAATTAACTTTTGTTAGATTATTGGCAGAAGTAAGCCATAATATGGTGTACTTTTTGGACTTTTAATAAAAAGATTGAAAGAATACATGATCTTCTCGCTGTTAATCTAGATGGTAGCAGGTCAAACTACCACAATATATATATATATATATATATATATATATACACACACACACACAGTGAGATCAGTAGAGTATTGCATATATAGTAATGCCTTGTTATTGGAGATTTATCTGATTTATAGTGACAAGCTTTTGAGAGGTTTGACTCCCTTTATCAACTCTGAAGCAAAACAACTATATTGTTATTAAATGTAATGGATCCTAATATCAGGTAATTCTCTATTGGAATAAACAGGTCGACTTGATGAAGATTTAGAGACTTTATCCATTGGTGAGGACGCAGTGGGTGAGAGAGAGGAGCCGGATATTCATCAGGAGGAAATCTTTCCAGGACCTGTGACAGGTGAGTGATTAACATAACCATATCAGATTGAAATAGATCACCCAGAGTGCACTGCAAGACCTGTTCCTCAGTCCAATCCCAGCATCTACTTGAATACTCCACATTAGTACAGGATTTATGGAGTGTAAATGTGACCAATAACCCAAGAGCTGACAGTATACCCTGGACCTTCTGCTGTATGTATTTGCTTTTGAGCTTATTATGCTCTCACCAACTTCTTCTCCTCAGTAAATACTTAAAATACAATGGATGGGATCTGGGTAAAGGACCCCTTTAGTGGTCTTATATATATATTTCTAAATAAGTCTATTGTGCCCACTGTTGCCTGAGTAATTAGAAGATGGCTGAGTACAGGGCATGTTGTGTGAGACACTATGGGAGAAGGCTGTGATTGATAGCACAGATTTCTCCTGGACTGTACTGACCAGTTAAACCAAAGCTGTCCTGTTTAGGTGAGTATCAGTAATCCATGCCTGCACAGATAGATGTGGTAAGGGTTACATTTGTATTTGTTGGTATTAGTTCAGGAGCACAAGATCACTGAGCACTAACCCCCTACACTGGTCTGCATTGCTCAAATTCCAGAGAGGCAGGAGAGCAGAAACCTGCATTTTCTGCCATCATAATACAATAGAACCCATTCCCTTCTGACAAAACCTTACCATTGATGTGAATGGGAGAGACACCCCTGCACCTGATTAATTGCAGTAATGGAGCAACCTTTGGGCAGTCTGTTATACATGTAAACACAGATTGTATTTTATTTGTCCGTGGAAAAAATGCATGTATTTAAAAAATGTAATAAGTATTTTATCATGTTTTTAGAAGATCTGTTCTGTGATGCGGTCCAAATTGTGTGTAATTAAGTGACCCTTTAATTAAGCTTTTACTGTGCATTTAAAATGAAATACTAGTTTTCAATCATGCACCCAGACTATATTAGCTCTAGGTCGCTGGATTCCTTGCAGCTGCAATCACCAATTTAAGATGTAACTACATATGGGATAGTTTGGTTATGGGGAAGCTTAAAACAATTACACAAAGCCCTAATTTGGTCAGAAGTGAAAACTTAAAGGTATATGCAAGTGAGCTGGGTTATGAATGCATCTGATAGAGGAGAATTGGTAGTGTATGAAAAAAAAAAAAATTTGCATGAAAAAATACCAAAATTTAAATTTAAACCGTGACCCTAAAGTTTACTGAATTTCTTGCACTCGCAAACTGTTTTCTATCAATTTTGACACCCCCTGAAAATCCCAGCGAAAATTAGCATACATAATACATTGTATCTTTTTGGTCTGTGAATTGAGCTGCATCTTTCCTTTAGATTTCTGTAATAACCAGAACAAGGATTGTTTTATCTACTTAACATCTCAGGTGATACTTCCCTCAGCCCCAGTGAATTGCTCCCATCACCTTTCCCAGCCCCAGTGAATGGCCCCATCACCTTTCCCAGCCCCAGTGAATTGCCCCCATCACCTTTCCCAACCCCAGTGAATTGCCTCCATCACCTTTCCCAACCCCAGTGAATTGCCCCATGACCTTTCCCAGCCCCAGTGAATTACATACACTCACACAGAGCCACATGCACAGAGATCATGAACCTCACATGTTGCAGGACCATAAATCAAGCATAAATGCTAATTCGCCTAAAAGACAGATTAGAATAGGAAGAAGAAGCTGAAATCTTTGGTTTCGGTACAATTATAATTTGTCAGAATTTATTAAGTAGAGGGTGTATGTCTAAAGAACAACTGTGTAACAGCTCATGCATTTTTACTTGAATGTCGATTTTATGGTCCTTTAAGGATCTTTAGCTTAGCCCAGTGTAGCAGCCACTGCTAGCTGGCTGCATGCTCAATCCTGGGGGTGTAAACATCACCCCCAACATTTTATTTAATGTAAAGCTAAAAAAGCATAGTGCATACAAATAAATGTAATCATACACTACTAATTCCCCTCTTTCAGATGCATTCATAACCCAGCTCACTTGCATATACCTTTTAACTCTATAAAATGTATATGTATATGGTAATATGCGGTTCATAAGAGCACAGAGACTAAGCTGATTTAAAATAGTTTAATATAAATAATTCAATAGTATAAATACACAAAAGAAAATGGATATACAATGACATTTAATACAACCGATAAAAAAGGGAAAAAACTAAAAAGGTCCTGAACATTAGTTATACTTATAAGGCTGTGGTATAGGTGGATTTATCCATTGTACTAAGAAGGTCCTGAACATTAGTTATAATTGCCAGGCTGTGGTATAGGTGGATTTATCCGTTGTACTAAGAAGGTTCTGAACATTGGTTATAGTTGCCAGGTTGTGGTATAGGTGGATTTATCCATTGTACTTAGAAGCTCCTGAACATTAGTTATAGTTGCCAGGCTGTGGTATAGGTGGATTTATCCATTGTACTAAGAAGGTTCTGAACATTGGTTATAGTTGCCAGGCTGTGGTATAGGTGGATTTATCCATTGTATTAAGAAGGTCCTGAACATTAGTTATAGTTACCAGGCTGTGTTGTAGGTGGATTTATCAGTGAGGATTTGGTCAAGCCGTAAGCAAACTTTAATCTTTAACTGATTCTCGAAGCAAGATAAAGGACGGCTCATCTGTGTTCATTTTTTTTTTGGCATCACTTTTCTCATTGTCCCTTTGCCAGCTGAATGCAGCCTAAGATGTCGGGTGACCATAAATTATACACAGAGTAATGACTACAGGAAGCCTGAATATCTCAGTGAACCCCAGTAATCCGGCACCACCTGTGATTTCTTATTCACAGAAAACGGAGAGTTGTTAGGAATGTGACGTCCCTGATCTTCTGCAGTATTGTTTTGTGGTCTACATCATTTGTGTGGCAGCTAGATAGGGGCCTTGTTCATCCATTGGTATTATATTGTCATTTTACAGTTAATGTAGGTATTTATTTCTAGGGTTCCCTGGTGAATATGTATCTACTGTATCAATTAGCGAGGCAGGCAAAGATGAGATCGCACATCCAGACCTCGGAGCAGGTAAGTGGAAAGCTTGGTAATAATATGACTGCTGTCTTGAAAGAAAACATGAAAACGTATTTGTTGTTTAAATAATAGTTTTAATCATAATGTTGTAATAATCTCAGTTTTATTAAATCCATAAATAATGTAATCTAATTTTGCACTTTCAGGACATTTGAATAAAACACGTAACTCTGTATTGGTTAATAAGGACGGAGAGGACGAGAGAGAGGAAACTAATATACATCAGGTGGACATGAACTCAGATCTGTGTGCAGGTAAGTGAATATATACATAAATATAGACCTCTGATCTGGATCATAAAGAAAGAATTCTGTGGCTGCTGGTATTACCCACCTTAATGTCAATGGCGGAGGTGGCTATGTCTAGTAGAGTGCTAATTTTTCAAGCACAAAATTACGTATACACAATTCTGTTAAGGCAAACACCCACCCCTTTCCCTCCCTTGATGATAATGACTTCAACTAGAGGCTTATTTGATAATAAATCTTTGAAAATAAATAAATATTGCTTTGGAGAGATTTTGTCGCCCCCAAAAGCTGGCAATGTATTTCATTCCTCATTTCTTTCTAAAGTGAATAATTCAGTATTGTTTGTGCTGTATGTTTATTCAAATTTCCATCTCCTGAAGACTAATTAGTTGCTTTGATGCGCTAATTAGAATCACAGTATGCTTGTCTGTGATGGTCAAAACAATGACCCCAATGTTGCCAGTCATTAAAATCCTCTCAACCACCAAGGGTGTAGGAACTGAAACAATGATGTATATCTGTGGAAAGATTTACTGCTACAGAAGATGAAAATGTAGCGAACAAACATTGGCTGTTGGTGGAAAGAGTTGATATGAGCAATGAAAATTAGTGATGTTTGATAAGATTGAGGCCAATAAAGCAAAATAAACGTAAAATCAGAAAATCTGCTGAAGTGCGAGATTTCCTCCATAGTCGTATAGATTTGTGGGAGCACCTCTTTTACATAGTGGGCCATGGTTGTGGATGAGAACAAGGGGGTTGGCCTATGGAGTTAGTATTGTGTTGTACTGCGAGGTGGTAATGTCAGGACAGGTCAGCACAGTGAGGGGGCTGAGATTACATTGGAAATATATGGGTCAAGAGCTTGGAAGTTTCTGAAGAAGAGCAGTGAGTCGAAGGTGTGGTGAGGATGCAGGTTAGGAGGTTGTAGTCAGATAGAGGGAGTGGGGAAATATCTAGGTTGGAGATTGTGCAGAGATTGACAAAGATAAGGTCAAGGGAGTGTCCATCACTGAAGAAGAGCAGTGAGTCGAAGGGGGGGTGAGGATGCAGGTTAGGAGGAGGTAGTCAGATAGAGGGAGTGGGGAGATATCTAGGTTGGAGATCGTGCAAAGAGATTGACAAAGATAAAGTCAAGGGAGCATCACTGTTGGGAACTCTGTTCATTGTGAGAGACGAAGGGGAAATGTAAGTGAATCCCTAGAATGCCCTCATTTGGAATATGGAGTACAATTTTGGGCACCACTTCATAAATAAAAGGCATTTTAGAGCTGGAAGAAGTGCAGAGAAGGGCAACAAAATTAATTAGGGTAATGAAGGGATTAAGCTATGAACAAACAACAAAAATAAACTGGGTCAATACAAGGTGTTGTCAATTGAACTTTTTGTGCCAAGAGTTTTCAACTGACAAGGGGACATCCTTTGAGGTTAGAAGTAAAAAGATTCCACCTTAAAGAAAGAAAAGGGTTCTTCACAGTAAGGGTGGTTAATCTGTGGAATTCTCTACCAAGGGAGGTGGTGACAGCAGATTTGATTGATAACTTAGAGATTGGATATATTTTTGAATATATAAAGGCATTCAGGTTTATCCTGGATAATTAGAGAGGGAGTATTGATCCAGGGAGGAATCCGATCGCCAGTATCTGTGGTAAGTAAGGAATTTTTCTCGCCTTGAGACAATTCGCAATGTTTCAATGGATGTTTTCTATTTGCCTTACTTTGGATCAATTAGCAATTAATCCGCGTATTAAAGCATCAGGTTGAACTTGGACCAAAAGTCTTTTTTTTTGTCAACCTCAGTTACTATGTTATCCTATTTCAGAAATAACAGGTCACCAAGATGGCAGACTGCACACTGTATATGAAGAAGAGTATGAGATGGATGTTCAGGACAATCAGCAGGTGGTAATCAGTTCAGATCGCTTTACAAGTGAGTAACAGACAAGAGATTGTATTTGACATTGTGAAAAACATAAATGATCCTTCCCTGTCCTGTTAGTGACTGATGCAGCACATTACAGTTTTTGAATGGGAAAAAAGACTATCAGAAAAATACAAGGTCTCCTCCACAACCTTGTTAGATCTAGTAATTCCTGCAGATTCATATTTCTGTAAAGGGTGACTGTAGTTTGGTAAAGTTTTCAGCTGCTTGTGAAGTATGTAACAGAATAATGCTGTACAGATACCAATAACCGCATTATCAGCAATGCAAAGACAGGATCAGTAAATATTATTACATCTAGATGACTCAGATTGTGTCATAAGCATATTTATCTGGTTATTTTGTGATCATCTGGTCTGGATTGTTAACATTTAATGTATATGGGTGACCTATACTAGTTTGGTATAAATGTATAATATTTATCTTGTTGTTTTGCAGTCTCTTTTGTTTGTATGATAATGTGAGACTTGTCAGATCTGACATGTAACAAATCCCAGTGTGTGACCATAAAGACGTGTAACAAAATCCCAGTGTGTGACTGCCTCATGTTTATTTGTACTGATTAAAAAGACATGTAACAAATCCCAGTGTGTGACCATCTCATGTTTATTTGTACAGGCCATAAAGACATGTAACAAATACTAGCATGTGACCATCTCATGTGTATTTGTATATACCATACAGACATGTAACAAATCCCAATGTGTGACCATAAAGACGTGTAACAAATCCCAGTGTGTGACCGCCTCATGTTTATTTGTACTGACCATAAAGACATGTAACAAATCCCAGTGTGTGACCATCTCATGTTTATTTGTACAGACCATAAAGACATGTAACAAATCCCAGCATGTGACCATCTCATGTGTATTTGTATATACCATACAGACATGTAACAAATCCCAGTGTGTGACCATCTCATGTTTATTTGTACAGACAGTGACAAAGTGACACCATCAGTTCTCCCAGAGTCTGACCAAGAAGAAGAGACAAATATGGGGAGTCCTCGGGAGATTAAAGAGGAGGAAATTCCTGTAAATATCAGTGAAGGTGAGTGATACATTATATATACAGGACTGTGATAGATATAATACGTGCAACACAAGTAATTAGTAGTAACCATAAGGGACACCTATATTTGGTGAAGTTAAAAAACTTTTCGTAATGATATTATTTTTGTTTTCAAAATATTTAACGCCCGCATCACAAATCACACAATTTAAATATTCTTCTTTTTAAATTAAAATTATTATACAAAATACAAATATTAAAGGACAACTACAGTGTAATATTTACAACTTCTGTTTGGAAGAGCTTGACTTGATAATGTAAAAAATATTTTACACAGTTTAAAATTAAATAATTCCAACCTTTAAACAGACTGTATATTTAAACATTAAACGAGGAGAAACAAAAGCAACTTTTAAAGGTAACTGTCCTTCAGTTATTTTCTCAAGACATACAGGTAAGTTTAATAATGTCAATATTTTGTAAATATCTCAATAAAAAATACGTAATGCAGGTTTAGAAAAACTTGAAAATGTTATTATAAGTTAGTTCCAGGCATTTGAATTTAAACAAAAGGAGCCCCATGTCAGATAGTGTCGGGCCATGTCAGAGTCAAGTGGAAAACCAAAATTTATTTACAGGAGAAGGAGGTCTGATTACAGGTCAGGCAGTACAGCCTCTATCCATTCTAATTCATTTCTACACATTGTATATTAGAAGGATTCTTTATATTCAGCATGTTCCTAAAGTATACTAACATTTACATTTTTAGTTGTCAGTCAGTTTTTCTGATGCACCCATGACCAACATATTCTAATATTTTGTTAATTAAGTTGTTTAGAAATAATTACTGTTTAATTACTATTTGTTCTTCAGTCAAGTATGATGCAGAAAAATAATTGGGCATGCTCAGAGCCAGACATTAAATCTAACTTTTTATGTTTTAAGGAGTAACTACCTCTAACTGGACATCATTAAGGTGACCTTGTCATACTTTTTTTTATATAACTCCTTGGTGTTCATTTTCGGTATATAAAATTATACTGTCGCGTGGAAAAGACATTCACATGCATTTTTGAAGGATCTCCCTATAGGGCAGATTATCCTGCTGGTACATATTATTCTACTTCGATATATTATCAACTGACTGTGTACAGTGGCAGTCCTTCAACACAACTGAATAGGGATCTTATCTGAATTCACAGTTCCTTCAAGGTGTTTATTCCTGTTAGAAACAAAATGTCTGCTGACAATAAAGCAAAATTTAATAAAAAATAATTAGAAAAGTAAAGATTACACTTATTTATTTTGAGATTTTTTAAAACATACAGCCTTATTAAATTGCGATTCAGTAAATTTAAAAGGGCTCTATTTAAGCACAGAGAATATTTTAGTTAGTGAAGACCTTGCTTTTGGATAGAAGTTCACTAACTAAAAACGTCTGTAAAAAAAAAATATGCTGTGTGCTTAAATAGAGCCCTTTTTTAAATTTACCGAATCACAATTTAAAAAGGCTGATAGATTGCAAACAATTTAGACCATTTTTTTCATGAATGTATATAGTATATATAACACCTCAGTGGTCCTTCAGTAAATATCTTTATTATTATTATTATTATTATTATTATTATTATTATTATTATATTTCCTTGAATAGATGGATCCACAAGACAGAATACTTCTGGACAATATTACAACAAAGAAATACAAAGAAATGTAGGACTGAAACCACCACAGAACTTCACCAAACCATTTCTGTTCAGTATAACAGCAATGGACCCAAATCACAGAGAGACCCTCGGCAGAAGTCTCAAGAAAGAAAGGAAGAGTGTTCTGAATGTGGGAAATATTTTGTTAGCAAGTCTGCTCTTCTCCTACACCAGAGAGTTCATACAGGGGAAAAACCATTTGCATGTTCTGTGTGTGAGAAAAGATTTACCCTGAAATCTAACCTTATCAAACATAAGAAGCTACATACAGGGGAGAAACTATTTGCATGTTCTGAATGTAAGAAAAGATTTACTCAGAAATCTAACCTTATCCGACATAAGAATCTACATACAGGGGATAAACCATTTGCATGTTCTAAATGTGGAAAATATTTTGTTAGCAATTCTTCTCTTCTCACTCACCAGAGAGTTCATACAGTGGATAAACCATTTTCATGTTCCGAATGTGAGAAAAGATTTACTCAGAAATCTCAGCTTCTAAAACATAAGAATATACATAGAGAGGATAAACCATTTGCATGTTCCGAATGTGAGAAAAGATTTACTCAGAAAGCTCAGCTTCTAAAACATAATAATCTACATAGAGAGGATAAACCATTTTCATGTTCCGAATGTGAGAAAATATTTACTCAGAAATCTCACCTTATCCAACACAATCGTATACATACAGGGGAGAAACCATATACATGTGCAGATTGTGGTAAATCTTACACATATCAATCAACTCTTCGTCTCCATAAAATATGTCATTCCAAAGAGAAAAAATTTGTATGTTCTGAGTGCAAGAAAAGCTTTACCAGCAAAGCACACCTAAAAACCCATATAAAAATTCACACAGGAGAGAAACCATATACATGTACTGAGTGTGATAAATGTTTTAGCACACCGTATCATCTCATTAGGCATCAGAGAATTCATACAGGAGAAAGGCCATTTGTATGTTTGGATTGTGGGAAAGGTTTTAGTACCAGCTCAAATCTAGTACAACATCAAAGCATTCACACTGGAGAGAAACATTGTACATGTTCTGAGTGTGGGAAAAGTTTTAGATGGAGATCCGGTCTTTATTACCATCAGAGAATTCATACAGGGGAGAGACCATATGTGTGTCGTGAGTGTGGGAAATGTTTTATCACAAGTTATGCCCTTAGAAAACATCAGAGAATTCATATAAGATAGAAACCATTTGTGCATTTTAGGGTGGTAAGTAGAGTCCCAGGAAACATACATGAGAAATGGTATCTTATATGACAATACATTTTAATGAACCTGGTTAGCAGACAGGTAGAGGAATCTCTGTATCAAGTTTACCCTTATTAGTTCAATAAATATGTGTTTATAAAGTCAACAATAAAACAATCTATAAATAAAATGTTTTTAAATGAATGTACCTGCCTGGTATGCTGGTTCTGTATCCACCTTCCGCCTTTGTGTGTGTGTATAATGCTATTTTTATGTTGTAGGAATGTTAAGTTCAGGAAATGTACTTAGTCACATTTGAATAAGAATGACTTTTTCTGTATTAGGTAGTTGAATTTTTAGACTATTTTTGTATTACCCATTAAATATATTGCTATTTTTTGTTGTAAAGAAGTTAACTATTTGTCTATAATGGGTTAGTCGATATTTCATGTTAGATTAACAAATGGGGAGTGCACTTCCACTAACTATAAAAAGAAACCCCTAATAATAAAAATAAAGAGGAAAGCATATAATTCAAAGCACTTCTTTTGGTATATGGGAATAATGAAATACAATTTAAGTTTTATTTGTTAGTCTAAAAAGAGCAAGCAATATAAACTCACCAGAAATTATATAATTTACTTCAAGATTTTGCCTCAGTTGTATGGTATACTGATATTAATTCTTTAAATTGGATCTAAGTTAGTATATTCCATCTCACCCCTAGTAAATACTGACCAATATAGGCTTCATTAATACGTTTGCTATTCCCTATATTTAAACTCAATAACATATATGGGAAATATAGTTGTTCTATAATGTCATTCATAATATTTTATATATTTGGAACTAAAGTTGTAAGAGGGAACAAAGTAATTATAATGGAATATACTAGAAATTATAACATTACAGGGGAAATTACAAATTTCTAACTAAAATAATATACATTGTATTAATCTAGCAAACATTCAACAAGCCAACAATTGCCTTCAAACCTGTACAGTGGGGTGGGGGGTAGTATTTGATCCCCTGCAGTTTTTGAACGTATGTCCACTGACAAATAAATGATCAGTCTATAATCTTAATGGTAGGTGTATTTTAACAGTGAGAGACAGAATAATAAAAAAAAAAAAAAACAACAAAAAAGTTATAAATTGATTTACAGGTCAGTGAGGGAAATAAGTATTTATTTGATCGCCTATTAATCAGCAAGATTTCTGGCTCCCGGGTGTCTTTTATGCAGGTATTGAGCTGAGATTAGGAGCACTCTCTTAAAGGGAGTGCTTCCAATTTCTGCTTGTGAACTGTATAAAAGATTCCAAACTCTACATCATGGCCAAGACCAAAGAGCTGTCCAAGGATGTCAAGGACAAGATTGTAGACCTACACAAGGCTGGAATGGGCTACAAGACCATCGCAATGCAGCTTGGTGAGAAGGTGACAACAGTTGGTGCTATTATTCGCAAATGGAAGAAACACAAAATAACTGCCAGTCTCCCTCGGTCTGATGCTCCATGCAACATCTCACCTCATGGAGTTTCAATGATCATGAGAATGGCGAGGAATCAGCCCAGAACTACACAGGAGGATCTTGTTAATGATTTCAAGACAGCTGGGACCATAGTCACCAAGAAAACAATTGGTAACAAACAACGCCGTGAAGGACTGAAATCCTGCAGCGCCTGCAAGGTCCCCCTGCTCAAGAAAGCACATGTACACGCCTGTCTGAAGATTGCCAATGAACATCTGAATGATTCAGAGGAGAACTGGGTGAAAGTGTTGTGGTCAGATGAGACCAAAATCAAGCTCTTTGGCATCAACTCAAATTGCTGTGTTTGGAGGAGGAGGAATGCTGCCTATAACCCCAAGGACACCATCCCCACCGTCCAACATGGAGGTGGAAACATTATGCTTTGGGGGTGTTTTTCTGCTAAGGAGGACAGGACACCAGCACTGCATCAAAGGGACGATGGACGGGGCCATGTACTGTCAAATCTTGGGTGAGAATCTCCTTCCCTCAGCCAGGGCATTGAAAATGGGTCGTGGATGGGTATTCCAGCATGACAATGACCCAAAACACACAGCCAAGGCAACAAAGGAATGGTTCAAGAAGAAGGTCCTGGAGTGGTCTCTCCAGTCTCCAGACCTTAATCACATAGAAAATCTGTGGAGGGAGCTGAAGGTTTGAGTTGCCAAACATCAGCCTTGAAACCTTAATGACTTGGAGAGGATCTACAAAGAGAAGTGGGACAAAATCCCTCCTGAGATGTGAGCAAACCTGGTGGCCAACTACAAATGTCTGACCTCTGTGATTGCCAACAGTGGTTTTTGCCACCAAGTACTAAGACAAAGGGGTCAAATACTTATTTCCCTGAATGATCTGCAAATCAATTTATAACTTTTTGCCATGTGATTTTCTTGTTTTTTTTTTTTGCTATTCTGTATCTCACTGTTAAAATACACCTACCATTACAATTATAGACTGATCATTTTGTGGTCAGTGGACAAACGTTCAAAATCAGCAGGGGATCAAATACTTTTTTCCCCACTGGCAAATGTCAAAAATATTAAAAAAGATACGAGTACTAGATAGTACTCACAAGTATAACTGCACCAGTAAATAAACACACACTACTGTATTTTAAAATACTGGCAAAGCAATGAAAGGCATTTCAATTGCACAACAGTCTCAAGCTCTCAAATCTGCAATAAAAAATAATTATTTGTTGTCACAACCTACAATGATGATGGAGTATAGAGAATCCTAGTCCTCTTGTCTCCTGTAGGTTTTAGACCTAAGTTTGGGTGGCTCCAGACCAATGGACAGTCTTTGTTGATGCAAGAGCATAAGTCCCAGCTTTTGGTAGTGTGCCTGGGAAACCTGGAAGGGAGTCAGAAACGATCTCCTCTACCAGCATATGCCCCTGGGTCAATAATACACCTGCACACAAAGTCTTGATGAAAATTATGAACCATGTTTTATTTCAGAACAGCATATTTAACCACATCACACAAGAATGGGGAAAGTGGCTACCGTTAGCCAGCCCCAAATGACCTCTGGCCAATCATGAAGGGGAACTGTGTGTGAACCAATAGTCCCCTCCCAGGTCCGCCCACTAGGCGGGGCCAACTAATTCATTTGGGCTCTGCATCTCCACGGCAAAGCATGC
Source organism: Discoglossus pictus (assembly GCA_027410445.1). Classification (NCBI taxonomy): domain Eukaryota; kingdom Metazoa; phylum Chordata; class Amphibia; order Anura; family Alytidae; genus Discoglossus; species Discoglossus pictus. Next base: position 72,779,466 of record CM050174.1, read on the forward strand.
CTTGGCTCTCCTGTGCCCATGCTAGGAAGGCTGAGAAACCTCAGGCCATCCCATTGTTTCTGGGTGCCTGCCTGTCTGCTCTCCATCTGTGAGCTCCCCATTGTTAGTACTCTGCTGGATACTTAGCTAATGGGATTAACAGGCCTTTGGGAACAAAGGAGGCTTGGCTGTATTCAACGGGCTTCCCCTCTACAGTATAATAACATACTAGTATAATAACATACATTCATATTCACAAATATAACACACAATGTTTCACCCACATATAACCAATATATCCCATTAGATCCCTCACAGGATACTCATTACAATGAGCCTAAACATGGAAGGGATGGGAATATGCTAAGGGGTAAACTTATAATACTTTATCCCCTAGACCACAAAATAACAATATAACCTTATAACAGTGTAACAGGGGGTCTGGGAGCCCCAAACCCCCAGGTATCGTCTCATGTGTCAACAGCCTGTGACAGACATCTGTCCAAGTCCCAGATGACTGCCAAATGAGCCATGACATTTGTAACTTTTATTTCTGTTACATGGATCCTGGGAATCAAGTGGTTAATACATATCATGGAACCCACATGGACTAGAACAGTTGCTTTAATGATTTTTATTGATTTCTGCATTGCTGGAATGTGAGTCCGATTGTAAATTTGACTTCTGAACACTAATTAATTGTAGTTTAAACTCCATGTTTTACTGTTGTCATGATGACGATCTCATTTACTATTGGCTCTGTCTAAGAAGTATTGTGAGTGTTTAAGAAGTAATTTACGGGCTTGCTTAAATATTGTCAGATCATATGATCATGCCTCCAAAAATCCTACTTACAAGTGCATGGTTTGCGTGTGGAGGCTGTGAGATGGCAGGTGTGAGTTATAGACAATTGACTACATCTAAATGTTTAGAAAAAATGTGACCCGCAGCCTAACGTTCAGTTTGGAGGCAATTATGAGCTTGCAATTGAATGAGGCTCTAAGACAGGCAAGGCAAGGAAAGTTCAGGACTAACTGAGTTAGTTTGAGTTCCAATAAAAGTAGAAGGTCATACATAGAGAGATCCATCCAGGGTAAAATGGAGGTGGTCACATTGACATGGAATTTGGTATACTGGTAAACTGTGAAAGAAACTTGGAAACTGGGCACCATAGTGAATAGGTAGTTGCAGAACTGGTACACTGGCAAGTAGTAGTATGTGACTGATCAGATTGCCACAGTGGTGGAAAGCAACAGATTGCTTTGACCATATGTGGACAAGCAGGTGACTGACTGACAGGAGTAGGTATCTGCGGTGGTCTGGTACTCTTCAGAAAAAGTTCTACATTGGCAGCCAATTGCTCTGACTGAGCAGACTGGTACGATGGCAGATAGGAAATATTTCTGTAGCAACTGGTTCAGAGAACTCTGAAGGCACTCATTCCAAGGCCCGCAATAGGCCCACAAGGTAGGGGGGGGGGGGAGAGAGGCCTGCAATGAGCTCCAAAGGCGCTCATTGAGAGGGTCGCAATGGGCACAGGAGGGAGAAGCCCACAAAGTTGCGGGTTTGTGCATAGCGCATGCCAAGGCCCGCAATAAGCGGTGAAGCCGCTTATTGCGAAACCAGCAATGGGTGCAGAAGGGAGAGGGGGGCAAAGAGAGACAGGGGAGGGGGGGAGAGACATGAGAGGGAGAGAGGGGGCAAAAAGACACAGGAGGGAGAGGGAGACACAGGGGAGGGAAAGGGAGGGAAGAAACGAGAGGGGGCAAAGAGAAAGAGGGGAGCGAGAAGGGGGAAAGAGACACAGGGGAGGAGAGGGGGCAAAGAGAAAATGGGGAGGGAGATGGGGAGCAAAAGACACAGTGGTGAGAGAGGTGAGAAAGAGACACAGGAGGGAGAGCGAGACACATGCCTTTGGAGCTCATTGCAGCCTAAGTCCTGCGTCACTGGCTCTCTTTGCGAGGCTCACAGTTGCAGCCCTCACTGAACAAGGGCCGCAAGCATGACCAAGTCCCGCGTCAACAGTACACTCGGATGATTATCTGGCCCAGGTTATACAAGAACCTACTAGAAATTAAGCTATCTTGGATTTAGTCATCACAAATAATATTGATATGGTATCAAATGTTGGAATAGGGCAACATTTGGGAAACAGTGATCACAACACAGTCTCATTTGAGATTAAATTAAAAATAATTTTTTTAAGGGGCCAACAAAAACTCTAAATTTTAAAAGAGCAGCTTTTAACGGTCTAAGGGCAGCAATACAAAGTATAGACTGGGACAGAGAACTGGCAGAGAAAAATACTGGACAACATTTAAACCCTACTAACTATACATACACATCGGCATATACCATGTGCGAATAAAAGTAAAAGGAATAAATCCCATTTAATGTGGCTTAACTATGATTTAAAGATCAAGATACAGAGTAAAAAACAGGCATTTAAATTATACAAACAAGAGGGGACAGAGACTGCTTTACAGGAGTACAAGGAAATCAACAAGGCAGCAAAAGGGCTATTAGACTGCCTAACATAGAAGATGAAAAATTAGCTGCAAAAGCGAGTAAGACTAACCCTAAAATATTTGTTAAGTATATAAATGGGAAGAAGGCGAGGAAGGAAGCTATAGGAACATTACAATGTGACACAGGCCATCTGATAATTAGTGACCAGGAAAAGGCAGATGAGCTAAATAGGTTATTTTCTTCGGTATACACAAGGGAGGTACCAGTGGTTAGGACACTGCAACATAATGGGGCTACACTACCTTTACCAAATAACTGGTTAACACAGAAAGAAATCCAAAAGAGGTTATAAAAAATAAATGTCAATAAAGCCCGGATCCTGATGGAATACATCCAAGGGTACTGAGGTAACTGGGTTCTGTAATAGCCAAACCATTATATCTAATTTTTCAAGATTCACTCAACACAGGGTCTTTACCAGATGACTGGAGAAAAGCTGATGTGATACCTATATTTAAAAAGGGAGCAAGAGCAAATCCAGGGAATTATAGACCAGTGAGCCTCACTTCTGTAGTGGGAAAGCTTTTAGAAGGGTTAATAAGGGATAATATACAAGAATATATCTATTTGGACAGGATTCTAAGTAGGAGCCAACATGGGTTTATGAGGGATAGGTTGTGTTAAACAAACCTAGTTAGTTTCTATGTGGAGGTTAGTAGGAACCTGGATCAGAGCAACTCAGTGGATGTAGTCTTTTTGGATTTTGCAAAGGCTTTTGATACAGTGCCACATGGGAGACTATTGTGCAAACTAAGGGATACAGGAATTGCAGTAAATATATGCACATGGATTGAGAACTGGCTAAAAGACAGGAAGCAAAGGGTTGTTGTAAATAATGTGGTAAGTGGGGTTCCTCAGGGTTCAGTATTAGGTCCTCTCCTTTTTAACATAGCTAATGGGATTAACAGGCCTTTGGGAACAAAGGAGGCTTGGCTGTATTCAACGGGCTTCCCCTCTACAGTATAATAACATACTAGTATAATAACATACATTCATATTCACAAATATAACACACAATGTTTCACCCACATATAACCAATATATCCCATTAGATCCCTCACAGGATACTCATTACAATGAGCCTAAACATGGAAGGGATGGGAATATGCTAAGGGGTAAACTTATAATACTTTATCCCCTAGACCACAAAATAACAATATAACCTTATAACAGTGTAACAGGGGGTCTGGGAGCCCCAAACCCCCAGGTATCGTCTCATGTGTCAACAGCCTGTGACAGACATCTGTCCAAGTCCCAGATGACTGCCAAATGAGCCATGACATTTGTAACTTTTATTTCTGTTACATGGATCCTGGGAATCAAGTGGTTAATACATATCATGGAACCCACATGGACTAGAACAGTTGCTTTAATGATTTTTATTGATTTCTGCATTGCTGGAATGTGAGTCCGATTGTAAATTTGACTTCTGAACACTAATTAATTGTAGTTTAAACTCCATGTTTTACTGTTGTCATGATGACGATCTCATTTACTATTGGCTCTGTCTAAAAGTATTGTGAGTGTTTAAGAAGTAATTTACGGGCTTGCTTAAATATTGTCAGATCATATGATCATGCCTCCAAAAATCCTACTTACAAGTGCATGGTTTGCGTGTGGAGGCTGTGAGATGGCAGGTGTGAGTTATAGACAATTGACTACATCTAAATGTTCAGAAAAAATGTGACCCGCAGCCTAACGTTCAGTTTGGAGGCAATTATGAGCTTGCAATTGAATGAGGCTCTAAGACAGGCAAGGCAAGGAAAGTTCAGGACTAACTGAGTTAGTTTGAGTTCCAATAAAAGTAGAAGGTCATACATAGAGAGATCCATCCAGGGTAAAATGGAGGTGGTCACATTGACATGGAATTTGGTATACTGGTAAACTGTGAAAGAAACTTGGAAACTGGGCACCATAGTGAATAGGTAGTTGCAGAACTGGTACACTGGCAAGTAGTAGTATGTGACTGATCAGATTGCCACAGTGGTGGAAAGCAACAGATTGCTTTGACCATATGTGGACAAGCAGGTGACTGACTGACAGGAGTAGGTATCTGCGGTGGTCTGGTACTCTTCAGAAAAAGTTCTGCCAAGGCTGGTACATTGGCAGCCAATTGCTCTGACTGAGCAGACTGGTACGATGGCAGATAGGAAATATTTCTGTAGCAACTGGTTCAGAGAACTCTGAAGGCACTCATTCCAAGGCCCGCAATAGGCCCACAAGGTAGGGGGGGGGAGAGAGGCCTGCAATGAGCTCCAAAGGCGCTCATTGAGAGGGTCGCAATGGGCACAGGAGGGAGAAGCCCACAAAGTTGCGGGTTTGTGCATAGCGCATGCCAAGGCCCGCAATAAGCGGTGAAGCCGCTTATTGCGAAACCAGCAATGGGTGCAGAAGGGAGAGGGGGGCAAAGAGAGACAGGGGAGGGGGGGAGAGACATGAGAGGGAGAGAGGGGGCAAAAAGACACAGGAGGGAGAGGGAGACACAGGGGAGGGAAAGGGAGGGAAGAAACGAGAGGGGGCAAAGAGAAAGAGGGGAGCGAGAAGGGGGAAAGAGACACAGGGGAGGAGAGGGGGCAAAGAGAAAATGGGGAGGGAGATGGGGAGCAAAAGACACAGTGGTGAGAGAGGTGAGAAAGAGACACAGGAGGGAGAGCGAGACACATGCCTTTGGAGCTCATTGCAGCCTAAGTCCTGCGTCACTGGCTCTCTTTGCGAGGCTCACAGTTGCAGCCCTCACTGAACAAGGGCCGCAAGCATGACCAAGTCCCGCGTCAACAGTACACTCGGATGATTATCTGGCCCAGGTTATACAAGAACCTACTAGAAATTAAGCTATCTTGGATTTAGTCATCACAAATAATATTGATATGGTATCAAATGTTGGAATAGGGCAACATTTGGGAAACAGTGATCACAACACAGTCTCATTTGAGATTAAATTAAAAATAATTTTTTTAAGGGGCCAACAAAAACTCTAAATTTTAAAAGAGCAGCTTTTAACGGTCTAAGGGCAGCAATACAAAGTATAGACTGGGACAGAGAACTGGCAGAGAAAAATACTGGACAACATTTAAACCCTACTAACTATACATACACATCGGCATATACCATGTGCGAATAAAAGTAAAAGGAATAAATCCCATTTAATGTGGCTTAACTATGATTTAAAGATCAAGATACAGAGTAAAAAACAGGCATTTAAATTATACAAACAAGAGGGGACAGAGACTGCTTTACAGGAGTACAAGGAAATCAACAAGGCAGCAAAAGGGCTATTAGACTGGCTAACATAGAAGATGAAAAATTAGCTGCAAAAGCGAGTAAGACTAACCCTAAAATATTTGTTAAGTATATAAATGGGAAGAAGGCGAGGAAGGAAGCTATAGGAACATTACAATGTGACACAGGCCATCTGATAATTAGTGACCAGGAAAAGGCAGATGAGCTAAATAGGTTATTTTCTTCGGTATACACAAGGGAGGTACCAGTGGTTAGGACACTGCAACATAATGGGGCTACACTACCTTTACCAAATAACTGGTTAACACAGAAAGAAATCCAAAAGAGGTTATAAAAAATAAATGTCAATAAAGCCCGGATCCTGATGGAATACATCCAAGGGTACTGAGGTAACTGGGTTCTGTAATAGCCAAACCATTATATCTAATTTTTCAAGATTCACTCAACACAGGGTCTTTACCAGATGACTGGAGAAAAGCTGATGTGATACCTATATTTAAAAAGGGAGCAAGAGCAAATCCAGGGAATTATAGACCAGTGAGCCTCACTTCTGTAGTGGGAAAGCTTTTAGAAGGGTTAATAAGGGATAATATACAAGAATATATCTATTTGGACAGGATTCTAAGTAGGAGCCAACATGGGTTTATGAGGGATAGGTTGTGTTAAACAAACCTAGTTAGTTTCTATGTGGAGGTTAGTAGGAACCTGGATCAGAGCAACTCAGTGGATGTAGTCTTTTTGGATTTTGCAAAGGCTTTTGATACAGTGCCACATGGGAGACTATTGTGCAAACTAAGGGATACAGGAATTGCAGTAAATATATGCACATGGATTGAGAACTGGCTAAAAGACAGGAAGCAAAGGGTTGTTGTAAATAATGTGGTAAGTGGGGTTCCTCAGGGTTCAGTATTAGGTCCTCTCCTTTTTAACATATTTATTAACGACTTAGAAGTAAAGTAATGTCTCCATTTTTGCTGATGACACGAAGTTGTGCAAGGTAATGAAATCATAAAATGACGTACCTTCCCTCCAAAGGGATTTGCATAAAATAGGGAAATGGGCAATTAAATGGCAGTTGAGGTTTAATACAAATAAATGTAAAGTTATGCATCTGGGAAGGAAAAATAGCCATGCAAGTTATAATCTTAATGGAGCAAATATAGGGATATCAGATATTGAAAGGGATGTGTGAGCTTGTGGACAACCACCTACGTATCAGTTCTCAATGCCAAGCAGCATTTGCAAAGGCAAATAAAATATTAGCATGTATTAAGAAGGGTATAGAAGCCAGGGAAGCAAATATAATTCTGCCTCTATACAAATCCCTAGTACACCCTCATTTGGAATATGGAGTACAATTTTAGGCACCACTTCATAAAAAGGACATTTTAGAACTGGAAAAAGTACAGAGAAGGGCAACAAAACTAATAAGGGCTAAGTTATGAAGAAAGATTAACCAAATTACACTTATTTTCTCTAGAAAAAAGAGGTGTCTAAGAGGAGATATGATTACCTTATATAAATACATCCAGGGTCAGTATAAAAATTTGCCAAGGGAGCTTTTTGTGCCAAGAGGTTTTCAACTGACAAGAGGACATCCCTTGAGGTTAGAAGTAAAAAGATTCCACCTTAAAGAAATAAAAGGGCTCTTCACAGTAAGGGTGGTTAATCTGTAGAATTCTCTACCAGAGGAGGTGGTGACAGCGAATTCGATAGATAACTTTAAAAAGAGATTGGATATATTTTTAATTAAAAGGGGCATTCAGGGTTATCCTGGTTAATTAGAGAGGGAGTATTGATCCAGGGAGAAATTCAATCGCCAGTATCTGGGGTCAGGAAGAAATTCATTTTTTTCCCTTTTGAGACAATTGGCAAAGTTTAACTGTTTTTTTTTTTTTGTTGTTTGTCTTCCTCTGGATCAATTAACAACTAATCCGCATATTGCAAATCAGATCTTAAAAGGTTGAACTTGATGGGCTAAAAGTCTTTTTTCAACCTCAATTACTATGTAACTATATGTAACTATGTAACTATGTAACAGCTCACCTCGCTCTGCAAGGCTTGCAGTCAACGGCTCGCCTCGCTTCGTGAGGCTCGCAGTTGCTGCCCTTGCTATGCGAGGGCCCCAATTATTTAATGTTGCAAAACCAACATCACAACGGGACCAACACTGACAACTATATATGTGATAATCTGACAATAATCTGACAATCAAATCCATACTTTGTCTATCAATCAAAACCATAAAAAGGCCAAGTAATGTGCTTCATCATTCTTGTTGTATATATAAACAGATCACTAAAAAATACATTGCATTGCTCAGTCAGGCCTGAGTATCAGGGCTGGAGTCAGAGACTTTCCACACTATGGGTTCTCTGCAACTTGGTACTTTAATTCAAACCATATACTTTTTGTTTTTCTTAGTGACTGTTAGCAGCTTGTGACAGACATACTTTGAAATCTTTTCTCAGGTTGAATGTAATAGCATTTGAAATGCTAGACATTATTCTGAATTTAAAAGCAATTGCTAGAAGCAACCTGAGCATGTGCAATCATCAGGAATCCTTAGCAATTATTTCACTCTAGTACACATATAAATATATTGGTGGGAGGACCAGTGCGGTTGATATGAAATTGTAAATTCATTGTAAACTGATTATGAAAATGCACATTTTATAAATAACATTAAATTCAGAAAGCATGCATTTTACTGTAGTTTGAAACAATAGTTCTACAACTGAGATTTTATTAATAAAGACATTTTTTTTAACTTTAATGGTAAACAGCACAACATATGCACTGATTTTATGTGAGAAAACCTATACCTATTCTGATGGTGTGTCACCAGAGGGCAGTAGAGAGCACTTCAACACTTCTCCCCAGGAGTGAGATGGTTAAGGAGGACCTTAAAAGGCTTGGATGTGGCTGCAATCAGGGCCTGCTGCTACCTCCAGTTGAAGGATTGTTTGAAAGTTTGCAGCCTGTGAAGAGGCAGAGGAAGCCTGAGACAGCTCTGTGTGGTGAGAGAGAGGTCAGTGAGACCTGGAAACCCAGTCTGGCTGCCCGGAAGTGTGCAGCAAGCGCAGTTGAGAGACATTGAGAAGAGTGTCCAGCGTGACCGGAGAGGTCAAAGAGACACAGCTCCTCTGCAGATGGATTGCAGAACCTGAAGGGAGTGGACTCTAAAAGAGGCAATTGTGCAGGCCTGTGTTTTGAAACACCATTGCAACCTCATTTGATGTTGGCAAGTTATAACAATGTTTATCAGTATGTCTGTCTCTTTTAAGCACCATATTAACCTTTGGCATTGGTAATTGATGTCTTTGTGCATGAAGTTGTTGTTGATTTTCTACTTCTGCCAATTTTTTATAAGCTTTACTGTATCGGTTATTGTCCATAATGTTATTTAGCTCTATAAAAACACTGGGTAAGCATTTTTTATTTTCTTCCAGTTGCATACGTTGGTCAACAGCTTCCATTGTATCTAGGAAATATAGTTGAGCGAATTTTCTTTGCTCTCCTTCCTCTGGATGTAAATGTGAAGTCCGATGATAAATTTGGCCTTGGACTTTAAAACAGAAAGGACCATGTCCTGGTACATTAGCTGCTAATATTGCCCCCATAGATGCAAAGGATTTGGCACTATTGTAGGATCTTATGTTTGTCTTAACATTTTTGTAGTTTGGAAAAGTAGGTTCAGTCATAATGTTTTGTAAATAGATTGGCAATTCTTTTCTTTCTGGAAGTTTGAACTTGCCTTTTTGACAGCAACTAATAAATTGGCCATCTCTGGGTCTCTCCTGTTTAAAATAATAAGCCTCACAAAACTGACATTGAGTAGTCATGTCCCCACAACTATGAACCTCTACTGCTAAAGACTTGAGTAAAGGACAATTTGCAAAGCATATAGCAGTTTGACTTTCATATTCATCAGGTGAAATGTCATATACTGTTTCAACAACAGGTTCTAAATGCTTTGTTTTTTTGGTGGCTTTTCTTGGTATATCTTGTATTGGTTTAGATAAAATGTCATGTAATGTTTCAAGAACAGGTTCTAAATGCTTTGTTTTTTTGGTTGCTTTTTTTGGTATCTCTTTTATTTTTTCAGGTAAAATACCATCTTCTGTTTGAGGAACAGGTTCTAAATGCTTTATTTGCTTGGTAGCTTTTTTTGGCTTATCTTTAATGTTTGCAGCTGGTAGTCTTTTGCTTGCAAGTCTTTTGCGTTCTTTTTCTCGTCAAATTTCTTTCTCCTCTGGTGTCTGCTGGTTGGCCCATCTCTCTTGTCTTTCTCTAGTTTGACGTCTTTTCTTTTCTTGTTTGCTCTCGTTAGTAGCCATGTTAATCTGTAAAAGAAAATAATTTATAATTAGTTTAGTTTGAGATGTTAAGTTTGTTTTGTACATTTTTTATTAGCAACAGTTTGTTTATATGTGCTTGTAGTTTATTGTAGTGGTAGTTTCTTTGTATTGTTAAATAAGTGTATTTAATTTTTTTGGACTTACTTTCTGTGGTAGGTTGTAATTTTTGCCTTAGATGAATAGCACAGGGAAGAAACTGATACTATACCTTCTTCTACATCTAATAGGTAATTCAAATTTATATTTTAGTTGTTTTTTGTTTTTTTTGTACTTTTAACTTAGAGACATAGTAAAGGGCAAAAATTTGTCTTTGTAATTTTTAGTACAGGGGATTGTCATAATAGTATTTTGATATTTTATTGAAAAGCTCATATGTTCGGTCAATGATTTTTCTTTTTCTTTCTTGGGGTGTTACTACTATTTGTTGTACTATTCTATTTTATGTGTGTGTTTAGGTTTTATGCTTAATATTGTACATTACGACTGGTAATTTAGAATGACAAATTTTATTAGGTCTATGTTTTGAGACTTTTGTGGATTATTCTGTTTTCTTTTTTTTTTTTTTGGCTAGATTGAAGTTTGGATTTACTGTTAAACATTATTGTCCATAACAGACAAATAAGAGGTAAATAAGAAATATGTCAAATATATTTTGGTAAATGTTATAGGCCCTCATTCAATTGCGATTTGGCCAATTCAATAGTGCTCTAAATAAGCAGATAACATTTTTTTTTAAATAAGTTTTTAGTTAGTGAAAACCTTGTTTGTGGATAGATGTTTACTAACTAAAAACTTCTTAAAAAAAATATGTGATGTGCTTATTTAATGTATTTGTAATGAATAACAAATTTCATTATTTTGGTGTATTGTATCTGGTGAATTTTTCTGCTATGCTGTTTTTTGTGCAACCTTTTAAAAATACTTTAAATGTATCTGTATATTCCAGTTATCCTTTTTTTATACTGTAATTATTAATGTTTTTCATATTTTGGATATGATTGCAATGTTTTTAGCATTATCCTGTTTTGTGTCCACCACTTTTGCTATACTAATTTAGACTTTTTTTTAAGGCTTATAGCTTCGTAAACAGTAAATAAGAATATTAATTTACTTTGCTATGTGTTTGTGTGATTTTTGGTACAATCCTATTGTGTGTCTACCACTTTTGCTATGCTTATTTAGGCTTCTTTGTAAGGCTTATAGGTTCTTAAACATTAAAGAAGAATATTAATTTACTTTGCTATTTGTTTGTGTGATTTTTGGTACAATCCTATTTGTGTCTACCATATGTTGCATACTTGATTTGCTTAATTAGTCTTTTTTATGAAGGTTTAATGTTTTTCTATAGTGAAAATGAATGTTTTTTCTATTTTTGATAATATGGCTATGTTTAGCATTATACTATTTTTGGTTGCTGCATTTGTTATATTGGCGGCCATTAAACATATATAGTTCCTTTATTTTTTATACTTGTTATACTTTACCTTGATTGAAGTGTCGAATGACAGAGGGTCCCCTCCTGTCAATCTTAATCCGCAGGTCTTCTTGTAGTGTCTGTTTGAAAAAGAACGTGAAATGGTTAATTGTATATTTCTTCTTTTTGATTTAGGAAAGCATGGTCTATTTCAGCATGTAATGTATTTTTCTATCTTACCTCTTCTTTCTTTGTGTTCTTTAAAAGGGATTGTGGTTCACAGTCCACGGTGCAAATTCTTGAGTGACGCTGTTGATGCAGAGTCAGTTTGAATAGTAAAAAAAAGGAGAAAGATTGAGCTTTAGGTTATATATTGAATTACAATACATTAATGTCATTTAAATATACTTCTTTAAGTAGTTTCAATTAACATTAGTTTGTTTTCGGGCCTACACACATATATGTGTGTGTCACATATCACTATACATGAATCGTATTTTAATAGTTAAAGTTTTTTTTTTTATATCATTTAAATATACTTGTTTAATTAGTTTGGGTTAAGATTAGTTTGTTGTAGGGGCTATACACATAAATGTGCGTGTCACATGTCACTATACATGAATGACATTTTCATAGTTAAAGTTGTTTTTTTTGTCCTGTCTTGATAATAAAATGTAATATATTATAGCTTACCTCTCAGTTGTAATTTTCACAATGTAAAGTAGGAAATTAGGAAACAATTGTCTTCTCAAGTAACAGCAGCAGTTAACTATCCAGTCACTCCGCGCATCACCTGAGTAGAAATGTAGAATTTTCTGGAAAGTAAGCAGTATTTATAAACTTTCAAGTGCCTCAGACCGTTAGAACGCAATACGCATGCGCTATTTGCGTTCCAGCTTACAATTTGCGTTCCATCCGCCATTTTATGCGTAGTAGTTTTCAAAATGGTGGTTAATATAAGTGTAGCAAGTGCCGTATAGTATGTGTTACGTACCTCATAAAATTGACTGCATCGTTGTTTCAGTTTTGCGAGTCACTGTAGTATAGTTACGTCTGTAGCCTCGTTTTCGTTCTGTTCGGCGGCCATTTTTTCTCTCGCTTAAGTGATTTTCAGCAGTTTGAACTCGTTTTTTTGGACTTAAATGGACGTGTAAATTAACTTTTCGAGATGGAGGAGAGGGTAGAAGGAGAGATTATAAAGAGGGAGGGAGAGGGAAAGAGGAAGAGGCATAGAATCTATCTAACTTTCTATCTCCCTTTCTCTATATCTCTTTATCTCTCTCTCTCTCTATCTCTTCCTCTCTTTCTCTATCCTTTTCTTTAACTCTCTCCACCTCTCTCACTATCCCCCCTCCTCTCTATCTCTATGGGATCACTTTTGTGGGTGGAGACTGTGTCACTAGGCAGTGTCTAAACATGTTGTGAAGGAGAGGGGTTTATACTGTTGGGTGGAGTCAATGTAAGGGGAGTGGCCAGGTCTCTGTTTTCCGCCCCACCAAGTTAGAAAGTCACCAGCTGTTATTGCTAATATATCCAATTATTTCTAATGATTTGTTCTTTCTAATGATCTGTTTTCAATACAAGTGTTGCCTTTGATGCAGAGAGAGCCCTGATGAAAATGTGTAAATCACAGCGAAACGGTCCTGTCGGTACACTCTCCTAAACAAGTCATATGCGCCCGGCTCCTCATCTGTGCAGTGGTTTGATTAATTTATACTAACATATATTGAAGTCCTGGTATACCTGCAGGTATAGTAGTAAGGGACTATTTGCAGCCTAAGACTTTGATAATCTATCACGGCTCAATGTGATTCTGTATCTGACTGAAGCAAGGGCATATGTATATGCTTTCTTTTTAAAGAAATATATGTGTAAATATATATACATTATTTTTTGCTTTGCAATCCTAGGGTTTTTCTATGATCCTATCGGATCAATATATTTATGAGGATTGCCTTTGCAATTGATTTAGTTGGTATTTCTTGATATTTGTTTTTATTCACAACACATCCACTGTTGTGTATCTGTTTCTATAGGGGTCTATATATGTTTACTTACTTTTGTTGCACTTTATATTTATAGTTATATTTATTAGTGCACAGTACATTTTTTTCTACACTTATATATATATATATATACATATATATATATATATATATATATGTATATATATATATATATATATATATATATATATATATATTTGTATTGCACTCGTTGCTTTATCTTTTATTAAATATAACACCTAATTTTGCACTTAATATTAATAGTGCACATTACATATTTATTAATTTATATATGACAGTAGCTTTTATGTTTATTTATTTAGCCCTATATACATGTGATTGTGTGTCTGCATACAATTTCCTTGAGGATACCTATATTTGTTACATGTGTTTATTAGCATATATATTTGTTATTGCGGCGTTATTTGCAAGACATTACAATTAAATGATTATTTCTTGTTTTTTGTAACTACATGTGGGTGTTATGCACCATTTTGTTATTTTTAAATTAATATCTGAGATATTTGATGCCAATTAAAATATGACCTGGAAGAGAAAACTTTTCCACATTTCTGGCAATAAAATGGCTTCTTTTCTGTATGAATCCTTTTGTGTGCTACCAGATTTGATCTGTACGCAAAGCTTTTCCCACATTCCTGACCAATGCATTTTATGTACTGATAGAACGTGCTTCTGTGAGAAACCTTTGCCACAATGATTACAAACAAATGTCTTCTCTCCTGTATGAGTTCTATTGTGTAAAGCTAAATGTGTCCTTCGAGAGAAACCTTTCCGACACTCTTGGAAAACAAATGGCTTCTCTCCTGTATGAGTTAAATAGTGTTCAATCAGTTGTGAACGTCTACAGAGGTCTTTACCACAATCAGAACCAGTATGTGACTTTTGTATAGTATGAGTTACGTGCTGTGCAACCACATCTGACTCTGCAGTGACTACTAAATCACATTCTTGGCACACATGTGGCTTCTTCTCTGTATGAGTTTTATCATGGCCGGGCATTAGTGAGAAATCTTTCCCACATTGCTGGCAAACAAATGGCTTCTGATCTGTATGAGCACTTCGATGTCTGGCCAGATGTGACTTCCATGTTCCATATGATGCTTTTTCATCTTCTATTCTGGTGTGAAGCTTTGCACAGTTTGAGGTGTCCTTTCTAGCTCTCCTGGTTCTACAGATAATGTTCTTACTTTGAGCACAAGTTTCTTGTTTATCCTGATAGGACTCTGAATAAACATCAGGATTTACTTTGTAACAAAATGCAGAGAGAGAGAGATAGGGGAAGAGAGAGGGAGAGATAGAGGAAGAGAGAGAGAGAGACACGCATAGAGAGATGGAGGGGAGATAGAAATAGAGAGGGCGGAGATAGGGAGAGACAGGAGAGAGAAAGAGGGAAGGGGAGAGCGAGAGAGACATGGAGAAATGAAGAGAGGGGGAGAGAGAGAGACATGGAGAGAGGTAGAGACAGGAGAGAGAAAGAGGGAGAGGAAGGGAGAGAGAGACACACAGAGAGAGAGAGATAGGGGAAGAGAGAGCGAGAGACACACAGAGAGATGGAGGGGAGAGAGAAATAGAGAGGGAGGGGGAGATAGGGAGAGAGAAGGAGGGAGGGGGAAAGAGAAGGAGGCAGGAGAGGGGGGGAGAGAGAGTGAGGGGAGAGCAGCAAAGAGAGGCGAGAGGGAGTCCTTAGTGGGAGGGAGAGAGAGAGACTGAAAGAGAGAGAGAGGGAAAGAGAGACATAGAGGGAGGGGAAAAGAGAAGGAGGCACGGAGTCAGAGAAAGGGAGATAGGAGGGAGAGAGAGAAAGGGAAAGCGAGAGAGAAAAGGAGGAATAGAGAGAGGAAGTAGCAGCAAAGAGAGGGGAGAGGGAGACATAGTGGGAGGGAGAGAGAGAGGTAGAGGGAGGGAGAGAAAGAGAGAATGTGGGGGGGAGAAAGAGGGAGGAGGAGAGAGAAAGAGAGCGGGAGGAGGAGAGAGAGACATAGAGTGAGGGAGAGAGAAAGGGAGTCAGAGGGACAGGGGAAGGGGAGAGAGAGACAGGAGTGAGAGAGGAAGAGGGATGGGAGAGAGGAAGAGAGAGAAAAAGGGAGGGGGAGATATAGACATAAAGGGAGGCAGAGACATAGAAGGTTGAGAGCTATAAAGGGAGAGACTGAGATGGAGGGATTGAAAGAACGAGAGAGAGGGAGGTAGAGAGAGACTGAGACAGGTAGAGACTGCAACAGAGGTAGGGAGAAAGAGAGACATGGTGGGGGGAGAGCAGAATAGGGAGGGGGAGAGAAAGGAAGAGAGAGGGGGGAGAGAGGGAGGGGGAGAAATTGTGGGGAGAGAGAGAAAGTGGGGGGGGGGGAAGGAAGAGGGAGGGGGAAGAAAGAGGGAGGGGGATAGAAAGAGAAAGTGGGAGGGGGAGCGATAGAAAGTGGGAGACAGAAAGAGAGGGAGAGAGAGAGAGACATAGAGTGAGAGAGAGAGAGGGGGAAGGGGAGAGAGAGACAGGAATGAGAGAGAGAGAAAGGGAGCGGGATATATAGAAATACAGGAAGGCAGAGGCATAGAGGGTTGGAAGAGAAAAAGGGAGAGACTGAGAGAGAGAGAAAGAAAGAGGAGGAGAGAGACTGAAACGCATTTTGTGTTTGTTACAGATATATATGGTTTGTATCTCTTATGTAGTGACCGAGCATAGGTGGAAAACAATGTATATCCTTTGCAATAGATTTATACGCACTTAATGTTAATATTGTACATGTATATAGCCTAATTAAATAATTTACAGAATATACACAATTTATATAAAGCTCAAATTATATGTATAGGAAATAAACATTAGTCAAGTAAGGAGAGCTGTAATCATATTAGTCCAAAAAGACAGAAATCTAATACTGTATGTCCCATAGAACATAAAATGTAATATTCAATAAAAACTGTTAATTTATAAGATGAGAGGTGAATCGCCATCTTTTTTATGGGCAAAGGAGAGAACCGGCTCACAAAGCAAAGCTAATGTACATTATATACGTTGAATGAAATGATCTGTCATAATAATGTGTTATCTTATTAAACACACGTGAAATAACTGCATGCGATGCATGAATCAGAACAAACAGCACTTATAAATACCGCAAGGGATACTGGGAGTTGTAGTCCTCTACATTCAAGTCCAGTTAGTGAAAGCACTTCCGGTCTTCCGTTGGCTGCCGTGCTGTAAGTCTCTGTAAATCTGTTTTTATCTGGTTGGAAATGGCATTGATCTTGTGGGTAAATGATCACAGTCTGTAAGAGAGAGGCGGAGTGAGAAATTATTGTGGGTGAGAAAAGGAAATGTGTAGGGGTCGGGAGGGAGGGAGAGTGACAGAGAGAGGGAGGGGGGAGAGAGACCGAGAGAGGGAGGTGGAGAGAGACAGAGAGAGGGAGGGAGAGAGACCGAGAGAGGGAGATAGGGGAAGAGAGAGAGAGAGACACACACCGAGATGGAGGGGAGATAGAAATAGAGAGAGAGGGAGGGGAGATAAGGAGAGACAGAGGGAGGGAGAGAGACACAGAGAGAGGGAGGGAGATAGGAGAAGAGAGAGAGAGACACCCACTCACAGAGAGATGGAGGGAAGAGAGAAATAGAGAGGGAGGGGGAGACGGGGAGTGAAAGAGGGAGAGAGAGACACAGAGAGAGGGAGGGGGGAGACAGAGGGAGGGGAGATAGGGAGAGACAGAGGAGGGTGAAGTGGGGGGGAGACAGGAGAGAGAAAGAGGGAGAGGAAAGGAGACACACACACACACAGATATGGGAAGAGAGAGAGACACACACAGAGAGATGGAGGGGAGAGAGAAATAGAGAGGGAGGGGAGATAGGAAGAGACAGGAGAGAGAAAGAGGGAGGGGGAGAGAGAGGGAGGGAGAGAGACAGAGAGAGAGAGAGATGGGGAAGAGAGAGAGGGAGACACACACAGAGAGGGGGAGGGGAGAGAGAAATAGGGAGGGGGAGACAGGGAGTGAAAGAGGGAGGGAGAGAGGGAGAGAGACAGAGATAGGGAGGGAGAGGGAGAGAGACAGAGATAGGGAGGGAGAGGGAGAGAGACAGAGATAGGGAGGGAAGAGACAGAGATAGGGAGGGAGAGAGAGAGAGGGATGGGGAGAGAGAGAGGGAGGGGAGATAGGGTGAGACAAGAGAGAGAAAGAGGGAGAGGAAGGGAGAGAGACACAGGCGCCCAGGCCGTTTTAGCCGATCCGCCCGTCCAGTGATATAGGGACAGCTAATGCAAGACACCCAATCCCCCAAGAACTGGATCCAAGGGGAATATACTGCAAGCCTTGAACTGGAACCTCACGAATAGCTGAACAGGAAAAGCACCCCCCAAGATGCCCACACTCCTGGCAGTCAGTCTGTAACAGCATCCCATGAATTCCCCCAAGCACGAGACACACGCTCTGTGTTTGAGGGTCAAGCAGTGAACTCACTTCTTTATTAAAACCAAGACATATATATAAAAAAACATTTCCACATACACCGTAGGGGCAGTGACTACCTTTGGTCAACCCCTAATTACCTATGGCCAATCAGACAGGGTAGGAACCATGAGACTCCCCCCATGGGCCACCCCCAGGCGTGGCTACTATACTCATTCTCACCCAGACTGTCCCCGTAGACACTTCCTGTTCCCTCCTGGACTATGCCCCTGGGGAAACCCCATACACTGGCCCTTTGTTCAAGTCCTGGCGACACCCTGTGTTTACCTAATAGGGGGATGGTCAGAATCTGTAACACATTTCTACACATTTTTCATAACTTTAAAAGTATGCATCACATTCACATAAAATTTTCAGAATCAGCATACTCCAAATACAAACATGTGTCAAAATGATACAAATTGGTCCAGTGGTTCAAAAGTTAGATCACAGTCCTTTCTGACCAAATGAAGTATGGCTTTGTAGGGGGAAAGTCAACATGGGCCGTAGTCAAACGGCAGAATGTGTGCAACCAGACTTCTCCAATTCGCAGTGACGAGACTGATCTCGTCACATCTCTCCCCCTTTCCAAACAGACTAACAGGATATCTGACCTTCCGGTCAGATTCCGGGTTAGTCTGGAAGGCCACCCACAAAACACAATCAACAGTACAGCCCACCCACAATAACTGGTTACTACACCTGGGTAGAGGAGAAACCTGTCCATGTCCTGGTGCCTCACCACGGCTGTGCTGGGCACTGGTAAGCAGCCTTGGTGGGTTGCTGAGTGGGTGCCAGCGCTACCACGGAAGTAGCCTGTTTGGGGCCTGGTTGTAGGGTGGGGAGACCGACGGTCTCCCCTTTGGCTAAACAGCCCTGTTGCTGGGGGACAGGACCGACCGTCTCTGCCCCTGGTAGCTCAGCCTGTTGCTGGAGAATGGAGTCTGAGCTCTCAATTCCCTGCAGCTCACCCTGACGCTGGGGAATGGAGACGGGGCTCCCAATTCCATGCATATCAATCTGTCGATGGGGAATGGAGTCTGAGCTCTCAATTCCCTGCAGCTCACCCTGACGCTGGGGAGGGGAGACAATGCTCTCCACTCCCTGCACTTCACACTGGCGCTGGGGATCTGGGCTAGCCACCCAGCATCCCTGTAGGGCCGGTTGAGAGACCTCGGTCCCATCTCCACCTGCCGCCTGGGGTTCCTCCCAATAAACCTCTACAATATCTTCCCAGCTGAAGGGGTCTGGATCTGGGTCTTTCACCTTGTTGTAATGCTGAGCCTTCCCAATGGAGTGGAAGAGATCTTGGTAGACCTGCTCCAGTTCCCACTCCAGGGTTGCTAGGTGAACAAGGTCTTGCTCTACCTCATGGGGGT
This sequence comes from Discoglossus pictus, assembly GCA_027410445.1. Lineage (NCBI taxonomy): Eukaryota > Metazoa > Chordata > Amphibia > Anura > Alytidae > Discoglossus > Discoglossus pictus. The sequence goes on from CM050174.1 coordinate 72,798,829, forward strand.
CATCCCAGTCATGCCTAGCCTCCCTCTCATAGAAAATATCCTGTAGTCTGGTCTGCGCAGGGCTCCCAAAGTCAAGCTCTGCAAATGACTGCCATAACAAGCCAGGACCATCAAACTCCTCTCCCTCTGGCTTGTCATGCTCGGCTGTCCAGGGTGTATACTGTGCCATATACCACCAGAGCGCCTGGTAGGCATCCTCCAGCCATAGCTCCTGCCATGCACGGAGCTTGAGTTCCTCCACCCATTCCTCAAGGGGCTGCTCTCCCAGGAAGGGCATGTGCAGGGCCACTTGCTTCTGCAACCGCTGCTCTTCACTGGGGAGACTCTCACCCCGCTGGTATTGTACATTATCCAGGGCCTGGTACCAGATGCCTTTCCTTAATGCATCCCGGCCATCCAGGTCCTCATCTTCGTATAGCACTGCTGGTTCCATTCTGCTGCTTTTAGGGTCGCTGTACTGGGACATGCGTTACCCCCAACTTGTAAATCCACAGAATGGTGTCTCCTGTAGCTGTCCTTCTTGCTGTGGGAACAATTCCGCCGCTTGCCACCAGTGTAACGGTACCCCCACACATAGAAGGGGGCGCCCAGGCCGTTTTAGCCGATCCGCCCGTCCAGTGATATAGGGACAGCTACTGCAAGACACCCAATCCCCCAAGAACTGGATCCAAGGGGAATATACTGCAAGCCTTGAACTGGAACCTCACGAATAGCCGCTAGCAGCTGAACAGGAAAAGCACCCCCCAAGATGCCCACACTCCTGGCAGTCAGTCTGTAACAGCATCCCATGAATTCCCCCAAGCACGAGACACACGCTATGTGTTTGAGGGTCAAGCAGTGAACTCACTTCTTTATTAAAACCAAGACATATATATAAAAAAACATTTCCACATACACCGTAGGGGCAGTGACTACCTTTGGTCAACCCCTAATTACCTATGGCCAATCAGACAGGGTAGGAACCATGAGACTCCCCCCATGGGCCACCCCCAGGCGTGGCTACTATGCTCATTCTCACCCAGACTGTCCCCGTGGACACTTCCTGTTCCCTCCTGGACTATGCCCCTGGGGAAACCCCATACACTGGCCCTTTGTTCAAGTCCTGGCGACACCCTGTGTTTACCTAATGGGGGGATGGTCAGAATCTGTAACACATTTCTACACATTTTTCATAACTTTAAAAGTATGCATCACATTCACATACATTTTCAGAATCAGCATACTCCAAATACAAACATGTGTCAAAATGATACAAATTGGTCCAGTGGTTCAAAAGTTAGATCACAGTCCTTTCTGACCAAATGAAGTATGGCTTTGTAGGGGGAAAGTCAACATGGGCCGTAGTCAAACGGCAGAATGTGTGCAACCAGACTTCTCCAATTCGCAGTGACGAGACTGATCTCGTCACAGGGAGAGAGAAGGAGGGAGGGGGAAAGAGAAGGAGGCAGGAGAGGGGGGAGAGAGAGTGAGGGGAGAGCAGCAAAGAGAGGCGAGAGGGAGTCCTTGGAGGGAGAGAGAGAGACTGAAAGAGAGAGAGAGGGAAAGAGAGACATAGAGGGAGGGAAAAGAGAAGGAGGCACAGAGTCAGAGAAAGGGAGATAGCAGGGAGAGAGAGAAAGGGAAAGCGAGAGAGAAAAGGAGGAATAGAGAGAGGAGGTAGCAGCAAAGAGAGGGGAGAGGGAGACAGTGGGAGGGAGAGAGAGAGGTAGAGGGAGGGAGAGAAAGAGAGAGAAAGTGGGGGGAGAAAGAGGGAGGAGGAGAGAGAAAGAGAGAGGGAGGAGGAGAGAGAGACATAGAGTGAGGGAGAGAGAAAGGGAGTCAGAGAGACAGGGGAAGGGGAGAGAGAGACAGGAGTGAGAGAGGAAGAGAGAGAAAAAGGGAGGGGGATATATAGACATAAAGGGAGGCAGAGACATAGAGGGTTGAGAGCTATAAAGGGAGAGATTGAGATGGAGGGATTGAAAGAACGAGAGAGAGGGAGGGAGAGAGAGACTGAGACAGGTAGAGACTGCAACAGAGGTAGGGAGAAAGAGAGACATAGAGGGAGGGAGAGAAGGTAGGGGGAGAGCAGAAGAGGGAGGGGGAGAGAAAGGAAGAGGGAGGGGGAGAAATTGTGGGGAGAGAGAGAAAGTGGGGGGGGGAGGAAGAGGGAGGGGGAAGAAAGAGGGAGGGGGATAGAGAGAGAAAGTGGGAGGGGGAGCGATAGAACGTGGGAGACAGAAAGAGAGGGAGAGAGAGAGAGACATAGAGTGAGAGAGAGAGAGGGGGAAGGGGAGAGAGAGACAGGAATGAGAGAGAGAGAAAGGGAGTGGGATATATAGAAATACAGGAAGGCAGAGGCATAGAGGGTTGGAAGAGATAAAGGGAGAGACTGAGAGAGAGAGAAAGAAAGAGGAGGAGAGAGAGAGACTGAAACAGGGAGAAAAACTGAGAGATAGAGAGAGATAGAGCAAGGTAGCGCAAGGTAGAGAGAGTAAGAGAGAAGGAGGTAGAGACAGGAGAGAGATGGAGAGAGACAGTAGCGAGAGAGGGAGGGGGAGAGATACAGATGGAGTTAGTTCAAGAGAAAGGGAAAGGGAGGTAGAGAGCAGAGAGACATAGAGGGAAGGAGAGGGAGGAGAGAGAGAGAAAGAGGGAGGGATGGAGGGGGAAATAGAGAAAGGGAGAGAGAGACATAGAGGGTGAAAGAGGGAGATAGAGAGAGACATAGAGGGTGAAAGAGAGAGAGGGAGAGACGCAGGTAGAGGGAGACACAGGGAGACACAGGGATAGAGAGCTACACAGAGAGAGAAAGAGAGGGACAGCTAATATGATAAGGACTGATGTGATAAGAAGGACTGGTTACAGGGAAATCCAAGTAAAGGGAAGTGATGTGACATCTACTACTATCCATCTTACCTCTCTGAGGAGACATTACCAGAACACCTATATTTGATGCAGCTCCGGGATCAGGACTGGATTGTAGGGATGTGCCACAAGTCCCCTCACACTCACATCTTATATTATAGGAATATATCAGTGTTTCATAAACTTAGATTTTTTGATCCTCAACTTTCCATTTTGTATGACCAGGTCTGACCATGAGGTGGTTTCCTCAAAAGTTTCCATTGTGTTTTGTTGTGTTTTTGTAATGACCAAGGACACAGATTAAGGAACACTACACAAGGAATGTGTCCTCCTCTCCCCACCTCCTTTTTACCAATAACCAGCACCCCCCCCCCCCCATCATCCAGCTCTTAGGATGTGATGTAATAAACACAAAACATATACTTCTACTCATAAACAGAGTCTTCAAAAAATCAGTTTTTCCCCAAAAATGTTTTATGTCCTTGGCTTATACAAATGCTAACATTGTTAGTTTGGTATATATGACGTATATCTTTTTTTTTTCTTGAACTGGTCCCTTAATATGTCTTGTAGGATTATTTTGAGGTCACGTGACCCACTTTGGCTCAATGTTTTGGACCCTGTAGGGCCGAGTTCCCGAGGCACCATTTTATGGGTCATGAGGTTCCATAACAATTTTGATCTAAAAGTGGATCCATGTCAGTTTTGGATTAAATAATATAAAGTGCACTATCTATAACCACCTGCTGGTTCTTCTGTCTCTTTCTTGCAGAATCCCATTAACTCTCTGATTATAAACAAGATGAAAATGGAGAAGGTCGCTGAGAGATTCTTACACCAGGCCCTGGAGATGATTTACCTGCTGACTGGAGAGGTGAGAGCTGCTGTATGATGTCATAATGACATCATTGTTATTGTCTATATTCAAATGTTATGCTAATATTAAAGCAGTGTCCAGTTATAGAGGTCACAATGGAAAACAAATAGTTGAATATTATGTTACAAATAGATAAAAATTAGCAGAAGTAGAGAACAGTCACCGACTGACTGACCGATTGTGGTGGAGAAGACACAAGAATGGAGGGGGATAGTGATACATTATAATGTGTTCTTGACCATTTGGCTGCACATAAGTCATGGTCACGTTATACTATCTATGTGGCACAATATACTAAGCTGCCTGAAAAATGGAAAGCACTAGGTCTAGGTGAGGTGTATGGTGCACCTTAAGGAATATGTCACATATTTACTACCCATACTGATGTCTGTCCCTCTATCATCCTGTAGGAATACACCATTGTGAAGAAGAATTCCCCCCACATTCACCAGCTGACTAGAGAGGTGAGTACTGCTGGACAATGTGACATTATACCAGGAGACAGTGACTACCATTACTGACCAAGCTCTATCTGGACCTGTGACTGGAGAGGTGAGCACTGCTGGACAATGTGACATTATACCACGACACAGTGACTCCCATTACTGACCAAGCTCTATCTGGACCTGTGACTGGAAAGATGATCACTGCTGGACAATGTGACATTATACCAGGACACAGTGACTCCCATTACTGACCAAGCTCTATCTGGACCTGGGTGTGTTTTCCTATCTTCTTTTTTTGTTTCCCTGCATGTTCTCCATAACATTATCTTCCTCTCCTGACTCTCTATCAGTAACAGACTCTAACAGAACCAGTCTCTGTGTCAGGTCTGAATGTCATTGTGTGTTTCAGGTCCCTATAAAGTGTGATGATGTTGCCGTCTATTTCTCTATGGAGGAGTGGGAGTATATAGAAGGACACAAGGAGCATTACAAGGACGTGATGATGGAGAATCACCAAACACTCAGGACTTCAGGAATCCCAACAAACCGGAGCTCAGGTAACATTGTGATGTTGGAAGCGGATATACATTATCCCATGATGTTTCTATGGGAAGTTGGACAAACTATCCTGGTATGTCCAGTAGTATCTATATCCAAGAGTACACCATGACATTGACAGCAGAAATCACACAACTGTTATTTTTTTTTTTTATTGTGAATTTTCTATTGTTTGTTTTGTTAAATAAGATTTATATGTATTGAATGTAATAATACCACATAAACCCTCTTTATCTTCTGTCTATGTTAATAGGGCTCCCTGATGATAATCTAGACTTGAGGTCAGTTAGAGAGGAACATGAGTATGAGAGAGATGGAAATGATAATCAGCAACAGGAAATCCAAGATGAGCCCTGTGCAGGTGGGTGATATGAGTAATATGATGTATAATACTTGCATCAGTCAGTGAATTCAGCCCATCAGATTCTGATATAGCATTTAAATCTGTTTAAAAAAACTACTAGAGGTTAGGAAATCTTCACATGTTTCTGAAGAATGAAGCAAGTAGCATAAACGTTTGTCTGGCCCAAGAGTATCTAAGATCTTCTCGAAAAACTCTGTATAGAGGCTTTCATGATGTTAAATATATGTGTTTCATGCATGAGAGGATGGGTACAGAGCTTGGGATCAGGATTGCTAGCTACCGCAAAGAGTTTGTGTGAGCGAGTGGTCAACTTGCTCTCCAATCACACAACAGAAATAGATGCAATGTCCCCATCCCTCCACTCTCCCCAAGTATTCACTGCACAAGGGAAAACATAATTGATAGGTTTGAGTCTGGTAGGCGTGCTCTATCAGGAAGTGGCAATGACAGACGAAATGGACCCAAAGTGGTTTAAAAGTTCTTTAACACCCCTCAGTAGTACAGTTGGCATGCTTGTATACTTTCAGAATGGGTAATGCAGTTTATTGAAAACACAAGGACTTATGTACATGGTAGAACAAAAGGGTCCTGGTAATTCAATTAGTCTAGGTGCAGGGTTATATAAATATATATATATTGTAACAGAGTGAAGCAAAGAATACTCCTAGAAGTGGGTTTAATTAAAGATGCTGGAAGATTGCTCTGGAGAAAGAAAGAGTTAACTCCGGGCAGTGATCAGAGGCTAATTGAAGCCCAGCTGTGGACTGCATTTAAGACCACAGCAGAGAGATGGGTGGAGTCTCTCTCACTTAGGCTTGGGCCTAAGCAGCGTGAGCAGTGTGTGGAATCTGTTCCTGTTGGTGAGCCGCTGTTAGAAGCTAAAAGCCAAGGAGGATTGCAGAGCAGAGCCAAGTCGTTCTACAGAGCAGAGCCAAAACGGTTTGCACAGCGGTTTAAAGGTAAAACTGTTTTTGCCTGGAAGCTGGCCACAGAGAAAGCGGTTTCCAAATGTAAAGACTGTTAATTAACTTTTGTTAGATTATTGGCAGAAGTAAGCCATAATATGGTGTACTTTTTGGACTTTTAATAAAAAGATTGAAAGAATACATGATCTTCTCGCTGTTAATCTAGATGGTAGCAGGTCAAACTACCACAATATATATATATATATATATATATATATATATATATATATATATATATATACACACACACACACAGTGAGATCAGTAGAGTATTGCATATATAGTAATGCCTTGTTATTGGAGATTTATCTGATTTATAGTGACAAGCTTTTGAGAGGTTTGACTCCCTTTATCAACTCTGAAGCAAAACAACTATATTGTTATTAAATGTAATGGATCCTAATATCAGGTAATTCTCTATTGGAATAAACAGGTCGACTTGATGAAGATTTAGAGACTTTATCCATTGGTGAGGACGCAGTGGGTGAGAGAGAGGAGCCGGATATTCATCAGGAGGAAATCTTTCCAGGACCTGTGACAGGTGAGTGATAAACATAACCATATCAGATTGAAATAGATCACCCAGAGTGCACTGCAAGACCTGTTCCTCAGTCCAATCCCAGCATCTACTTGAATACTCCACATTAGTACAGGATTTATGGAGTGTAAATGTGACCAATAACCCAAGAGCTGACAGTATACCCTGGACCTTCTGCTGTATGTATTTGCTTTTGAGCTTATTATGCTCTCACCAACTTCTTCTCCTCAGTAAATACTTAAAATACAATGGATGGGATCTGGGTAAAGGACCCCTTTAGTGGTCTTATATATATATTTCTAAATAAGTCTATTGTGCCCACTGTTGCCTGAGTAATTAGAAGATGGCTGAGTACAGGGCATGTTGTGTGAGACACTATGGGAGAAGGCTGTGATTGATAGCACAGATTTCTCCTGGACTGTACTGACCAGTTAAACCAAAGCTGTCCTGTTTAGGTGAGTATCAGTAATCCATGCCTGCACAGATAGATGTGGTAAGGGTTACATTTGTATTTGTTGGTATTAGTTCAGGAGCACAAGATCACTGAGCACTAACCCCCTACACTGGTCTGCATTGCTCAAATTCCAGAGAGGCAGGAGAGCAGAAACCTGCATTTTCTGCCATCATAATACAATAGAACCCATTCCCTTCTGACAAAACCTTACCATTGATGTGAATGGGAGAGACACCCCTGCACCTGATTAATTGCAGTAATGGAGCAACCTTTGGGCAGTCTGTTATACATGTAAACACAGATTGTATTTTATTTGTCCGTGGAAAAAATGCATGTATTTAAAAAATTTAATAAGTATTTTATCATGTTTTTAGAAGATCTGTTCTGTGATGCGGTCCAAATTGTGTGTAATTAAGTGACCCTTTAATTAAGCTTTTACTGTGCATTTAAAATGAAATACTAGTTTTCAATCATGCACCCAGACTATATTAGCTCTAGGTCGCTGGATTCCTTGCAGCTGCAATCACCAATTTAAGATGTAACTACATATGGGATAGTTTGGTTATGGGGAAGCTTAAAACAATTACACAAAGCCCTAATTTGGTCAGAAGTGAAAACTTAAAGGTATATGCAAGTGAGCTGGGTTATGAATGCATCTGATAGAGGAGAATTGGTAGTGTATGAAAAAAAAAAAAATTTGCATGAAAAAATACCAAAATAAACATTTAAACCGTGACCCTAAAGTTTACTGAATTTCTTGCATTCGCAAACTGTTTTCTATCAATTTTGACACCCCCTGAAAATCCCAGCGAAAATTAGCATACATAATACATTGTATCTTTTTGGTCTGTGAATTGAGCTGCATCTTTCCTTTAGATTTCTGTAATAACCAGAACAAGGATTGTTTTATCTACTTAACATCTCAGGTGATACTTCCCTCAGCCCCAGTGAATTGCCCCCATCACCTTTCCCAGCCCCAGTGAATGGCCCCATCACCTTTCCCAGCCCCAGTTAATTGCCCCCATCACCTTTCCCAACCCCAGTGAATTGCCTCCATCACCTTTCCCAACCCCAGTGAATTGCCCCATGACCTTTCCCAGCCCCAGTGAATTACATACACTCACACAGAGCCACATGCACAGAGATCATGAACCTCACATGTTGCAGGACCATAAATCAAGCATAAATGCTAATTCGCCTAAAAGACAGATTAGAATAGGAAGAAGAAGCTGAAATCTTTGGTTTCGGTACAATTATAATTTGTCAGAATTTATTAAGTAGAGGGTGTATGTCTAAAGAACAACTGTGTAACAGCTCATGCATTTTTACTTGAATGTCGATTTTATGGTCCTTTAAGGATCTTTAGCTTAGCCCAGTGTAGCAGCCACTGCTAGCTGGCTGCATGCTCAATCCTGGGGGTGTAAACATCACCCCCAACATTTTATTTAATGTAAAGCTAAAAAAGCATAGTGCATACAAATAAATGTAATCATACACTACTAATTCCCCTCTTTCAGATGCATTCATAACCCAGCTCACTTGCATATACCTTTTAACTCTATAAAATGTATATGTATATGGTAATATGCGGTTCATAAGAGCACAGAGACTAAGCTGATTTAAAATAGTTTAATATAAATAATTCAATAGTATAAATACACAAAAGAAAATGGATATACAATGACATTTAATACAACCGATAAAAAAGGGAAAAAACTAAAAAGGTCCTGAACATTAGTTATACTTATAAGGCTGTGGTATAGGTGGATTTATCCATTGTACTAAGAAGGTCCTGAACATTAGTTATAATTGCCAGGCTGTGGTATAGGTGGATTTATCCGTTGTACTAAGAAGGTTCTGAACATTGGTTATAGTTGCCAGGTTGTGGTATAGGTGGATTTATCCATTGTACTTAGAAGCTCCTGAACATTAGTTATAGTTGCCAGGCTGTGGTATAGGTGGATTTATCCATTGTACTAAGAAGGTTCTGAACATTGGTTATAGTTGCCAGGCTGTGGTATAGGTGGATTTATCCATTGTATTAAGAAGGTCCTGAACATTAGTTATAGTTACCAGGCTGTGTTGTAGGTGGATTTATCAGTGAGGATTTGGTCAAGCCGTAAGCAAACTTTAATCTTTAACTGATTCTCGAAGCAAGATAAAGGACGGCTCATCTGTGTTCATTTTTTTTTTGGCATCACTTTTCTCATTGTCCCTTTGCCAGCTGAATGCAGCCTAAGATGTCGGGTGACCATAAATTATACACAGAGTAATGACTACAGGAAGCCTGAATATCTCAGTGAACCCCAGTAATCCGGCACCACCTGTGATTTCTTATTCACAGAAAACGGAGAGTTGTTAGGAATGTGACGTCCCTGATCTTCTGCAGTATTGTTTTGTGGTCTACATCATTTGTGTGGCAGCTAGATAGGGGCTTTGTTCATCCATTGGTATTATATTGTCATTTTACAGTTAATGTAGGTATTTATTTCTAGGGTTCCCTGGTGAATATGTATCTACTGTATCAATTAGCGAGGCAGGCAAAGATGAGATTGCACATCCAGACCTCGGAGCAGGCAAGTGGAAAGCTTGGTAATAATATGACTGCTGTCTTGAAAGAAAACATGAAAACGTATTTGTTGTTTAAATAATAGTTTTAATCATAATGTTGTAATAATCTCAGTTTTATTAAATCCATAAATAATGTAATCTAATTTTGCACTTTCAGGACATTTGAATAAAACACGTAACTCTGTATTGGTTAATAAGGACGGAGAGGACGAGAGAGAGGAAACTAATATACATCAGGTGGACATGAACTCAGATCTGTGTGCAGGTAAGTGAATATATACATAAATATAGATCTCTGATCTGGATCATAAAGAAAGAATTCTGTGGCTGCTGGTATTACCCACCTTAATGTCAATGGCGGAGGTGGCTATGTCTAGTAGAGTGCTAATTTTTCAAGCACAAAATTACGTATACACAATTCTGTTAAGGCAAACACCCACCCCTTTCCCTTCCTTGATGATAATGACTTCAACTAGAGGCTTATTTGATAATAAATCTTTGAAAATAAATAAATATTGCTTTGGAGGGATTTTGTCGCCCCCAAAAGCTGGCAATGTATTTCATTCCTCATTTCTTTCTAAAGTGAATAATTCAGTATTGTTTGTGCTGTATGTTTATTCAAATTTCCATCTCCTGAAGACTAATTAGTTGCTTTGATGCGCTAATTAGAATCACAGTCTGCTTGTCTGTGATGGTCAAAACAATGACCCCAATGTTGCCATTCATTAAAATCCTCTCAACCACCAAGGGTGTAGGAACTGAAACAATGATGTATATCTGTGGAAAGATTTACTGCTACAGAAGATGAAAATGTAGCGAACAAACATTGGCTGTTGGTGGAAAGTGTTGATATGAGCAATGAAAATTAGTGATGTTTGATAAGATTGAGGGCAATAAAGCAAAATAAACGTAAAATCAGAAAATCTGCTGAAGTGCGAGATTTCCTCCATAGTCGTATAGATTTGTGGGAGCACCTCTTTTACATAGTGGGCCATGGTTGTGGATGAGAACTAGGGGGTCGGCCTATGGAGTTAGTATTGTGTTGTACTGCGAGGTGGTAATGTCAGGACAGGTGAGCACAGTGAGGGGGCTGAGATTAAATTGGAAATATATGGGTCAAGAGCTTGGAAGTTTCTGAAGAAGAGCAGTGAGTCGAAGGTGTGGTGAGGATGCAGGTTAGGAGGTTGTAGTCAGATAGAGGGAGTGGGGAAATATCTAGGTTGGAGATTGTGCAGAGATTGACAAAGATAAGGTCAAGGGAGTGTCCATCACTGAAGAAGAGCAGTGAGTCGAAGGTGTGGTGAGGATGCAGGTTAGGAGGAGGTAGTCAGATAGAGGGAGTGGGGAGATATCTAGGTTGGAGATCGTGCAAAGAGATTGACAAAGATAAAGTCAAGGGAGCATCACTGTTGGGAACTCTGTTCATTGTGAGAGACGAAGGGGAAATGTAAGTGAATCCCTAGAATGCCCTCATTTGGAATATGGAGTACAATTTTGGGCACCACTTCATAAATAAAAGGCATTTTAGAGCTGGAAGAAGTGCAGAGAAGGGCAACAAAATTAATTAGGGTAATGAAGGGATTAAGCTATGAACAAACAACAAAAATAAACTGGGTCAATACAAGGCGTTGTCAATTGAACTTTTTGTGCCAAGAGTTTTCAACTGACAAGGGGACATCCTTTGAGGTTAGAAGTAAAAAGATTCCACCTTAAAGAAAGAAAAGGGTTCTTCACAGTAAGGGTGGTTAATCTGTGGAATTCTCTACCAAGGGAGGTGGTGACAGCAGATTTGATTGATAACTTAGAGATTGGATATATTTTTGAATATATAAAGGCATTCAGGTTTATCCTGGATAATTAGAGAGGGAGTATTGATCCAGGGAGGAATCCGATCGCCAGTATCTGTGGTAAGTAAGGAATTTTTCTCGCCTTGAGACAATTCGCAATGTTTCAATGGATGTTTTCTATTTGCCTTACTTTGGATCAATTAGCAATTAATCCGCGTATTAAAGCATCAGGTTGAACTTGGACCAAAAGTCTTTTTTTTTGTCAACCTCAGTTACTATGTTATCCTATTTCAGAAATAACAGGTCACCAAGATGGCAGACTGCACACTGTATATGAAGAAGAGTATGAGATGGATGTTCAGGACAATCAGCAGGTGGTAATCCGTTCAGATCGCTTTACAGGTGAGTAACAGACAAGAGATTGTATTTGACATTGTGAAAAACGTAAATGATCCTTCCGTGTCCTGTTAGTGACTGATGCAGCACATTACAGTTTTTGAATGGGAAAAAAGACTATCAGAAAAATACAAGGTCTACTCCACAACCTTGTTAGATCTAGTAATTCCTGCAGATTCATATTTCTGTAAAGGGTGACTGTAGTTTGGTAAAGTTTTCAGCTGCTTGTGAAGTATGTAACAGAATAATGCTGTACAGATACCAATAACCGCATTATCAGCAATGCAAAGACAGGATCAGTACATATTATTACATCTAGATGACTCAGATTGTGTCATAAGCATATTTATCTGGTTATTTTGTGATCATCTGTCTGGATTGTTAACATTTAATGTATATGGGTGACCTATACTAGTTTGGTATAAATGTATAATATTTATCTTGTTGTTTTGCAGTCTCTTTTGTTTGTATGATAATGTGAGACTTGTCAGATCTGACATGTAACAAATCCCAGTGTGTGACCATAAAGACGTGTAACAAAATCCCAGTGTGTGACCGCCTCATGTTTATTTGTACTGATTAAAAAGACATGTAACAAATCCCAGTGTGTGACCATCTCATGTTTATTTGTACAGGCCATAAAGACATGTAACAAATACTAGCATGTGACCATCTCATGTGTATTTGTATATACCATACAGACATGTAACAAATCCCAGTGTGTGACCATAAAGACGTGTAACAAATCCCAGTGTGTGACCGCCTCATGTTTATTTGTACTGACCATAAAGACATGTAACAAATCCCAGTGTGTGACCATCTCATGTTTATTTGTACAGACCATAAAGACATGTAACAAATCCCAGCATGTGACCATCTCATGTGTATTTGTATATACCATACAGACATGTATCAAATCCCAGTGTGTGACCATCTCATGTTTATTTGTACAGACAGTGACAAAGTGACACCATCAGTTCTCCCAGAGTCTGACCAAGAAGAAGAGACAAATATGGGGAGTCCTCGGGAGATTAAAGAGGAGGAAATTCCTGTAAATATCCGTGAAGGTAAGTGATACATTATATATACAGGACTGTGATAGATATAATATGTGCAACACAAGTAATTAGTAGTAACCATAAGGGACACCTATATTTGGTGAAGTTAAAAAACTTTTCGTAATGATATTATTTTTGTTTTCAAAATATTTAACGCCCGCATCACAAATCACACAATTAAAATATTCTTCTTTTTGAATTAAAATTATTATACAAAATACAAATATTAAAGGACAACTACAGTGTAATATTTACAACTTCTGTTTGGAAGAGCTTGACTTGATAATGTAAAAAATATTTTACACAGTTTAAAATTAAATAATTCCAACCTTTAAACAGACTGTATATTTAAACATTAAACGAGGAGAAACAAAAGCAACTTTTAAAGGTAACTGTCCTTCAGTTATTTTCTCAAGACATACAGGTAAGTTTAATAATGTCAATATTTTGTAAATATCTCAATAAAAAATACGTAATGCAGGTTTAGAAAAACTTGAAAATGTTATTATAAGTTAGTTCCAGGCATTTGAATTTAAACAAAAGGAGCCCCATGTCAGATAGTGTCGGGCCATGTCAGAGTCAAGTGGAAAACCAACATTTATTTACAGGAGAAGGAGGTCTGATTACAGGTCAGGCAGTACAGCCTCTATCCATTCTAATTCATTTCTACACATTGTATATTAGAAGGATTCTTTATATTCAGCATGTTCCTAAAGTATACTAACATTTACATTTTTAGTTGTCAGTCAGTTTTTCTGATGCACCCATGACCAACATATTCTAATATTTTGTTAATTAAGTTGTTTAGAAATAATTACTGTTTAATTACTATTTGTTCTTCAGTCAAGTATGATGCAGAAAAATAATTGGGCATGCTCAGAGCCAGACATTAAATCTAACTTTTTATGTTTTCAAATATAAAATTTTTTATTGAAAGGGATACAAAGTAAGGACAGGCATTAGGTACATTAACACATAAGATTTTCTATAAACATATATACCTCGTGGTCAAATTACTAGCATCTCCTTCCAAGTTTTTATTTTTAACTTTTCCCATTATTAAATAGTTATTTAGGTCCTATAATTTAAGCAAGGGAAGCATGAACAAACATAACTTATTTACATAGAAACTGAAACTTTAGATAAACAAACATGTAAATAACTATGGAGATAAGGGAGGAATCCCTAGCTCAGGTTTAGTTTATACAGTTATGATGCATACATTCACCTCCTGTGTTGCGTTCCAGACGAACCAGTCAAATCAGAGCCTCCAGGACCAGACTTCGAGTCTCCTCCACTCCAAGCCTTTTTTTGGCCTAGTTCTGTTTTGCTTTTGTTATAGTGCTATCAGTGAGCCCATCAGGGCAAAGGGAAACCTAACGAAGACTCTAGCCAAGGCCTCCAGGTTTCTTGGAACTGAGCCAAAGTATCTAGAATAGCAGATGTTAACTTTTCATTTATTGCTATGTAATTTATTTTTTTAATAACCTCTTGCACGCTTAGCTTTTCTGACTTCCATTGGCTGGCTATGTGTACTTTGGTAGCGGCGGCCATAATCTGGAATAGCCTATTCTGTGTTTTTGATAAACTAGAGAGTTTAACCCCTAGTAGGCAGGATTCCATAGTGGCTGTGACTCTTATACCAAATAACTTTGTTGCCATTAATGCTATCCTTTCCCATAAGTCATGGACTGTCTGACATAGCCACCAGGTATGGGCGTGGTCTCCTATCTGTGAACAGCCCCTAAAGCAGTTACTACTCACTCTGGGATCATATTTGTTGAGTTTGTCTGGGGTGCAATATATTCTCTGGAGAACTTTTATAGATGTCTCTATGTGCGAGCAGTTACTTGTTGCCCTGCGTAGGTTGGAGAATGATTTCTGCCATTTTTTCCAATCCCAATCACCTCCTAGCTCCCTTTCCCACTTACAGATATATGATGGTTTTTCTGTATTATTTGATTTAGTGAATGTGTCATATAAAGTGCCTAGTATTCCTTTCGTTAAAGGCAGAGTTTTGCAGATTACCGAGAACCAGGAGGATTTCGGGGGTCCAAATTTTTTAAATGCTTCACAGGCCCAGCTTCTTATTTTTAGATAGTTATAGTGTTCCCCTGGGGGGAGGGTATGTCTTTCTTCGAACTGTCTCAGGGTCATCAAATGATTCCCGTTAAACCAGGAGCCCAACTTATCTAGTTCTCTGGAAGCCCACCAATGTTTTGACATAATACTCATGGAAGCCCAGATATCTTGTGAAGAAAGGACCGACCAAAGGGGAGATGTACCTATGCCCAGTTTGTTCTTAGATCTGGCCCATTTCCAAGTTGTTAAATTTAGGTTTATTATGGGGTTTGGGTGAGTTCTTATCGGGGCCATTTCTTCAGGAACCCAAATTAGTGTGTCCCAGCTTTGTTGTTGCATTTGCTGTTGTTCCAAGAAGGCCCAACTCGGCTGATGTCTGACTGAATGTATTAGTGGAAGTTGGGATAGCCTGGCCGCTTTAAAATAGTTTCGCAGGTTTGGGCAAGATAGTCCCCCATCTTTGCTATGTCTAAACATTACTTTCTTGGGGATGCGGGATTTTCTGTTGTTCCATATGTATCTAAAGATGTTGGACTGGAACCGGTCTAAGTCCTGTAAGGAGATTGGTATAGGGAGCGTACGGAAGAGATATAGAATCCTTGGAAGGATGTTCATTTTAACTGCCGCTATTCGGCCGGTCCAGGAGAGAGGGCAAGTCCTCCATCTAAACAAATCTTCGTTTAGTTTTTTGTACATGGGGGGGTAATTGGCCTTATATAACTCGGAAATTTTAGGTGTGATGTTGACCCCCAAGTATTTTATGTGCTTGGTGGGCCACGCAAAGGAAAATAGGGATTTCAAATGATCTATGTCGCCCTGTGCCATGTCTACACTCAGAGCTTCCGATTTCCCTAAGTTCAGCCTAAGCCCTGACACCCTACCGAACTTGTCAAGAGTTGACATCAGTGCCGGAATGGAGGCCCCGGGATTTGTTAGGGTGCATAGGATATCGTCTGCAAAGAATGAGCATTTGTAGTGCTGCAGCCCCACCTGAAGCCCTTGGATTTCCCTATCCGCTCTAATGAGTTGCGCTAGGGGTTCCATGAATATGGCGAACAGTAGGGGTGAGAGTGGGCATCCCTGTCTCGTTCCTCTCTGTATGCTAATTTGGGCTCTGTGATCGCCTGGCAACCTCAAGAAGGCTGTTGGTGCTTCGTAATATGTGCGGAGTAAGGTGATAAACCGGCCCCTAAAACCAAATTTGTCCAGGGTTTTAAACAGAAACGGCCATTCAACTGTGTCGAAGGCTTTCTCTATATCTAGAGCTAGCAGGCACATTGGAGAGTTGTTTTTCCGCGCTAGGTATTGGATGTTAAGGATACGTCTGACATTGTCCCCTGCCTGTCTATGGGGTATAAACCCCGCCTGATCTTTGTGGATAATTTCTGGCAGGAACTTGGAGATTCGAGTTGCCATTATTTTGGCCATTAGTTTGACATCCCCATTCAGTAAGGATATGGGACGGTAGTTCTTCACCTCCAAGCTATCCCTACCTTCTTTTGGTATGACTACCAGTTCCGCTTGATTTAGCTCCGGGGGCATTTTTTCCCCTCTCATGATAGCATTAAATAGGGATGTCAGGTAGGGGTTTAATAGGATTTCAAATTTTTTATAGTATTGGTTGGAATAGCCGTCTGGCCCTGGGGATTTACCTATCTTAAGGCTATGAATTGCTGTTCTCACCTCCTCTTGTGAGATATCTAGGTTAAGACTATTTACTTGTTGTTCACTTAATGAGGGGAGATCTATGGTACTTAGAAAGGAGTCAAGGTCCAACCCCTCTGCCAGTTTCCCAGACGAGTAGATCTGTTGGTAAAAGGTTTGGAACTGCTTCTGTATATCCCTAGGGCTGCAGGAGATTAAGCCATCTGGCTTCCTGATTTGGGTCACTCTAGACTGGATCTCTTTAGCTTTCAGCCTCCTAGCCAGCATTCTGTCTGGTTTGTTAGCTTTCCAATAATATAAGTGCCTAGTCCTCCTCATAGCCTTCTCTGTATGGGCAGAGAGTACTCCATCTAGTTCTATCCTGACTTTGTTGATTTGGTCACGGATCTTTGTGGAGGGACAGTTTTGATCGAGTTTTTCTAGGTTGTTGAGGGTGGATGTTAAATCCTCCTCTTTCCGTCTGAGTGCCTTACGGTGCTGTGCTGATAGTTTGATGCAGCAGCCCCTTATATAAGCCTTATGGGCTACCCAAATCCAGCCTACTCCTGTATCAGGAGAATCATTCAGCTCGAAGTACTGCCTAATGTCTCCCGCTAGGGATGCTAAGCTGCTGGGGTCTGACAGAAGGTGTTCGTCGATCCTCCAGCTCCTAAATGGGGATAGGTTAGGGCCTAACGTTAATTTAATAGCTACTATTGCGTGGTCAGACCAGGGGCAGGGGACAATGTCAGATTCTTGGATATTATCAAAAAGTAGTGAGCTTGTTAGGAATGTGTCAATCCTCGAGTAAGTGCCGTGCGTGGGCGAGTAGTATGTGTATTCCTTATTATCCGGGTGCAAGCCTCTCCAGGCATCCACTAAGCCCATTTTGGCCATTAGCTGCTTAATTTGGCTCCGTTTTTTTGAGAAGCTAGAGTCCTGGGCGTGTCCTGATCTGTCTAATGCTGGATCTAGGGTCAGATTGAAATCCCCCCCAATCACCAGTTTGCCTAGGTCTAGTGTGTCTAACTCTCTTAGCGTGTTAATCAAGGTTTGGTGTGGTGAGTTTGTGGGGGAGTATAGGGAAAGTAGGGAGATTCTTTGGCCTGAGACTAAGCCGGTGACCAAAACATAATTCCTCTCTTTGTCTATTCTAGTATGTTCCGGGGTGAATGGGAAGTGCTTATGTATCAGGATAGCTGCCCCTGCCCTCTTCGTTGACTGAGTGGCCATGTACACTGTCGGGTATTCCCCATGCAGATATTTTGGTTTACTCTCGTGTGTGAAATGAGTCTCCTGCATGAAGATAACCGAGGGCCTCAATCTTTTGTATTGCCTAAAGGCTTTCCTCCTCTTAAAGGGGGAGTTAAAACCCTTAACATTGTGAGTTATGAATGTGTACTGTGAGCTACTCATTGTGTTTTGGTGGATAGGAGTGCATGGTCTGCCTGGCTACCTTTTATTCCTTGTCCGACGTCCATTCCTTGGTGGCCGGGGGCGGGTGGAGGCTTGGAGGGGGGATTCTGGTGTTGGAGACTCCGTCCGCTGTTAGGCCAGAGGGAAGCAGAAAGACACAACATTAGATTTACAATTGACCAAGTTCCTTCAGTCCCACAGGCTCCTCTAATCTCCTGAAAGCTAGTCCCCTGAGTTAGGCTTTGTTGACTGCATAAACCTCGACTACTGTCAGCTGGGAATTTGTAGTTTTCCGCATACATTTTTATCAGTGGTGATCTTTCTGGACTTAGAGATAATTTGCTAATTGGTCCCTGGGAGCTTACTCGCTTCTCTATCAAGTCTAGTGGTATCCTCTCTTCAAAAATAATAACTATTAACCTCAACAACATTTTAACTATCTGAAGTAAACTAGGATGCCTTCCGTCTATTTCGGGCATCTGGCTTTAACAGGCCCTTCATTAGAGGCCTCGACTAACATCTGACCTAACTAAAGTCATCAGTGCCTATTCTACCCTCACTAAAGCAGGTCAGAGAAGTCCCATAAATGAATGAGAAAACAAAGACTCAAAACAACTTCCTGCTGGTGGGTTGCCTTCACTCCGATCGCGATGGTATCAGGCCTTCTGAAGTCGGGCCCGGGCCTCCTCTGTGCTGAGTACTCAGCCCGCCTTGGCTCCTGCGGGGCAAGTTTTTGTCTCTGGGACTCCTGGGGGGAGGCGGGTCTTCCTTCGGTCGCTGTGACCCTACCACAGTCCACTGTTTTTTCGGGATGGGAGGAGGAGGGGGGGAGTTGTGTTCCTCTGCTGGAAGGTCCGCTGGGCAGAGACGAATGTGGCGCAGTACTGCGAGGCAGTCTTCCAAGTTGCGGGTGGTGTGTGATGTACCTTGGTAGCTGAAGGTGAGGGCAAAGGGGAAGTTCCACCGGTATTGGAGCTTGTTCTGTTGCAGAATCGCCAGTGCAGGCTTCATCTGTCTCCTTCTGTCTAGTGTGTTGGGGGACAGGTCTGCATACACTTGCAGGTTGGAGTTATCTGGTCCTTTGACTGCCTGCTTCTTCCTTGTTTCTGCTAAGAGTAGGTCTCTGGCTTGTTGTCTCACGAATCTCACCACAACATCCTTAGGGGTCTCTGGGTTTCTCGCCCCTCCTAGCGCTCTGTGGGCTCGTTCAATTTCGAGGACGCCCTCTGGGTGATCGGGTAGTATTGAAGTGAAGGTGTCTTTTAAGTACCCTGTCAGGTCTTGTGTAGTCCTTGGGATCCCCCGTACTCTGACGTTATGGCGGCGGGATCGATTCTCTAGATCTTCAATCTTATCATTCAGCTCCATGATGTTATACGAGTTCTGGTCTATGGCAGACCTGTCATGTTGCTGCGCTTCTCCCATCTGATCCACCATCTCCTCCAGAAGTTGGGTCCTCTGCCCCAGTTCTTTCAGGTCATTTCTTAAGGGTTCTAGTGCCTTGGTTAGAAGCTGTTCTATCGTTGCAATGGCCCTAGGCGATAGGTCTATATGTTGTTTTGACCTCTTGGGTATCTCCTCCTGATCAGATGATTCAGAGTGGTCTGAAGCTGAATCCAGTGGAGATGGCGGCTTTGTTGTTTTGGGTGTGAAGTGCTCTCGGATGCCCTTTGCGGAGGAGTTCTTTCTACTTTTCTTCATTTCTGAAGATGGAGATGTGCGTGTTACAGGAGCTGTAGTATTTTTCCCCTTGCTTTCTCTGCTATCAGTTCCCTCAGGAGTGCGTAGCTGTAGAGTTTGTTTGGTTGGTGCGGCCAGAAGCTGTGTTCTCGTGTAAGATCGGTCGTTGTAGCTTGTTAGTCAAGGCCTCCTGTCAGGCTTCAATCACATCTCTTGGCTCAGTGCTTCATATCGGTCTTTGCAGGCTCCGCCAGGAGCAACTGGAAGGGGGCTTTCAGGCTGGTTGCCTTGGCCCACATCAACATCAGATTTACTGAGTGGCCACAGGGTGGCAGCAAAGGCTTTCTGCAGCAATGTTCATGCAGATCTTCACAGGATTTCACAAAAAATTAACTGCAGGGTTGTCTGAGGTTGTTAAGTCAGGGTGTAGAAATGTCACTGTGTGGGACCCAGGGGGTGGCAGGATCCTCTTCCTTAGTAAAGTTGCAGTGACTTCTTGCCCGGTAGAGCTCAGTGCAGGGACTGGTGTTGTCAGGGTTAAAGTGTCAGACTAGATATTAAATGCTGCTTTCCTTTAGTGCAATGAACTTTCACAGTGTGAGAGGCAAGACCCAGTATGGGGTGTCCAGAGGGGTTAGCTCTTCCTGGGGGTTGAAGTCTTGGGTGTAGGTCAGCTGGGATCTGTCTGTGTCTGTTCCCCTTCCACCATGAGGTGCCACAAAATGGCGGCCGTGGATTCGCGGGCTTTACCTCTCCCCCTTCTTCTTTGTATTGGTGGCTGCTATGCAGCCCAGCCTTCTCTCTCTCAGGGGGGTTTTAGGGTGTGTGGGATCCCCCTGCTGCCCCTCGGTTGTCTGGGTAGACGTTATGGGCCCCCGGTATCTGTAGAGGGAGTTCTCCCTCTGGCTAGGCCTGCTTTGGCCTGTCAAGATGGCGGCCCAGTGCTTCCTGGTCTCTCCCCGCAGCCCCTGGCAGATCCAGCCTACCTTGACTTCTTGTTGTGCCTCCGTGCTGCCCCTGGCCGGCCTGAGTCTCCTCTTGCTGTGTTGTGCTGGGGGAGCAGGCAGAGCAGGCACGCAGGACGCTCCCCTGCTATGCAGCAGCTGCCGAGTTCAGAGTGCTCCTGTACTCTCCTGGAGCCTCGTTCCGGTAGTCGGGGCGACTATCTGGGGGCCCGACGGCTTCCCCTGGTGCCCCCTGATGTTATTGGGGGTGTCACAGGGGGTTTACAGGGCAATATTGCCCAAATGTCAGGCAACTCTGACGGAGCTCTCCCCTCACACGTCCTGCTGGTAAGGACGCTAGCTCCGCCCCCCAACTTTTTATGTTTTAAGGAGTAACTACCTCTAACTGGACATCATTAAGGTGACCTTGTCATACTTTTTTTTATATAACTCCTTGGTGCTCATTTTGGGTATATAAAATTATACTGTCGCGTGGAAAAGACATTCACATGCATTTTTGAAGGATCTCCCTATAGGGCAGATTATCCTGCTGGTACATATTATTCTACTTCGATATATTATCAACTGACTGTGTACAGTGGCAGTCCTTCAACACAACTGAATAGGGATCTTATCTGAATCCACAGTTCCTTCAAGGTGTTTATTCCTGTTAGAAACAAAATGTCTGCTGACAATAAAGCAAAATTGAATAAAAAATAATTAGAAAAGTAAAGATTACACTTATTTATTTTTAGATTTTTTAAAACATACAGCCTTATTAAATTGCGATTCAGTAAATTTAAAAGGGCTCTATTTAAGCACAGAGCATATTTTAGTTAGTGAAGACCTTGCTTTTGGATAGAAGTTCACTCACTAAAAACGTCTGTAAAAAAAAAATATGCTGTGTGCTTAAATAGAGCCCTTTTAAATTTACTGAATCACAATTTAAAAAGGCTGATAGATTGCAAACAATTTAGACAATTTTTTTCATGAATGTATATAGTATATATAACACCTCAGTGGTCCTTCAGTAAATATCTTTATTATTATTATTATTATTATTATTATTATATTTCCTTGAATAGATGGATCCACAAGACAGAATACTTCTGGACAATATTACAACAAAGTGATTCATACAAAGAAATGTAGGACTGAAACCACCACAGAACTTCACCAAACCATTTCTGTTCAGTATAACAGCAATGGACCCAAATCACAGAGAGACCCTCGGCAGAAGTCTCAAGAAAGAAAGGAAGAGTGTTCTGAATGTGGGAAATATTTTGTTAGCAAGTCTGCTCTTCTCCTACACCAGAGAGTTCATACAGGGGAAAAACCATTTGCATGTTCTGAATGTAAGAAAAGATTTACTCAGAAATCTAACCTTATCAAACATAAGAAGCTACATACAGGGGAGAAACCATTTGCATGTTCTAAATGTGGAAAATATTTTGTTAGCAATTCTTCTCTTCTCACTCACCAGAGAGTTCATACAGTGGATAAACCATTTTCATGTTCCGAATGTAAGAAAAGATTTACTCAGAAATCTCAGCTTCTAAAACATAAGAATATACATAGAGAGGATAAACCATTTGCATGTTCCGAATGTGAGAAAATATTTACTCAGAAATCTCACCTTATCCAACACAATCGTATACATACAGGGGAGAAACCATATACATGTGCAGATTGTGGTAAATCTTACACATATCAATCAACTCTTCGTCTCCATAAAATATGTCATTCCAAAGAGAAAACATTTGTATGTTCTGAGTGTAAGAAAAGCTTTACCAGCAAAGCACACCTAAAAACCCATATAAAAATTCACACAGGAGAGAAACCATATACATGTACTGAGTGTGATAAATGTTTTAGCACACCGTATCATCTCATTAGGCATCAGAGAATTCATACAGGAGAAAGGCCATTTGTATGTTTGGATTGTGGGAAAGGTTTTAGTACCAGCTCAAATCTAGTACAACATCAAAGCATTCACACTGGAGAGAAACATTGCACATGTTCTGAGTGTGGGAAAAGTTTTAGATGGAGATCTGGTCTTTATTACCATCAGAGAATTCATACAGGGGAGAGACCATATGTGTGTCGTGAGTGTGGGAAATGTTTTATCACAAGTTATGCCCTTAGAAAACATCAGATAATTCATATAAGATAGAAACCATTGTGCATTTTAGGGTGGTAAGTAGAGTCCCAGGAAACATACATGAGAAATGGTATCTTATATGACAATACATTTTAATGAACCTGGTTAGCAGACAGGTAGAGGAATCTCTGTATCAAGTTTACCCTTATTAGTTCAATAAATATGTGTTTATAAAGTCAACATTAAAACAATCTATAAATAAAATGTTTTTAAATGAATGTACCTGCCTGGTATGCTGGTTCTGTATCCACCTTCCGCCTTTGTGTGTGTGTATAATGCTATTTTTATGTTGTAGGAATGTTAAGTTCAGGAAATGTACTTAGTCACATTTGAATAAGAATGACTTTTTCTGTATTAGGTAGTTGAATTTTTAGACTATTTTTGTATTACCCATTAAATATATTGCTATTTTTTGTTGTAAAGAAGTTAACTATTTGTCTATAATGGGTTAGTCGATATTTCATGTTAGATTAACAAATGGGGAGTGCACTTCCACTAACTATAAAAAGAAACCCCTAATAATAAAAATAAAGAGGAAAGCATATAATTCAAAGCACTTCTTTTGGTATATGGGAATAATGAAATACAATTTAAGTTTTATTTGTTAGTCTAAAAAGAGCAAGCAATATAAACTCACCAGAAATGATATAATTTACTTCAAGATTTTGCCTCAGTTGTATGGTATACTGATATTAATTCTTTAAATTGGATCTAAGTTAGTTTATTCCATCTCACCCCTAGTAAATACTGACCAATATAGGCTTCATTAATACGTTTGCTATTCCCTATATTTAAACTCAATAACATATATGGGAAATGTAGTTGTTCTATAATGTCATTCATAATATTTTATATATTTGGAACTAAAGTTGTAAGAGGGAACAAAGTAATTATAATGGAATATACTAGAAATTATAACATTACAGGGGAAATTACAAATTTCTAACTAAAATAATATACATTGTATTAATCTAGCAAACATTCAACAAGCCAACAATTGCCTTCAAACCTGTACAGTGGGGTGGGGGGTAGTATTTGATCCCCTGCAGTTTTTGAACGTGTGTCCACTGACAAATAAATGATCAGTCTATAATCTTAATGGTAGGTGTATTTTAACAGTGAGAGACAGAATAACAAACAAAAAAAAACAAGAAAGTTATAAATTGATTTACAGGTCAGTGAGGGAAATAAGTATTTATTTGATCGCCTATTAATCAGCAAGATTTCTGGCTCCCGGGTGTCTTTTATGCAGGTATTGAGCAGAGATAAGGAGCACTCTCTTAAAGGGAGTGCTTCCAATTTCTGCTTGTGAACTGTATAAAAGATTCCAAACTCTACATCATGGCCAAGACCAAAGAGCTGTCCAAGGATGTCAAGGACAAGATTGTAGACCTACACAAGGCTGGAATGGGCTACAAGACCATCGCAATGCAGCTTGGTGAGAAGGTGACAACAGTTGGTGCTATTATTCGCAAATGGAAGAAACACAAAATAACTGCCAGTCTCCCTCGGTCTGATGCTCCATGCAACATCTCACCTCATGGAGTTTCAATGATCATGAGAATGGTGAGGAATCAGCCCAGAACTACACAGGAGGATCTTGTTAATGATTTCAAGACAGCTGGGACCATAGTCACCAAGAAAACAATTGGTAACAAACAACGCCGTGAAGGACTGAAATCCTGCAGCGCCTGCAAGGTCCCCCTGCTCAAGAAAGCACATGTACACGCCTGTCTGAAGATTGCCAATGAACATCTGAATGATTCAGAGGAGAACTGGGTGAAAGTGTTGTGGTCAGATGAGACCAAAATCAAGCTCTTTGGCATCAACTCAAATTGCTGTGTTTGGAGGAGGAGGAATGCTGCCTATAACCCCAAGGACACCATCCCCACCGTCCAACATGGAGGTGGAAACATTATGCTTTGGGGGTGTTTTTCTGCTAAGGAGGACAGGACACCAGCACTGCATCAAAGGGACGATGGACGGGGCCATGTACTGTCAAATCTTGGGTGAGAATCTCCTTCCCTCAGCCAGGGCATTGAAAATAGGTCGTGGATGGGTATTCCAGCATGACAATGACCCAAAACACACAGCCAAGGCAACAAAGGAATGGTTCAAGAAGAAGGTCCTGGAGTGGTCTCTCCAGTCTCCAGACCTTAATCACATAGAAAATCTGTGGAGGGAGCTGAAGGTTTGAGTTGCCAAACATCAGCCTTGAAACCTTAATGACTTGGAGAGGATCTACAAAGAGAAGTGGGACAAAATCCCTCCTGAGATGTGAGCAAACCTGGTGGCCAACTACAAATGTCTGACCTCTGTGATTGCCAACAGGGGTTTTTGCCACCAAGTACTAAGACGAAGGGGTCAAATACTTATTTCCCTCAATGATCTGCAAATCAATTTATAACTTTTTGACATGTGTTTTTCTTGTTTGTTTGTTTTTGTTATTCTGTATCTCACTGTTAAAATACACCTACCATTACAATTATAGACTGATCATTTTGTGGTCAGTGGACAAACGTTCAAAATCAGCAGGGGATCAAATACTTTTTTCTCCACTGGCAAATGTCAAATGTATTAAAAAAAGATACGAGTCCTAGATAGTACTCACAAGTATAACTGCACCAGTAAATAAACACACACTACTGTATTTTAAAATACTGTCAAAGCAATGAAAGGCATTTCAATTGCACAACAGTCTCAAGCTTTCAAATCTGCAATAAAAAATAATTATTTGTTGTCACAACCTACAATGATGATGGAGTATAGAGAATCCTAGTCCTCTTATCTCCTGTAGGTTTTAGACCTAAGTTTGGGTGGCTCCAGACCAATGGACAGTCTTTGTTGATGCAAGAGCATAAGTCCCAGCTTTTGGTAGTGTGCCTGGGAAACCTGGAAGGGAGTCAGAAACAATCTCCTCTACCAGCATATGCCCCTGTGTCAATAATACACCTGCACACAAAGTCTTGATGAAAATTATGAACCATGTTTTATTTCAGAACAGCATATTTAACCACATCACACAAGAATGGGGGAAGTGGCTACCGTTAGCCAGCCCCAAATGACCTCTGGCCAATCATGAAGGGGAACTGTGGGTGAACCAATAGTCCCCTCCCAGTTCCGCCCACTAGGCGGGGCCAACTAATTCATTTGGGCTCTGCATCTCCACGGCAAAGCATGCCTTGGCTCTCCTGTGCCCATGCTAGGAAGGCTGAGAAACCTCAGGCCATCCCATTGTTTCTGGGTGCCTGCCTGTCTGCTCTCCATCTGTGAGCTCCCCATTGTTAGTACTCTGCTGGACACTTAGCTAATGGGATTAACAGGCCTTTGGGAACAAAGGAGGCTTGGCTGTATTCAACGGGCTTCCCCTCTACAGTATAATAACATACTAGTATAATAACATACATTCATATTCACAAATATAACACACAATGTTTCACCCACATATAACCAATATATCCCATTAGATCCCTCACAGGATACTCATTACAATGAGCCTAAACATGGAAGGGATGGGAATATGCTAAGGGGTAAACTTATAATACTTTATCCCCTAGACCACAAAATAACAATATAACCTTATAACAGTATAACAGGGGGTCTGGGAGCCCCAAACCCCCAGGTATCGTCTCATGTGTCAACAGCCTGTGACAGACATCTGTCCAAGTCCCAGATGACTGCCAAATGAGCCATGACATTTGTAACTTTTATTTCTGTTACATGGATCCTGGGAATCAAGTGGTTAATACATATCATGGAACCCACATGGACTAGAACAGTTGCTTTAATGATTTTTATTGATTTCTGCATTGCTGGATTGTGAGTCCGATTGTAAATTTGACTTCTGAACACTAATTAATTGTAGTTTAAACTCCATGTTTTACTGTTGTCATGATGACGATCTCATTTACTATTGGCTCTGTCTAAGAAGTATTGCGAGTGTTTAAGAAGTAATTTACGGGCTTGCTTAAATATTGTCAGATCATATGATCATGCCTCCAAAAATCCTACTTACAAGTGCATGGTTTGCGTGTGGAGGCTGTGAGATGGCAGGTGTGAGTTATAGACAATTGACTACATCTAAATGTTTAGAAAAAATGTGACCTGCAGCCAAACGTTCAGTTTGGAGGCAATTATGAGCTTGCAATTGAATGAGGCTCTAAGACAGGCCAGGCAAGGAAAGTTCAGGACTAACTGAGTTAGTTTGAGTTCCAATAAAAGTAGAAGTTCATACATAGAGAGATCCATCCAGGGTAAAATGGAGGTGGTCACATTGACATGGAATTTGGTATACTGGTAAACTGTGAAAGAAACTTGGAAACTGGGCACCATAGTGAATAGGTAGTTGCAGAACTGGTACACTGGCAAGTAGTAGTATGTGACTGATCAGATTGCCACAGTGGTGGAAAGCAACAGATTGCTTTGACCATATGTGGGCAAGCAGGTGACTGACTGACAGGAATAGGTATCTGCGGTGGTCTGGTACTCTTCAGAAAAAGTTCTGCCAAGGCTGGTACATTGGCAGCCAATTGCTCTGACTGAGCAGACTGGTACGATGGCAGATAGGAAATATTTCTGTAGCAACTGGTTCAGAGAACTCTGAAGGCACTCATTCCAAGGCCCGCAATAGGCCCACAACGTAGGGGTGGGGGGGGGAGAGGCCCGCAATAGGCCCACAAGGTAGGGGGGGGGAGAGAGGCCTGCAATGAGCTCCAAAGGCGCTCATTGAGATGGTCGCAATGGGCACAGGAGGGAGAAGCCCACAAAGTTGCGGGTTTGTGCATAGCGCATGCCAAGGCCCGCAATAAGCGGTGAAGCCGCTTATTGCGAAACCAGCAATGGGTGCAGAAGGGAGAGGGGGGAAAGACCCAGGGGAGGGAGAGGGTGGGAAAGACATGAGAGGGAGAGAGGGGGCAAAAAGACACAGGAGGGAGAGGGAGACACAGGGGAGGGAAAGGGAGGGAAGAAACGGGAGGGAGAGGGGGCAAAGAGAAAGAGGGGAGCGAGAAGGGGGAAAGAGACACAGGGTAGGAGAGGGGGCAAAGAGAAAATGGGGAGGGAGATGGGGAGCAAAAGACACAGTGGTGAGCGAGGTGAGAAAGAGACACAGGAGGGAGAGCGAGACACATGCCTTTGGAGCTCATTGCAGCCTAAGTCCTGCGTCACTGGCTCGCTTTGCGAGGCTCACAGTTGCAGCCCTCACTGAACAAGGGCCGCAAGCATGACCAAGTCCCGCGTCAACAGTACACTCGGATGATTATCTGGCCCAGGTTATACAAGAACCTACTAGAAATTAAGCTATCTTGGATTTAGTCATCACAAATAATATTGATATGGTATCAAATGTTGGAATAGGGCAACATTTGGGAAACAGTGATCACTACACAGTCTCATTTGAGATTAAATTAAAAATATTTTTTTTAAGGGGCCAACAAAAACTCTAAATTTTAAAAGAGCAGCTTTTAACGGTCTAAGGGCAGCAATACAAAGTATAGACTGGGACAGAGAACTGGCAGAGAAAAATACTGGACAACATTTAAACCCTACTAACTATACATACACATCGGCATATACCATGTGCGAATAAAAGTAAAAGGAATAAATCCCATTTAATGTGGCTTAACTATGATTTAAAGATCAAGATACAGAGTAAAAAACAGGCATTTAAATTATACAAACAAGAGGGGACAGAGACTGCTTTACAGGAGTACAAGGAAATCAACAAGGCAGCAAAAGGGCTATTAGACTGGCTAACATAGAAGATGAAAAATTAGCTGCAAAAGCGAGTAAGACTAACCCTAAAATATTTGTTAAGTATATAAATGGGAAGAAGGCGAGGAAGGAAGCTATAGGAACATTACAATGTGACACAGGCCCTCTGATAATTAGTGACCAGGAAAAGGCAGATGAGCTAAATAGGTTATTTTCTTCGGTATACACAAGGGAGGTACCAGTGGTTAGGACACTGCAACATAATGGGGCTACACTACCTTTACCAAATAATTGGTTAACACAGAAAGAAATCCAAAAGAGGTTATAAAAAATAAATGTCAATAAAGCCCGGATCCTGATGGAATACATCCAAGGGTACTGAGGGAGCTGGGTTCTGTAATAGCCAAACCATTATATCTAATTTTTCAAGATTCACTCATAACAGGGTCTTTACCAGATGACTGGAGAAAAGCTGATGTGATACCTATATTTAAAAAGGGAGCAAGAGCAAATCCAGGGAATTATAGACCAGTGAGCCTCACTTCTGTAGTGGGAAAGCTTTTAGAAGGGTTAATAAGGGATAATATACAAGAATATATCTATTTGAACAGGATTCTAAGTAGGAGCCAACATGGGTTTATGAGGGATAGGTTGTGTTAAACAAACCTAGTTAGTTTCTATGTGGAGGTTAGTAGGAACCTGGATCAGAGCAACTCAGTGGATGTAGTCTTTTTGGATTTTGCAAAGGCTTTTGATACAGTGCCACATGGGAGACTATTGTGCAAACTAAGGGATACAGGAATTGCAGTAAATATATGCACATGGATTGAGAGCTGGCTAAAAGACAGGAAGCAAAGGGTTGTTGTAAATAATGTGGTAAGTGGGGTTCCTCAGGGTTCAGTATTAGGTCCTCTCCTTTTTAACATATTTATTAACGACTTAGAAGTAAAGTAATGTCTCCATTTTTGCTGATGACACGAAGTTGTGCAAGGTAATTAAATCATAAAATGACGTACCTTCCCTCCAAAGGGATTTGCATAAATTAGGGAAATGGGCAATTAAATGGCAGTTGAGATTTAATACGAATAAATGTAAAGTTATGCATCTGGGAAGGAAAAATAGCCATTCAAGTTATAATCTTAATGGAGCAAATATAGGGATATTAGATATTGAAAGGGATTTGGGAGTACTTGTGGACAACGACCTACGTATCAGTTCTCAATGCCAAGCAGCATTTGCAAAGGCAAATAAAATATTAGCATGTATTAAGAAGGGTATAGAAGCCAGGGAAGCAAATATAATTCTGCCACTATACAAATCCCTAGTACACCCTCATTTGGAATATGGAGTACAATTTTAGGCACCACTTCATAAAAAGGACATTTTAGAACTGGGAAAAGTACAGAGAAGGGCAACAAAACTAATAAGGGCTAAGTTATGAAGAAAGATTAACCAAATTACACTTATTTTCTCTAGAAAAAAGAGGTGTCTAAGAGGAGATATGATTACCTTATATAAATACATCCAGGGTCAGTATAAAAATTTGCCAAGGGAGCTTTTTGTGCCAAGAGGTTTTCAACTGACAAGAGGACATCCCTTGAGGTTAGAAGTAAAAAGATTCCACCTTAAAGAAATAAAAGGTTTCTTCACAGTAAGGGTGGTTAATCTGTGGAATTCTCTACCAGAGGAGGTGGTGACAGCGAATTCGATAGATAACTTTAAAAAGGGATTGGATATATTTTTAATTAAAAAGGGCATTCAGGGTTATCCTGGTTAATTAGAGAGGGAGTATTGATCCAGGGAGAAATTCAATCGCCAGTATCTGGGGTCAGGAAGAAATTCATTTTTTTCCCTTTTGAGACAATTGGCAAAGTGTAACTGTTTTTTTGTTGTTGTTGTTTGCCTTCCTCTGGATCAATTAACAACTAATCCGCATATTGCAAATCAGATCTTAAAAGGTTGAACTTGATGGGCTAAAAGTCTTTTTTCAACCTCAATTACTATGTAACTATATGTAACTATGTAACAGCTCACCTCGCTCTGCAAGGCTTGCAGTCAACGGCTCGCCTCGCTTCGTGAGGCTCGCAGTTGCTGCCCTTGCTATGCGAGGGCCCCAATTATTTAATGTTGCAAAACCAACATCACAACGGGACCAACACTGACAACTATATATGTGATAATCTGACAATAATCTGACAATCAAATCCATACTTTGTCTATCAATCAAAACCATAAAAAGGCCAAGTAATGTGCTTCATCATTCTTGTTGTATATATAAACAGATCACTAAAACATACATTGTATTGCTCAGTCAGGCCTGAGTATCAGGGCTGGAGTCAGAGACTTTCCACACTATGGGTTCTCTGCAACTTGGTACTTTAATTCAAACCATATACTTTTTGTTTTTCTTAGTGACTGTTAGCAGCTTGGGACAGACATACTTTGAAATCTTTTCTCAGGTTGAATGTAATAGCATTTGAAATGCTAGACATTATTCTGAATTTAAAAGCAATTGCTAGAAGCAACCTGAGCATGTGCAATCATCAGGAATCCTTAGCAATTATTTCACTCTAGTACACATATAAATATATTGGTGGGAGGACCAGTGCGGTTGATATGAAATTGTAAATTCATTGTAAACTGATTATGAAAATGCACATTTTATAAATAACATTCAATTCAGAAAGCATGCATTTTACTGTAGTTTGAAACAATAGTTCTACAACTGAGATTTTATTAATAAAGACATTTTTTTTAACTTTAATGGTAAACAGCACAACATATGCACTGATTTTATGTGAGAAAACCTATACCTATTCTGATGGTGTGTCACCAGAGGGCAGTAGAGAGCACTTCAACACTTCTCCCCAGGAGTGAGATGGTTAAGAAGCACCTTAAAAGGCTTGGATGTGGCTGCAATCAGGGCCTGCTGCTACCTCCAGTTGAAGGATTGTTTGAAAGTTTGCAGCCTGTGAAGAGGCAGAGGAAGCCTGAGACAGCTCTGTGTGGTGAGAGAGAGGTCAGTGAGACCTGGAAACCCAGTCTGGCTGCCCGGAAGTGTGCAGCAAGCGCAGTTGAGAGACATTGAGAAAAGTGTCCAGCGTGACCGGAGAGGTCAAAGAGACACAGCTCCTCTGCAGATGGATTGCAGAACCTGAAGGGAGTGGACTCTAAAAGAGGCAAGTGTGCAGGCCTGTGTTTTGAAACACCATTGCAACCTCATTTGATGTTGGCAAGTTATAACAATGTTTATCAGTATGTCTGTCTCTTTTAAGCACCATATTAACCTTTGGCATTGGTAATTGATGTCTTTGTGCATGAAGTTGTTGTTGATTTTCTACTTCTGCCAATTTTTTATAAGCTTTACTGTATCGGTTATTGTCCATAATGTTATTTAGCTCTATAAAAACACTGGGTAAGCATTTTTTATTTTCTTCCAGTTGCATACGTTGGTCAACAGCTTCCATTGTATCTAGGACATATAGTTGAGCGAATTTTCTTTGCTCTCCTTCCTCTGGATGTAAATGTGAAGTCCGATGATAAATTTGGCCTTGGACTTTAAAAAACAGAAACAAGCTACATTGCAAGCTAATATTGCCCCCATAGATGCAAAGGATTTGGCACTATTGTAGGATCTTATGTTTGTCTTAACATTTTTGTAGTTTGGAAAAGTAGGTTCAGTCATAATGTTTTGTAAATAGATTGGCAATTCTTTTCTTTCTGGAAGTTTGAACTTGCCTTTTTGACAGCAACTAATAAATTGGCCATCTCTGGGTCTCTCCTGTTTAAAATAATAAGCCTCACAAAACTGACATTGAGTAGTCATGTCCCCACAACTATGAACCTCTACTGCTAAAGACTTGAGTAAAGGACAATTTGCAAAGCATATAGCAGTTTGACTTTCATATTCATCAGGTGAAATGTCATATACTGTTTCAACAACAGGTTCTAAATGCTTTGTTTTTTTGGTGACTTTTCTTGGTATATCTTGTATTGGTTTAGATAAAATGTCATGTAATGTTTCAAGAACAGGTTCTAAATGCTTTGTTTTTTTGGTTGCTTTTTTTGGTATCTCTTTTATTTTTTCAGGTAAAATGCCATCTTCTGTTTGAGGAACAGGTTCTAAATGCTTTATTTGCTTGGTAGCTTTTTTTGGCTTATCTTTAATGTTTGCAGCTGATAGTCTTTTGCTTGCAAGTCTTTTGTGTTCTTTTTCTCGTCAAATTTCTTTCTCCTCTGGTGTCTGCTGGTTGGCCCATCTCTCTTGTCTTTCTCTAGTTTGACGTCTTTTCTTTTCTTGTTTGCTCTCGTTAGTAGCCATGTTAATCTGTAAAAGAAAATCATTTATAATTAGTTTAGTTTGAGATGTTAAGTTTGTTTTGTACATTTTTTATTAGCAACAGTTTGTCTATATGTGCTTGTAGTTTATTATAGTGGTAGTTTCTTTGTATTGTTAAATAAGTGTATTTAATTTTTTTGGACTTACTTTCTGTGGTAGGTTGTAATTTTGCCTTAGATGAATAGCACAGGGAAGAAACTGACACTATACCTTCTTCTACATCTAATAGGTAATTCAAATTTATATTTTAGTTGTTTTTAGTTTTTTTTGTACTTTTAACTTAGAGACATAGTAGAGGGCAAAAATTAGTCTTTGTAATTTTTAGTACAGGGGATTGGCATAATAGTATTTTGATATTTTATTGAAAAGCTCATATGTTCGGTCAATGATTTTTTTTTTCTTTCTTGGGGTGTTACTACTATTTGTTGTACTATTCTATTTTATGTGTGTGTTTAGGTTTTATGCTTAATATTGTACAATACGACTGGTAATTTAGAATGACAAATTTTATTAAGTCTATGTTTTGAGACTTTTGTGGATTATTCTGTTTTCTTTTTTTTTTTTGGCTAGATTGAAGTTCGGATTTACTGTTAAACATTATTGTCCATAACAGACAAATAAGAGGTAAATAAGAAATATGTCAGTTATATTTTGGTAAAAGTTATAGGCCCTCATTCAATTGCGATTTGGCCAATTCAATAGTGCTCTAAATAAGCAGATAACATTTTTTTTTAAATAAGTTTTTAGTTAGTGAAAACCTTGTTTGTGGATAGATGTTTACTAACTAAAAACTTCTTTAAAAAAATATGTGATGTGCTTATTTAATGTATTTGTAATGAATAACAAATTTCATTATTTTGGTGTATTGTATCTGGTGAATTTTTCTGCTATGCTGTTTTTTGTGCAACCTTTTAAAAATACTTTAAATGTATTTGTATATTCCAGTTATCCTTTTTTATACTGTAATTATTAATGTTTTTCTTATTTTGGATATGATTGCAATGTTTTTAGCATTATCCTGTTTTGTGTCCACCACTTTTGGTATGCTTATTTAGGCTTCTTTGTAAGGCTTATATGTTCTTAAACATTAAAGAGGAATATTAATTTACTTTGCTATTTGTTTGTGTGATTTTTGGTACAATCCTATTTTGTGTCTACCACTTTTGCTATGCTTATTTAGGCTTCTTTGTAAGGCTTATAGGTTCTTAAACATTAAAGAAGAATATTAATTTACTTTGCTATTTGTTTGTGTGATTTTTGGTACAATCCTATTTGTGTCTACCATATGTTGCATACTTGATTTGCTTAATTAGTCTTTTTTATGAAGGTTTAATGTTTTTCTACAGTGAAAATGAATGTTTTTTCTATTTTTGATATTATGGCTATGTTTTTAGCATTATACTATTTTTGGTTGCTGCATTTGTTATATTGGCGGCCATTAAACATATATAGTTCCTTTATTTTTTATACTTGTTATACTTTACCTTGATTGAAGTGTCGAATGACAGCGGGTCCCCTCCTGCCAGTCTTCTTGTAGTGTCTGTTTGAAAAAGAACGTGAAATGGTTAATTGTATATTTCTTCTTTTTGATTTAGGAAAGCATGGTCTTTTTCAGCATGTAATGTATTTTTCTATCTTACCTCTTCTTTCTTTGTGTTCTTTAAAAGGGATTGTGGTTCACAATGCACGGTGCAAATTCTTGAGTGACGCTGTTGATGCAGAGTCGGTTTGAATAGTAAAAAAAAGGAGAAAGATTGAGCTTTAGGTTATATATTGAATTACAATACATGAATGTCATTTAAATATACTTCTTTAATTAGTTTCAATTAACATTAGTTTGTTTTCGGGCCTACACACATATATGTGCGTGTCACATATCACTATACATGAATCATATTTTAATAGTTAAAGTTGTTTTTTTTATGTCATTTAAATATACTTGTTTAATTAGTTTGGGTTAAGATTAGTTTGTTGTAGGGGCTATACACATAAATGTGCGTGTCACATGTTACTATACATGAATGACATTTTCATAGTTAAAGTTGTTTTTTCTTGTCCTGTCTTGATAATAAAATGTAATATATTATAGCTTACCTCTCAGTTGTAATTTTCAAAATGTAAAGTATGAAATTAGGAAACAATTGTCTTCTCAAGTAACAGCAGCAGTTAACTATCCAGTCACTCCGCGCATCACCTGAGTAGAAATGTAGAATTTTCTGGAAAGTAAGCAGTATTTATAAACTTTCAAGTGCATCAGACCGTTAGAACGCAATACGCATGCGCTATTTGCGTTCCAGCTTACAATTTGCGTTCCATCCGCCATTTTATGCGTAGTAGTTTTCAAAATGGTGGTTAATATCAGTGTAGCAAGTGCCGCATAGTATGTGTTACGTACCTCGTAAAGTTGACTGCATCGTTGTTTCAGTTTTGCAAGTCACTGTAGTATAGTTACGTCTGTAGCCTCGTTTTCGTTCTGTTCGGCGGCCATTTTTTCTCTCACTTAAGTGATTTTCAGCAGTTTGAACTCGTTTTTTTGGACTTATATGGACGTGTAAATTAACTTTTCGAGATGGAGGAGAGGGTAGAAGGAGAGATTATAAAGAGGGAGGGAGAGGGAAAAAAGAAGAGGCATAGAATCTATCTCTCTAACTTTCTATCTCCCTCTCTCTATATCTCTTCATCTCTCTCTATCTCTTCCTCTCTTTCTCTATCCTTTTCTTTAACTCTCTCCACCTCTCTCACTATCCCCCCTCCTCTCTATCTCTATGGAATCACTTTTGTGGGTGGAGACTGTGTCACTAGGCAGTGTCTAAACATGTTGTGAAGGAGAGGGGTTTATACTGTTGGGTGGAGTCAATGTAAGGGGAGTGGCCAGGTCTCTGTTTTCCACCCCACCAAGTTAGAAAGTCACCAGCTGTTATTGCTAATATATCCAATTATTTCTAATGATTTGTTCTTTCTAATGATCTGTTTTTAATACAAGTGTTGCCTTTGATGCAGAGAGAGCCCTGATGAAAATGTGTAAATCACAGCGAAACGGTCCTGTCGGTACACTCTCCTAAAATGCGCCCGGCTCCTCATCTGTGCAGTGGTTTGATTAATTTATACTAACATATATTGAAGTCCTGGTATACCTGCAGGTATAGTAGTAAGGGGCTATTTGCAGCCTAAGACTTTGATAATCTATCACGGCTCAATGTGATACTGTATCTGACTGAAGCAAGGGCATATGTATATGCTTTCTTTTTAATTGTTTTTAACAAATATATGTGTAAATATATATACATTATTTTTTGCTTTGCAATCCTAGGGTTTTTCTATGATCCTATCGGATCAATATATTTATGAGGATTGCCTTTGCAATTGATTTAGTTGGTATTTCTTGATATTTGTTTTTATTCACAACACATCCACTGTTGTGTATCTGTATCTATAGGGGTCTATATATGTTTACTTACTTTTGTTGCACTTTATATTTATAGTTATATTTATTAGTGCACAGTACATTTTTCTCTACAATTTGTATTGCACTCGTTGCTTTATCTTTTATTAAATATAACACCTAATTTTGCACTTAATATTAATAGTGCACATTACATATTTATTAATTTATATATGACAGTAGCTTTTATGTTTATTTATTTAGCCCTATATACATGTGATTGTGTGTCTGCATACAATTTCCTTGAGGATACCTATATTTGTTACATGTGTTTATTAGCATATATATTTGTTATTGCGGCGTTATTTGCAAGACATTACAATTAAATGATTATTTCTTGTTTTTTTGTAACTACATGTGGGTGTTATGCACCATTTCGTTATTTTTAAATTAATATCTGAGATATTTGATGCCAATTAAAATATGACCTGGAAGAGAAAACTTTTCCACATTTCTGGAAATAAAATGGCTTCTTTTCTGTATGAATCCTTTTGTGTGCTACCAGATTTGATCTGTACGCAAAGCTTTTCCCACATTCCTGACCAATGCATTTTATGTACTGATAGAACGTGCTTGTGTGAGAAACCTTTGCCACAATGATTACAAACAAATGTCTTCTCTCCTGTATGAGTTCTATTGTGTACAGCTAAATGTGTCTTTCGAGAGAAACTTTTTCCACACTCTTGGCAAACAAATGGATTCTCCCCTGTATGAGTTAAATGGTGTTCAATCAGTTGTGGACATCTACAGAGGTCGTTACCACAATCAGGACCAGTATGTGACTTTTGCCTAGTATGAGTTACGTGCTGTGCAACCACATCTGACTCTGCAGTGGCTACTAAATCACATTCTTGGCAAACATATGGCTTCTCTCCTGTATGAGTAATTTTATGTACTGATAGAACGTGCTTGTGTGAGAAACCTTTGCCACAATGATTACAAACAAATGTTTTTTTTTCCTGTATGAGTTCTATTGTGTACAGCTAAATCTGTCCTTCGAGAGAAACCTTTCCGACACTCTTGGAAAACAAATGGCTTCTCTCCTGTATGAGTTAAATAGTGTTCAATCAGTTGTGGACGTCTACAGAGGTCGTTACCACAATCAGAACCAGTATGTGACTTTTGTCTAGTATGAGTTACGTGCTGTGCAACCACATCTGACTCTGCAGTGACTACTAAATCACATTCTTGGCACACATGTGGCTTCTTCTCTGTATGAGTTTTATCATGGCCGGGCATTAGTGAGAAATCTTTCCCACATTGCTGGCAAACAAATGGCTTCTGATCTGTATGAGCTCTTCGATGTCTGGCCAGATGTGACTTCCGTCTTCCATATGATGCTTTTTCATCCTTCCTTTCTTCTATTCTGGTATGAAGCTTTGCACAGTTTGAGGTGTCCTTTCTAGCTTTCCTTGCTCTACAGATAACGTTCTTACTTTGAGCACAAGTTTCTTGTTTATCCTGATAGGACTCGGAATAAACATCAGGATTTACTTTGTAACAAAATGCAGAGAGAGAGAGAGATAGGGGAAGAGAGAGAGAGACACGCATAGAGAGATGGAGGGGAGATAGAAATAGAGAGGGCAGAGATAGGGAGAGACAGGAGAGAGAAAGAGGGAAGGGGAGAGCAAGAGAGACATGGAGAAATGAAGAGAGGGGGAGAGAGAGAGACATGGAGAGAGGTAGAGACAGGAGAGAGAAAGAGGGAGAGGAAGGGAGAGAGAGAGACACAGAGAGAGAGAGATAGGGGAAGAGAGAGCGAGAGACACACAGAGAGATGGAGGGGAGAGAGAAATAGGGAGGGAGGGGGAGATAGGGAGAGAGAAGGAGGGAGGGGGAAAGAGAAGGAGGCAGGAGGGGGGGAGAGAGTGAGGGGAGAGCAGCAAAGAGAGGCGAGAGGGAGTCCTTAGTGGGAGGGAGAGAGAGAGACTGAAAGAGAGAGAGAGGGAAATAGAGACATAGAGGGAGGGGAAAAGAGAAGGAGGCACAGAGTCAGACAAAGGGAGATAGGAGGGAGAGAGAGAAAGGGAAAGCGAGAGAGAAAAGGAGGAATAGAAAGAGGAGGTAGCAGCAAAGAGAGGGGAGAGGGAGACATAGTGGGAGGGAGAGAGAGAGGTAGAGGGAGGGAGAGAAAGAGAGAGAATGTGGGGGGGGAGAAAGAGGGAGGAGGAGAGAGAAAGAGAGCAGGAAGAGGAGAGAGAGAGACATAGAGTGAGGGAGAGAGAAAGGGAGTCAGAGAGACAGGGTAAGGGGAGAGAGAGACAGGAGTGAGAGAGGAAGAGGGATGGGAGAGAGAAAGAGAGAGAAAAAGGGAGGCAGAGACATAGAAGGTGGAGAGCTATAAAGGGAGAGACTGAGATGGAGGGATTGAAAGAACGAGAGAGAGGGAGGTAGAGAGAGACTGAGACAGGTAGAGACTGCAACAGAGGTATGGAGAAAGAGAGACATGGTGGGGGGAGAGCAGAAGAGGGAGGGGGAGAGAAAGGAAGAGAGAGGGGGGAGAGAGGGAGGGGGAGAAATTGTGGGGAGAGAGAGAAAGTGGGGGGGAAAGGAAGAGGGAGGGGGAAGAAAGAGGAAGGGGGATAGAGAGAGAAAGTGGGAGGGGGAGCGATAGAAAGTGGGAGACAGAAATAGAGGGAGAGAGAGAGAGAGACATAGAGTGAGAGAGAGAGGGGGAAGGGGAGAGAGAGACAGGAATGAGAGAGAGAGAAAGGGAGCGGGATATATAGAAATACAGGAAGGCAGAGGCATAGAGGGTTGGAAGAGATAAAGGGAGAGACTGAGAGAGAGAGAGAGAAAGAAAGAGGAGGAGAGAGACTGAAACGCATTTTGTGTTTGTTACAGATATATATGGTTTGTATCTCTTATGTAGTGACAGAGCATAGGTGGAAAACAATGTATATCCTTTGCAATAGATTTATACGCACTTAATGTTAATATTGTACATGTATATAGCCTAATTAAATAATTTACAGAATATACACAATTTATATAAAGCTCAAATTATATGTATAGGAAATAAACATTAGTCAAGTAAGGAGAGCTGTAATCATATTAGTCCAAAAAGACAGAAATCTAATACTGTATGTCCCATAGAACATAAAATGTAATATTCAATAAAAACTGTTAATTTATAAGATGAGAGGTGAATCGCCATCTTTTTTATGGGCAAAGGAGAGAACCGGCTCACAAAGCAAAGCTAATGTACATTATATACGTTGAATGAAAGGATCTGTCATAATAATGTGTTATCTTATTAAACACAAGTAAAATAACTGCATGCGATGCATGAATCAGAACAAACAGCACTTATAAATACCGCAAGGGATACTGGGAGTTGTAGTCCTCTCCATTCACGTCCTGTTAGTGAAAGCACTTCCGGTCTTCCGTTGGCTGCTGTGCTGTAAGTCTCTGTAAATCTGTTTTTATCTGGTTGGAAATGGCATTGATCTTGTGGGTAAATGATCACAGTCTGTAAGAGAGAGGCGGAGAGAGAAATTATTTTGGGTGAGAAAAGGAAATGTGTAGGGGTGGGGTGGGGGGGGAGACGGGGAGGAAGAGACACAGAGAGAGGGAGGGGAGAGAGACCGAGAGAGGGAGGGAGAGACACAGAGAGAGGGAGGGGAGAGACACAGAGAGAGGGAGATAGGGGAAGAGAGAGAGAGACACACACACACAGAGATGGAGGGGAGATAGAAATAGAGAGGGAGGGGAGATAAGGAGAGACAGAGGGAGGGAGAGAGACACAGAGAGAGGGAGGGAGATAGGAGAAGAGAGAGAGACACCCACACACAGAGAGATGTAGGGAAGAGAGAAATAGAGAGGGAGGGGGAGACGGGGAGTGAAAGAGGGAGAGAGAGACACAGAGAGAGGGAGGGGGGAGAGAGGGATGGGGAGAGAGAGATAGAGGGGAGAGACAGAGGGAGGGGAGATAGGGAGAGACAGAGGAGGGTGAAGGGGGGGGGGACAGGAGAGAGAAAGAGGGAGAGGAAAGGAGACACACACACAGATATGGGAAGAGAGAGAGACACACACACAGAGAGATGGAGGGGAGAGAGAAATAGAGAGGGAGGGGAGATAGGGAGAGACAGGAGAGAGAAAGAGGGAGGGGGAGGGAGAGAGACAGAGAGAGAGATGGGGAAGAGAGAGAGAGAGAGAGAGAGAGGGAGACACACACAGAGAGGGGGAGGGGAGAGAGAAATAGGGAGGGGGAGACAGGGAGTGAAAGAGGGAGGGAGAGAGAGAGAGAGGGGGAGGGAGAGAGACAGAGATAGGGAGGGAGAGGGAGAGAGACAGAGATAGGGAGGGAGAGGGAGAGAGACAGAGATAGGGAGGGAAGAGACAGAGATAGGGAGGGAGAGAGAGAGAGGGATGGGGAGAGAGAGAGGGAGGGGAGATAGGGTGAGACAAGAGAGAGAAAGAGGGAGAGGAAGGGAGAGAGACACAGAGAGAAATAGGGGAAGAGAGAGACACACACAGAGAGATGGAGGGGAGATAGAAATAGAGAGGGGGGGATAGGAAGAGACAGGAGAGAGAAAGAGGGATGGAGGGGGAGAGAGAGACAAGAGGGAGAGAGACACAGAGAGAGAGATAGGGGAAGAGACAGAGAGAGTCACACACAGAGATGGAGAGCAGAGAGAAATAGAGAGGGAGGGGGAGATAGGGAGAGACATGAGAGAGACAGAGGGAGAGGAAGACAAGAGAGAGGGAGGGAGAGAGACGCACAGAGAGAGAGAGATAGAGAGAGACACACACAGAGAGATGGAGGGGAGAGAGAAATAGAGAGGGAGGGGGAGAGACAGGAGAGAGGAAGAGGGAGGGAGAGACACAGAGAGAGAGATAGGGGAAGAGAGAGACACGCACAGAGAGATGGAGGGGAGATAGAAATAGAGAGTGGGTGATAGGGAGAGACAGGAGAGAGAAAGAAGGAGGGGGAGAGAGAGAAACATGGAGAAATAGAGAGAGGGAGAGACAGGAGAGAGGAAGAGAGGGAGAGATAGAGGAAGAGAGAGAGAGACACGCATAGAGAGATGGAGGGGAGATAGAAATAGAGAGGCGGAGATAGGGAGAGACAGGAGAGAGAAAGAGGGAGGGGGAGAGCGAGAGAGACATGGAGAAATGAAGAGAGGGGGAGAGAGAGAGACATGGAGAGAGGTAGAGACAGGAGAGAGAAAGAGGGAGAGGAAGGGAGAGAGAGAGACACAGAGAGAGAGAGATAGGGGAAGAGAGAGCGAGAGACACACAGAGAGATGGAGGGGAGAGAGAAATAGAGAGGGAGGGGGAGATAGGGAGTGTAACGGTACCCCCACACATAGAAGGGGGCACCCAGGCCGTTTTAGCCGATCCGCCCGTCCAGTGATATAGGGACAGCTAATGCAAGACACCCAATCCCCCAAGAACTGGATCCAAGGGGAATATACTGCAAGCCTTGAACTGGAACCTCACGAATAGCCGCTAGCAGCTGAACAGGAAAAGCACCCCTCAAGATGCCCACACTCCTGGCAGTCAGTCTGTAACAGCATCCCATGAATTCCCCCAAGCACGAGACACACGCTCTGTGTTTGAGGGTCAAGCAGTGAACTCACTTCTTTATTAAAACCAAGACATATATATAAAAAACCATTTCCACATACACCGTAGGGGCAGTGACTACCTTTGGTCAACCCCTAATTACCTATGGCCAATCAGACAGGGTAGGAACCATGAGACTCCCCCCATGGGCCACCCCCAGGCGTGGCTACTATGCTCATTCTCACCCAGACTGTCCCCGTAGACACTTCCTGTTCCCTCCTGGACTATGCCCCTGGGGAAACCCCATACACTGGCCCTTTGTTCAAGTCCTGGCGACACCCTGTGTTTACCTAATGGGGGGATGGTCAGAATCTGTAACACATTTCTACACATTTTTCATAACTTTAAAAGTATGCATCACATTCACATACATTTTCAGAATCAGCATACTCCAAATACAAACATGTGTCAAAATGATACAAATTGGTCCAGTGGTTCAAAAGTTAGATCACAGTCCTTTCTGACCAAATTAAGTATGGCTTTGTAGGGGGAAAGTCAACATGGGCCGTAGTCAAACGGCAGAATGTGTGCAACCAGACTTCTCCAATTCGCAGTGACGAGACTGATCTCGTCACATCTCTCCCCCTTTCCAAACAGACTAACAGGATATCTGACCTTCCGGTCAGATTCCGGGTTAGTCTGGAAGGCCACCCAGAAAACACAATCAACAGTACAGCCCACCCACAATAACTGGTTACTACACCTGGGTAGAGGAGAAACTTGTCCATGTCCTGGTGCCTCACCACGGCTGTGCTGGGCACTGGTAAGCAGCCTTGGTGGGTTGCTGAGTGGGCAGAGACCAGCGGTGCTCTGCCCTGGTGCCAGCGCTACCACGGAAGTAGCCGGTTTGGGGCCTGGTTGTAGGGTGGGGAGACCGACGGTCTCCCCTTTGGCTAAACAGCCCTGTTGCTGGGGGACAGGACCGACCGTCTCTGCCCCTGGTAGCTCACCCTGTTGCTGGAGAATGGAGTCTGAGCTCTCAATTCCCTGCAGCTCACCCTGACGCTGGGGAATGGAGACGGGGCTCCCAATTCCATGCATATCAATCTGTCGATGGGGAATGGAGTCTGAGCTCTCAATTCCCTGCAACTCACCCTGACGCTGGGGAGGGAGGACGCTGCTCTCCTCTCCTTGCAAGGTACACTTCCGCTGGGGAGGGGAGACAATGCTCTCCACTCCCTGCACTTCACACTGGCGCTGGGGATCTGGGCTAGCCACCCAGCATCCCTGTAGGGCCGGTGGAGAGACCTCGGTCCCATCTCCACCTGCCGCCTGGGGTTCCTCCCAATAAACCTCTACAATATCTTCCCAGCTGAAGGGGTCTGGATCTGGGTCTCTCACCTTGTTGTAATGCTGAGCCTTCCCAATGGAGTGGAAGAGATCTTGGTAGACCTGCTCCAGTTCCCACTCCAGGGTTGCTAGGTGAACAAGGTCTTGCTCTACCTCATGGGGGTCATCCCAGTCATGCCTAGCCTCCCTCTCATAGAAAATATCCTGTAGTCTGGTCTGCGCAGGGCTCCCAAAGTCAAGCTCTGCAAATGACTGCCATAACAAGCCAGGACCATCAAACTCCTCTCCCTCTGGCTTGTCATGCTCGGCTGTCCAGGGTGTATACTGTGCCATATACCACCAGAGCGCCTGGTAGGCATCCTCCAGCCATAGCTCCTGCCATGCACGGAGCTTGAGTTCCTCCACCCATTCCTCAAGGGGCTGCTCTCCCAGGAAGGGCATGCGCAGGGCCACTTGCTTCTGCAACCGCTGCTCTTCACTGGGGAGACTCTCACCCCGCTGGTATTGTACATTATCCAGGGCCTGGTACCAGATGCCTTTCCTTAATGCATCCCGGCCATCCAGGTCCTCATCTTCGTATAGCACTGCTGGTTCCATTCTGCTGCTTTTAGGGTCGCTGTACTGGGACATGCGTTGCCCCCAACTTGTAAATCCACAGAATGGTATCTCCTGTAGCTGTCCTTCTTGCTGTGGGAACAATTCCGCCGCTTGCCACCAGTGTAACGGTACCCCCACACATAGAAGGGGGCGCCCAGGCTGTTTTAGCCGATCCGCCCGTCCAG
This sequence comes from Discoglossus pictus, assembly GCA_027410445.1. Taxonomy (NCBI): domain Eukaryota; kingdom Metazoa; phylum Chordata; class Amphibia; order Anura; family Alytidae; genus Discoglossus; species Discoglossus pictus. The sequence continues at coordinate 72,842,753 of CM050174.1, forward strand.
TGATATAGGGACAGCTACTGCAAGACACCCAATCCCCCAAGAACTGGATCCAAGGGGAATATACTGCAAGCCTTGAACTGGAACCTCACGAATAGCCGCTAGCAGCTGAACAGGAAAAGCACCCCCCAAGATGCCCACACTCCTGGCAGTCAGTCTGTAACAGCATCCCATGAATTCCCCCAAGCACGAGACACACGCTCTGTGTTTGAGGGTCAAGCAGTGAACTCACTTCTTTATTAAAACCAAGACATATATATAAAAAACCATTTCCACATACACCGTAGGGGCAGTGACTACCTTTGGTCAACCCCTAATTACCTATGGCCAATCAGACAGGGTAGGAACCATGAGACTCCCCCCATGGGCCACCCCCAGTTGTGGCTACTATGCTCATTCTCACCCAGACTGTCCCCGTGGACACTTCCTGTTCCCTCCTGGACTATGCCCCTGGGGAAACCCCATACACTGGCCCTTTGTTCAAGTCCTGGCGACACCCTGTGTTTACCTAATGGGGGGATGGTCAGAATCTGTAACACATTTCTACACATTTTTCATAACTTTAAAAGTATGCATCACATTCACATACATTTTCAGAATCAGCATACTCCAAATACAAACATGTGTCAAAATGATACAAATTGGTCCAGTGGTTCAAAAGTTAGATCACAGTCCTTTCTGACCAAATGAAGTATGGCTTTGTAGGGGGAAAGTCAACATGGGCCGTAGTCAAACGGCAGAATGTGTGCAACCAGACTTCTCCAATTCGCAGTGACGAGACTGATCTTGTCACAGGGAGAGAGAAGGAGGGAGGGGGAAAGAGAAGGAGGCAGGAGAGGGGGGAGAGAGAGTGAGGGGAGAGCAGCAAAGAGAGGCGAGAGGTAGTCCTTGGAGGGAGAGAGAGAGACTGAAAGAGAGAGAGAGGGAAAGAGAGACATAGAGGGAGGGGAAAAGAGAAGGAGGCACAGAGTCAGAGAAAGGGAGATAGCAGGGAGAGAGAGAAAGGGAAAGCGAGAGAGAAAAGGAGGAATAGAGAGAGGAGGTAGCAGCAAAGAGAGGGGAGAGGGAGACAGTGGGAGGGAGAGAGAGAGGTAGAGGGAGGGAGAGAAAGTGGGGGGAGAAAGAGGGAGGAGGAGAGAGAAAGAGAGAGGGAGGAGGAGAGAGAGACATAGAGTGAGGGAGAGAGAAAGGGAGTCAGACAGGGGAAGGGGAGAGAGAGACAGGAGTGAGAGAGGAAGAGAGAGAAAAAGGGAGGGGGATATATAGACATAAAGGGAGGCAGAGACATAGAGGGTTGAGAGCTATAAAGGGAGAGATTGAGATGGAGGGATTGAAAGAACGAGAGAGAGAGGGAGGGAGAGAGAGACTGAGACAGGTAGAGACTGCAACAGAGGTAGGGAGAAAGAGAGACATAGAGGGAGGGAGAGAAGGTGGGGGGAGAGCAGAAGAGGGAGGGGGAGAAATTGTGGGGAGAGAGAGAAAGTGGGGGGGGGGAGGAAGAGGGAGGGGGAAGAAAGAGGGAGGGGGATAGAGAGAGAAAGTGGGAGGGGGAGCGATAGAACGTGGGAGACAGAAAGAGAGGGAGAGAGAGAGAGACATAGAGTGAGAGAGAGAGGGGGGGGGAGGGGAGAGAGAGACAAGAATGAGAGAGAGAGAAAGGGAGTGGGATATATAGAAATACAGGAAGGCAGAGGCATAGAGGGTTGGAAGAGATAAAGGGAGAGACTGAGAGAGAGAGAGAGAAAGAAAGAGGAGGAGAGAGAGAGACTGAAACAGGGAGAAAAACTGAGAGATAGAGAGAGATAGAGCAAGGTAGCGCAAGGTAGAGAGAGTAAGAGAGAAGGAGGTAGAGACAGGAGAGAGATGGAGAGAGACAGTAGCGAGAGAGGGAGGGGGAGAGATACAGATGGAGTTAGTTCAAGAGAAAGGGAAAGGGAGGTAGAGAGCAGAGAGACATAGAGGGAGGAGAGAGAGAGAAAGAGGGAGGGATGGAGGGGTAAATAGAGAAAGGGAGAGAGAGACATAGAGGGTGAAAGAGGGAGATAGAGAGAGACATAGAGGGTGAAAGAGAGAGAGGGAGAGACGCAGGTAGAGAGGAAGATAGAGGGAGACACAGGGAGACACAGGGATAGAGAGAGGGATAGAGAGCTACACAGAGAGAGAAAGAGAGGGACAGCTAATATGATAAGGACTGATGTGATAAGAAGGACTGGTTACAGGGAAATCCAAGTAAAGGGAAGTGATGTGACATCTACTACTATCCATCTTACCTCTCTGAGGAGACATTACCAGAACACCTATATTTGATGCAGCTCTGGGATCAGGACTGGATTGTAGGGATGTGCCACCAGTCTCCTCACACTCACATCTTATATTATAGGAATATATCAGTGTTTCATAAACTTAGATTTTTTGATCCTCAACTTTCCATTTTGTATGACCAGGTCTGACCATGAGGTGGTTTCCTCAAAAGTTTCCATTGTGTTTTGTTGTGTTTTTGTAATGACCAAGGACACAGATTAAGGAACACTACACAAGGAATGTGTCCTCCTCTCCCCACCTCCTTTTTACCAATAACCAGCACCCCCCCCCCCCATCATCCAGCTCTTAGGATGTGATGTAATAAACACAAAACATATACTTCTACTCATAAACAGAGTCTTCAAAAAATCAGTTTTTCCCCAAAAATGTTTTATGTCCTTGGCTTATACAAATGCTAACATTGTTAGTTTGGTATATATGACGTATATCTTTTTTTTTTTTCTTGAACTGGTCCCTTAATATGTCTTGTAGGATTATTTTGAGGTCACGTGACCCACTTTAGCACAATGTTTTGGACCCTGTAGGGCCGAGTTCCCGAGGCACCATTTTATGGGTCATGAGGTTCCATAACAATTTTGATCTAATAAATAAAATAATATAAAGTGCACTATCTATAACCACCTGCTGGTTCTTCTGTCTCTTTCTTGTAGAATCCCATTAACTCTCTGATTATAAACAAGATGAAAATGGAGAAGGTCGCTGAGAGATTCTTACACCAGGCCCTGGAGATGATTTACCTGCTGACTGGAGAGGTGAGAGCTGCTGTATGATGTCATAATGACATCATTGTTATTGTCTATATTCAAATGTTATGCTAATATTAAAGCAGTGTCCAGTAATAGAGGTCACAATGGAAAACAAATAGTTGAATATTATGTTACAAATAGATAAAAATGAGCAGAAGTAGAGAACAGTCACCGACTGACTGACCGATTGTGGTGGAGAAGACACAAGAATGGAGGGGGATAGTGATACATTATAATGTGTTCTTGACCATTTGGCTGCACATAAGTCATGGTCACGTTATACTATCTATGTGGCACAATATACTAAGCTGCCTGAAAAATGGAAAGCACTAGGTCTAGGTGAGGTGTATGGTGCACCTTAAGGAATATGTCACATATTTACTACCCATACTGATGTCTGTCCCTCTATCATCCTGTAGGAATACACCATTGTGAAGAAGAATTCCCCCCACATTCACCAGCTGACTAGAGAGGTGAGTACTGCTGGACAATGTGACATTATACCAGGAGACAGTGACTACCATTACTGACCAAGCTCTATCTGGACCTGTGACTGGAGAGGTGAGCACTGCTGGACAATGTGACATTATACCACGACACAGTGACTCCCATTACTGACCAAGCTCTATCTGGACCTGTGACTGGAAAGATGATCACTGCTGGACAATGTGACATTATACCAGGACACAGTGACTCCCATTACTGACCAAGCTCTATCTGGACCTGGGTGTGTTTTCCTATCTTCTTTTTTTGTTTCCCTGCATGTTCTCCGTAACATTATCTTCCTCTCCTGACTCTCTATCAGTAACAGACTCTAACAGAACCAGTCTCTGTGTCAGGTCTGAATGTCATTGTGTGTTTCAGGTCCCTATAAAGTGTGATGATGTTGCCGTCTATTTCTCTATGGAGGAGTGGGAGTATATAGAAGGACACAAGGAGCATTACAAGGACGTGATGATGGAGAATCACCAAACACTCAGGACTTCAGGAATCCCAACATACCGGAGCTCAGGTAACATTGTGATGTTGCAAGCGGATATACATTATCCCATGATGTTTCTATGGGAAGTTGGACAAACTATCCTGGTATGTCCAGTATTATCTATATCCAAGAGTACACCATGACATTGACAGCAGAAATCACACAACTGTTATTTTTTTTTTTTATTGTGAATTTTCTATTGTTTGTTTTGTTAAATAAGATTTAAATGTATTGAATGTAATAATACCACATAAACCCTCTTTATCTTCTGTCTGTGTTAATAGGGCTCCCTGATGATAATCTAGACTTGAGGTCAGTTAGAGAGGAACATGAGGATGAGAGAGATGGAAATGATAATCAGCAACAGGAAATCCAAGATGAGCCCTGTGCAGGTGGGTGATATGAGTAATATGATGTATAATACTTGCATCAGTCAGTGAATTCAGCCCATCAGATACTGATATAGCATTTAAATCTGTTTAAAAAAACTACTAGAGGTTAGGAAATCTTCACATGTTTCTGAAGAATGAAGCAAGTAGCATAAACGTTTGTCTGGCCCAAGAGTATCTAAGATCTTCTCGAAAAACTCTGTATAGAGGCTTTCATGATGTTAAATATATGTGTTTCATGCATGAGAGGATGGGTACAGAGTTTGGGATCAGGATTGCTAGCTACCGCAAAGAGTTTGTGTGAGTGAGTGGTCAACTTGCTCTCCAATCACACAACAGAAATAGATGCAATGTCCCCATCCCTCCACTCTCCCCAAGTATTCACTGCACAAGGGAAAACATAATTGATAGGTTTGAGTCTGGTAGGCGTGCTCTATCAGGAAGTGGCAATGACAGACGAAATAGACCCAAAGTGGTTTAAAAGTTCTTTAACACCCCTCAGTAGTACAGTTGGCATGCTTGTATACTTTCAGAATGGGTAATGCAGTTTATTGAAAACACAAGGACTTATGTACATGGTAGAACAAAAGGGTCCTGGTAATTCAATTAGTCTAGGTGCAGGGTTATATAAATATATATATATTGTAACAGAGTGAAGCAAAGAATACTCCTAGAAGTGGGTTTAATTAAAGAGGCTGGAAGATTGCTCTGGAGAAAGAAAGAGTTAACTCCGGGCAGTGATCAGAGGCTAATTGAAGCCCAGCTGTGGACTGCATTTAAGACCACAGCAGAGAGATGAGTGGAGTCTCTCTCACTTAGGCTTGGGCCTAAGCAGCGTGAGCAGTGTGTGGAATCTGTTCCTGTTGGTGAGCCGCTGTTAGAAGCTAAAAGCCAAGGAGGATTGCAGAGCAGAGCCAAGTCGTTCTACAGAGCAGAGCCAAAACGGTTTGCACAGCGGTCTGGAAGCTGCCTGGAAGCTGGCCACAGAGAAAGCGGTTTCCAAATGTAAAGACTGTTAATTAACTTTTGTTAGATTATTGGCAGAAGTAAGCCATAATATGGTGTACTTTTTGGACTTTTAATAAAAAGTTTGAAAGAATACATGATCTTCTCGCTGTTAATCTAGATGGTAGCAGGTCAAACTACCACAATATATATATATATATATATATATATATATATATATACACACACACAGTGAGATCAGTAGAGTATTGCATATATAGTAATGCCTTGTTATTGGAGATTTATCTGATTTATAGTGACAAGCTTTTGAGAGGTTTGACTCCCTTTATCAACTCTGAAGCAAAACAACTATATTGTTATTAAATGTAATGGATCCTAATATCAGGTAATTCTCTATTGGAATAAACAGGTCGACTTGATGAAGATTTAGAGACTTTATCCATTGTTGAGGATGCAGTGGGTGAGAGAGAGGAGCCGGATATTCATCAGGAGGAAATCTTTCCAGGACCTGTGACAGGTGAGTGATAAACATAACCATATCAGATTGAAATAGATCACCCAGAGTGCACTGCAAGACCTGTTCCTCAGTCCAATCCCAGCATCTACTTGAATACTCCACATTAGTACAGGATTTATGGAGTGTAAATGTGACCAATAACCCAAGAGCTGACAGTATACCCTGGACCTTCTGCTGTATGTATTTGCTTTTGAGCTTATTATGCTCTCACCAACTTCTTCTCCTCAGTAAATACTTAAAATACAATGGATGGGATCTGGGTAAAGGACCCCTTTAGTGGTCTTATATATATATTTCTAAATAAGTCTATTGTGCCCACTGTTGCCTGAGTAATTAGAAGATGGCTGAGTACAGGGCATGTTGTGTGAGACACTATGGGAGAAGGCTGTGATTGATAGCACAGATTTCTCCTGGACTGTACTGACCAGTTAAACCAAAGCTGTCCTGTTTAGGTGAGTATCAGTAATCCATGCCTGCACAGATAGATGTGGTAAGGGTTACATTTTTATTTGTTGGTATTAGTTCAGGAGCACAAGATCACTGAGCACTAACCCCCTACACTGGTCTGCATTGCTCAAATTCCAGAGAGGCAGGAGAGCAGAAACCTGCATTTTGGTGCCATCATAATACAATAGAACCCATTCCCTTCTGACAAAACCTTACCATTGATGTGAATGGGAGAGACACCCCTGCACCTGATTAATTGCAGTAATGGAGCAACCTTTGGGCAGTCTGTTATACATGTAAACACAGATTGTATTTTATTTGTCCGTGGAAAAAATGCATGTATTTAAAAAATGTAATAAGTATTTTATCATGTTTTTAGAAGATATGTTCTGTGATGCGGTCCAAATTGTGTGTAATTAAGTGACCCTTTAATTAAGCTTTTACTGTGCATTTAAAATGAAATACTAGTTTTCAATCATGCACCCAGACTATATTAGCTCTAGGTCGCTGGATTCCTTGCAGCTGCAATCACCAATTTAAGATGTAACTACATATGGGATAGTTTGGTTATGGGGAAGCTTAAAACAATTACACAAAGCCCTAATTTGGTCAGAAGTGAAAACTTAAAGGTATATGCAAGTGAGCTGGGTTATGAATGCATCTGATAGAGGAGAATTGGTAGTGTATGAAAAAAAAAAAATTTGCATGAAAAAATACCAAAATAAACATTTAAACCGTGACCCTAAAGTTTACTGAATTTCTTGCATTCGCAAACTGTTTTCTATCAATTTTGACACCCCCTGAAAATCCCAGCGAAAATTAGCATACATAATACATTGTATCTTTTTGGTCTGTGAATTGAGCTGCATCTTTCCTTTAGATTTCTGTAATAACCAGAACAAGGATTGTTTTATCTACTTAACATCTCAGGTGATACTTCCCTCAGCCCCAGTGAATTGCCCCCATCACCTTTCCCAGCCCCAGTGAATGGCCCCATCACCTTTCCCAGCCCCAGTGAATTGCCCCCATCACCTTTCCCAAGGCCAGTGAATTGCCTCCATCACCTTTCCCAACCCCAGTGAATTGCCCCATGACCTTTCCCAGCCCCAGTGAATTACATACACTCACACAGAGCCACATGCACAGAGATCATGAACCTCACATGTTGCAGGACCATAAATCAAGCATAAATGCTAATTCGCCTAAAAGACAGATTAGAATAGGAAGAAGAAGCTGAAATCTTTGGTTTCGGTACAATTATAATTTGTCAGAATTTATTAAGTAGAGGGTGTATGTCTAAAGAACAACTGTGTAACAGCTCATGCATTTTTACTTGAATGTCGATTTTATGGTCCTTTAAGGATCTTTAGCTTAGCCCAGTGTAGCAGCCACTGCTAGCTGGCTGCATGCTCAATCCTGGAAGTGTAAACATCACCCCCAACATTTTATTTAATATAAAGCTAAAAAAGCATAGTGCATACAAATAAATGTAATCATACACTACTAATTCCCCTCTTTCAGATGCATTCATAACCCAGCTCAGTTGCATATACCTTTTAACTCTATAAAATGTATATGTATATGGTAATATGCGGTTCATAAGAGCACAGAGACTAAGCTGATTTAAAATAGTTTAATATAAATAATTCAATAGTATAAATACACAAAAGAAAATGGATATACAATGACATTTAATACAACCGATAAAAAAGAGAAAAAACTAAAAAGGTCCTGAACATTAGTTATACTTATAAGGCTGTGGTATAGGTGGATTTATCCATTGTACTAAGAAGGTCCTGAACATTAGTTATAATTGCCAGGCTGTGGTATAGGTGGATTTATCCGTTGTACTAAGAAGGTTCTGAACATTGGTTATAGTTGCCAGGTTGTGGTATAGGTGGATTTATCCATTGTACTTAGAAGCTCCTGAACATTAGTTATAGTTGCCAGGCTGTGGTATAGGTGGATTTATCCATTGTACTAAGAAGGTTCTGAACATTGGTTATAGTTGCCAGGCTGTGGTATAGGTGGATTTATCCATTGTATTAAGAAGGTCCTGAACATTAGTTATAGTTACCAGGCTGTGTTGTAGGTGGATTTATCAGTGAGGATTTGGTCAAGCCGTAAGCAAACTTTAATCTTTAACTGATTCTCGAAGCAAGATAAAGGACGGCTCATCTGTGTTCATTTTTTTTTTGGCATCACTTTTCTCATTGTCCCTTTGCCAGCTGAATGCAGCCTAAGATGTCGGGTGACCATAAATTATACACAGAGTAATGACTACAGGAAGCCTGAATATCTCAGTGAACCCCAGTAATCCGGCACCACCTGTGATTTCTTATTCACAGAAAACGGAGAGTTGTTAGGAATGTGACGTCCCTGATCTTCTGCAGTATTGTTTTGTGGTCTACATCATTTGTGTGGCAGCTAGATAGGGGCCTTGTTCATCCATTGGTATTATATTGTCATTTTACAGTTAATGTAGGTATTTATTTCTAGGGTTCCCTGGTGAATATGTATCTACTGTATCAATTAGCGAGGCAGACAAAGATGAGATTGCACATCCAGACCTCGGAGCAGGTAAGTGGAAAGCTTGGTAATAATATGACTGCTGTCTTGAAAGAAAACATGAAAACGTATTTGTTGTTTAAATAATAGTTTTAATCATAATGTTGTAATAATCTCAGTTTTATTAAATCCATAAATAATGTAATCTAATTTTGCACTTTCAGGACATTTGAATAAAACACGTAACTCTGTATTGGTTAATAAGGACGGAGAGGACGAGAGAGAGGAAACTAATATACATCAGGTGGACATGAACTCAGATCTGTGTGCAGGTAAGTGAATATATACATAAATATAGATCTCTGATCTGGATCATAAAGAAAGAATTCTGTGGCTGCTGGTATTACCCACCTTAATGTCAATGGCGGAGGTGGCTATGTCTAGTAGAGTGCTAATTTTTCAAGCACAAAATTACGTATACACAATTCTGTTAAGGCAAACACCCACCCCTTTCCCTCCCTTGATGATAATGACTTCAACTAGAGGCTTATTTGATAATAAATCTTTGAAAATAAATAAATATTGCTTTGGAGGGATTTTGTCGCCCCCAAAACCTGGCAATTTATTTAATTCCTCATTTCTTTCTCAAGTGAATAATTCAGTATTGTTTGTGTTGTATGTTTATTCAAATTTCCATCTCCTGAAGACTAATTAGTTGCTTGGATGCGCTAATTAGAATCACAATCTGCTTGTCTGTGATGGTCAAGACAATGACCCCAATGTTGCCATTCAATAAAATCCACTCAACCACCAAGGGTGTAGGAACTGAAACAATGATGTATATCTGTGGAAAGATTTACTGCTACAGAAGAGGAAAATGTAATGAACAAACATTGGCTGTTGGTGGAAAGTGTTGATATGAGCAATGAAAATTAGTGATGTTTGATAAGATTGAGGGCAATAAAGCAAACTAAACGTAAAATTAGGAAGTCTGGTGGAGTGCGAGATTTCCTCCATAGTTGTTTAGCATTGTGGGAGCACCTCTTTTACATAGTGGGCCATGGTTGTGGATGAGAACAAGGGGGTCGGCCTATGGAGTTAGTATTGTGTTGTACTGCAAGGTGGTAATGTCAGGACAGGTGAGCACAGTGAGGGGGCTGAGATTACATTGGAAATATATGGGTCAAGAGCTTGGAAGTTTCTGAAGAAGAGCAGTGAGTCGAAGGTGTGGTGAGGATGCAGGTTAGGAGGTAGTAGTCAGATAGAGGGAGTGGGGAGATATCTAGGTTGGAGATTGTGCAGAGATTGACAAAGATAAGGTCAAGGGAGTGTCCATCACTGAAGAAGAGCAGTGAGTCGAAGGTGTGGTGAGGATGCAGGTTAGGAGGTGGTAGTCAGATAGAGGGAGTGGGGAGATATCTAGGTTGGAGATTGTGCAGAGATTGACAAAGATAAGGTCAAGGGAGTGTCCATCACTGAAGAAGAGCAGTGAGTCGAAGGTGTGGTGAGGATGCAGGTTAGGAGGAGGTAGTCAGATAGAGGGAGTGGGGAGATATCTAGGTTGGAGATCGTGCAAAGAGATTGACAAAGATAAAGTCAAGGGAGCATCACTGTTGGGAACTCTGTTCATTGTGAGAGACGAAGGGGAAATGTAAGTGAATCCCTAGAATGCCCTCATTTGGAATATGGAGTACAATTTTGGGCACCACTTCATAAATAAAAGGCATTTTAGAGCTGGAAGAAGTGCAGAGAAGGGCAAAAAAACTAATTAGGGAAATGAAGGGATTAAGCTTTGAACAAAAAAAAAAAAACTGGGTCAATACAAGGCGTTGTCAATTGAACTTTTTGTGCCAAGAGGTTTTCAGCTGACAAGGGGACATCCTTTGAAGTTAGAAGTAAAAAGATTCCACCTTAAAGAAAGAAAAGGGTTCTTCACAGTAAGGGTGGTTAATCTGTGGAATTCTCTACCAAGGGAGGTGGTGACAGCAGATTTGATTGATAACTTAAAGAGATTGGATATATTTTTTAATATAAAGGCGTTAAGGTTTATCCTGGATAATTAGAGGGAGTATTGATCCAGGGAGGAATGCGATCGCCAGTATCTGTGGTAAGGAATTTTTCTCGCCTTATGAGACAATTCGCAATGTTTCAGTGGATGTTTTCTGTTTGCCGTACTTTGGATCAATTAGCAATTAATCCGCATATTAAAGCATCAGGTTGAACTTGGACCAAAAATCTTTTTTTTTTCAACCTCAGTTACTATGTTATCCTCTTTCAGAAATAACAGCTCACCAAGATGGAAGTCTGCACACTGTATATGAAGAAGAGTATGAGATGGATCATCAGAACAATCAGCAGGTGGTAATCCGTTCAGATCACTTTACAGGTGAGTAACAGACAAGAGATTGTATTTGACATTGTGAAAAACATAAATGATCCTTCCCTGTCCTGTTAGTGACTGATGCAGCACATTACAGTTTTTGAATGGGAAAAAAGACTATCAGAAAAATACAAGGTCTCCTCCACAACCTTGTTAGTTCTAGTAATTCCTGCAGATTCATATTTCTGTAAAGGGTGACTGTAGTTTGGTAAAGTTTTCAGCTGCTTGTGAAGTATGTAACAGAATAATGCTGTACAGATACCAATAACCGCATTATCAGCTATGCAAAGACAGGATCAGTAAATATTATTACATCTAGATGACTCAGATTGTGTCATAAGCATATTTATCTGGTTATTTTGTGATCATCTGGTCTGGATTGTTAACATTTAATGTATATGGGTGACCTATACTAGTTTGGTATAAATGTATAATATTTATCTTGTTGTTTTGCAGTCTCTTTTGTTTGTATGATAATGTGAGACTTGTCAGATCTGACATGTAACAAATCCCAGTGTGTGACCATAAAGACGTGTAACAAATCCCAGTGTGTGACCGCCTCATGTTTATTTGTACAGGCCATAAAGACATGTAACAAATCCTAGCATGTGACCATCTCATGTGTATTTGTATATACCATACAGACATGTAACAAATCCCAGTGTGTGACCATAAAGACGTGTAACAAATCCCAGTGTGTGACCGCCTCATGTTTATTTGTACTGACCATAAAGACATGTAACAAATCCCAGTGTATGACCATCTCATGTTTATTTGTACAGACCATAAAGACATGTAACAAATCCCAGCATGTGACCATCTCATGTGTATATGTTTATACCATACAGACATGTAACAAATCCCAGTGTGTGACCATCTCATGTTTATTTGTACAGACAGTGACAAAGTGACACCATCAGTTCTCCCAGAGTCTGACCAAGAAGAAGAGACAAATATGGGGAGTCCTCGGGAGATTAAAGAAAAGGAAATTCCTGTAAATATCAGTGAAGGTGAGTGATACATTATATATACAGGACTGTGATAGATATAATACGTGCAACACAAGTAATTAGTAGTAACCATAAGGGACACCTATATTTGGTGAAGTTAAAAAACTCTTCATAATGATATTATTTTTGTTTTGAAAATATTTAACGCCCACATCACAAATCGCACAATTAAAATATTCTTCTTTTTAATTCAAAATTATTATGCAAAATACAAATATTAAAGGACAACTACAGTGTAATATTTACAACTTCTGTTTGGAAGAGCTTGACTTGATAATGTAAAAAATATTTTACACAGTTTAAAATTAAATAATTCCAACCTTTAAACAGACTGTATATTTAAACATTAAACGAGGAGAAACAAAAGCAACTTTTAAGGGTAACTGTCCTTCAGTTATTTTCCCAAGACATACAGGTAAGTTTAATAATGTCAATATTTTGTAAATATCTCAATAAAAAATACGTAATGCAGGTTTAGAAAAACGTGAAAATGTTATTATAAGTTAGTTCCAGGCATTTGAATTTAAACAAAAGGAGCCCCATGTCAGATAGTGTCGTGCCATGTCAGAGTCAAGTGGAAAACCAAAATTAATTTACAGGAGAAGGAGGTCTGATTACAGGTCAGGCAGTACAGCCTCTATCCATTCTAATTCATTTCTACACATTGTATATTAGAAGGATTCTTTATATTCAGCATTTTCCTAAAGTATACTAACATTTACATTTTTAGTTGTCAGTCAGTTTTTCTGATGCACCCATGACCAACATATTTAATATTTTGTTAATTAAGTTGTTTAGAAATAATTACTGTTTAATTACTATTTGTTCTTCAGTCAAGTATGATGCAGAAAAATAATTGGGCATGCTCAGAGCCAGACATTAAATCTAACTTTTTATGTTTTAAGGAGTAACTACCTCTAACCGGACATCATTAAGGTGACCTTGTCATACTTTTTTTTTATATAACTCCTTGGTGCTCATTTTGGGTATATAAAATTATACTGTCGCGTGGAAAAGACATTCACATGCATTTTTGAAGGATCTCCCTATAGGGCAGATTATCCTGCTGGTACATATTATTCTACTTCGATATATTATCAACTGACTGTGTACAGTGGCAGTCCTTCAACACAACTGAATAGGGATCTTATCTGAATCCACAGTTCCTTCAAGGTGTTTATTCCTGTCAGTAACAAAATGTCTGTTGACAATAAAGCAAAATTTAATAAAAAATAATTAGAAAAGTAAAGATTACACTTATTTATTTTGAGATTTTTAAAAACATACAGCCTTATTAAATTGCGATTCAGTAAATTTAAAAGGGCTCTATTTAAGCACAGAGCATATTTTATTTACAGAAGTTTTTAGTTAGTGACTAGTAACTAAAAACGTCTGTAAAAAAAAAATATGCTGTGTGCTTAAATAGAGCCCTTTTAAATTTACCGAATCACAATTTAATAATGCTGATAGATTGCAAACAATAAAGACAATTTTTTGAAATATACATGAATGTATATAGTATATATAACACCTCAGTGGTCCTTCAGTAAATATCTTTATTATTATTATTATTATTATTATTATTATTATTATATTTCCTTGAATAGATGGATCCACAAGACAGAATATTTCTGGACAATATTACAACAAAGTGATTCATACAAAGAAATGTAGGACTGAAACCACCACAGAACTTCACCAAACCATTTCTGTTCAGTATAACCGCAATGGACCCAAATCACAGAGAGACCCTCGGCAGAAGTCTCAAGAAAGAAAGGAAGAGTGTTCTGAATGTGGGAAATATTTTGTTGGCAAGTCTGCTCTTCTCCTACACCAGAGAGTTCATACAGGGGAAAAACCATTTGCATGTTCTGTGTGTGAGAAAAGATTTACCCTGAAATCTAACCTTATCCAACATAAGAAGCTACATACAGGGGAGAAACTATTTGCATGTTCTGAATGTAAGAAAAGATTTACTCAGAAATCTAACCTTATCCGACATAAGAATCTACATACAGGGGATAAACCATTTGCATGTTCTAAATGTGGAAAATATTTTGTTAGCAATTCTTCTCTTCTCACTCACCAGAGAGTTCATACAGTGGATAAACCATTTTCATGTTCCGAATGTGAGAAAAGATTTACTCAGAAATCTCAGCTTCTAAAACATAAGAATATACATAGAGAGGATAAACCATTTGCATGTTCCGAATGTGAGAAAAGATTTACTCAGAAAGCTCAGCTTCTAAAACATAAGAATCTACATAGAGAGGATAAACCATTTGCATGTCTTGAATGTGAGAAAATATTTACTCAGAAATCTCACCTTATCCAACACAATCGTATACATACAGGGGAGAAACCATATACATGTGCAGATTGTGGTAAATCTTACACATCTCAATCAGCTCTTCGTCTCCATAAAATATGTCATTCCGAAGAGAAAAAATGGGTATGTTCTGAGTGTAAGAAAAGCTTTAACAGCAAAGCACACCTAAAAAGCCATATAAAAATTCACACAGGAGAGAAACCATATACATGTACTGAGTGTGATAAATGTTTTAGCACACCGTATCATCTCATTAGGCATCAGAGAATTCATACAGGAGAGAGGCCATTTGTATGTTTGGATTGTGGGAAAGGTTTTAGTACCAACTCAAATCTAGTACAACATCAAAGCATTCACACTGGAGAGAAACATTGTACATGTTCTGAGTGTGGGAAAAGTTTTAGATGGAGATCCGGTCTTGATTACCATCAGAGAATTCATACAGGGGAGAGACCATATGTGTGTCGTGAGTGTGGGAAATGTTTTATCACAAGTTATGCCCTTAGAAAACATCAGAGAATTCATATAAGATAGAAACCATTTGTGCATTTTAGGGTGGTAAGTAAGTAGAGTCCCAGGAAACATACATGAGAAAAGGTATCTTATATGACAATACATTTTAATGAACCTGGTTAGCAGACAGGTAGAGGGATCTCTGTATCAAGTTTACCCTTATTAGTTCAATAAATATGTGTTTATAAAGTCAACAATAAAACAATCTATAAATAAAATGTTTTTAAATGAATGTACCTGCCTGGTATGCTGGTTCTGTATCCACCTTCCGCCTTTGTGTGTGTGTATAATGCTGTTTTTATGTTGTAGGAATGTTAAGTTCAGGAAATGTACTTAGTCACATTTGAATAAGAATGACTTTTTCTGTATTAGGTAGTTGAATTTTTAGACTATTTTTGTATTACCCATTAAATATATTGCTATTTTTTGTTGTAAAGAAGTTAACTATTTGTCTATAATGGGTTAGTCGATATTTCATGTTAGATTAACAAATGGGGAGTGCACTTCCACTAACTATAAAAAGAAACCCCTAATAATAAAAATAAAGAGGAAAGCATATAATTCAAAGCACTTCTTTTGTTATATGGGAATAATGAAATACAATTTAAGTTTTATTTGTTAGTCTAAAAAGAGCAAGCAATATAAACTCACCAGAAATGATATAATTTACTTTAAGATTTTGCCTCAGTTGTATGGTATACTGGTATTAATTCTTTAAATTGGATCTAAGTTAGTATATTCCATCTCACCCCTAGTAAATACTGACCAATATAGGCTTCATTAATACGTTTGCTATTCCCTATATTTAAACTCAATAACATATATGGGAAATGTAGTTGTTCTATAATGTCATTCATAATATTTTATATATTTGGAACTAAAGTTGTAAGAGGGAACAAAGTAATTATAATGGAATATACTAGAAATTATAACATTACAGGGGAAATTACAAGTTTCTGTATATTATTTCTAACTAAAATAATATACCCAAAAAAATTGTATTAATCTAGTAAACATTCAACAAGCCAACAATTGCCTTCAAACCAGTACAGTGGGGTGGGGGGTAGTATTTGATCCCCTGCAGTATTTGAACGTGTGTCCACTGACAAATAAATGATCAGTCTATAATCTTAATGGTAGGTGTATTTTAACAGTGAGAGACAGAATAACAAAAAAAAAAAACAAAAAAAAGCAAGTTATAAATTGATTTGCAGGTCAGTGAGGGAAATAAGTATTTATTTGATCGCCTATCAATCAGCAAGATTTCTGGCTCCCGGGTGTCTTTTATGCAGGTATTGAGCTGAGATTAGGAGCACTCTCTTAAAGGGAGTGCTTCCAATTTCTGCTTGTAAACTGTATAAAAGATACCTGTCCACAAAAGCAATCAATCGATCAGATTCCAAACTCTCCACCATGGCCAAGACCAAAGAGCTGTCCAAGGATGTCAAGGACAAGATTGTAGACCTACACAAGGCTGGAATGGGCTACAAGACCATCGCCAAGCAGCTTGGTGAGAAGGTGACAACAGTTGGTGCTATTATTCGCAAATGGAAGAAACACAAAATAACTGCCAGTCTCCCTCGGTCTGATGCTCCATGCAAGATCTCACCTCATGGAGTTTCAATGATCATGAGAACGGTGAGGAATCAGCCCAGAACTACACAGGAGGATCTTTTTAATGATTTCAAGGCAGCTGGGACCATAGTCACCAAGAAAACAATTGTTAACAAACAACGCCGTGAAGGAATGAAATCCTGCAGCGCCTGCAAGGTCCCCCTGCTCAAGAAAGCACATGTACACGCCTGTCTGAAGATTGTCAATGAACATCTGAATGATTCAGAGGAGAACTGGGTGAAAGTGTTGTGGTCAGATGAGACCAAAATCAAGCTCTTTGGCAAAAACTCAAATTGCTGTTTTTGGAGGAGGAGGAATGCTGCCTATAACCCCAAGGACACCATCCCCACCGTCCAACATGGAGGTGGAAACATTATGATTTGGGCGTGTTTTTCTGCTAAGGAGGACAGGACACCAGCACTGCATCAAAGGGACGATGGACGGGGCCATGTACTGTCAAATCTTGGGTGAGAATCTCCTTTGCTCAGCCAGGGCATTAAAAATGGGTCGCGGATGGGTATTCCAGCATAACAATGACCCACAACACACAGCCAAGGCAACAAGAAGAAGGTCCTGGAGTGGTCTCTCCAGTCTCCAGACCTTAATCACATAGAAAATCTGTGGAGGGAGCTGAAGGTTTGAGTTGCCAAACATCAGCCTTGAAACCTTAATGACAAAAATCCCTCCTGAGATGTGAGCAAACCTGGTGGCAAACTACAAATGTCTGACCTCTGTGATTGCCAACAGGGGTTTTTGCCACCAAGTACTAAGACGAAGGGGTCAAATACTTATTTCCCTCAATGATCTGCAAATCAATTTATAACGTTTTGACATTTTTTTTTCTTGTTTCTCACTGTTAAAATACACCTACCATTACAATTATAGACTGATCATTTTGTGGTCAGTGGACAAATGTTCAAAATCAGCAGGGGATCAAATACTTTTCTCCCCACTGGCAAATGTCAAATGTATTAAAAAAGATACGAGTACTAGATAGTACTCACAACTATAACTGCACAAGTAAATAAACACACACTACTTTATTTTAAAATACTGGCAAAGCAATGAAAGGCATTTCAATTGCACAACAGTCTCAAGCTCTCAAATCTGCAATAAAAAATAATTATTTGTTGTCACAACCTACAATGATGATGGAGTATAGAGAATCCTAGTCCTCTTGTCTCCTGTAGGTTTTAGACCTAAGTTTGGGTGGCTCCAGACCAATGGACAGTCTTTGTTGATGCAAGAGCATAAGTCCCAGCTTTTGGTAGTGTGCCTGGGAAACCTGGAAGGGAGTCAGAAACGATCTCCTCTACCAGCATATGCCCCTGGGTCAATAATACACCTGCACACAAAGTCTTGATGAAAATTATGAACCATGTTTTATTTCAGAACAGCATATTTAACCACATCACACAAGAATGGGGGAAGTGGCTACCGTTAGCCAGCCCCAAATGACCTCTGGCCAATCATGAAGGGGAACTGTGTGTGAACCAATAGTCCCCTCCCAGGTCCGCCCACTAGGCGGGGCCAACTAATTCATTTGGGCTCTGCATCTCCACGGCAAAGCATGCCTTGGCTCTCCTGTGCCTATGCTAGGAAGGCTGAGAAACCTCAGGCCATCCCATTGTTTCTGGGTGCCTGCCTGTCTGCTCTCCAGCTGTGAGCTCCCCATTGTTAGTACTCTGCAGGACACTTAGCTAATGGGATTAACAGGCCTTTGGGAACAAAGGAGGCTTGGCTGTATTCAACGGGCTTCCCCCTACAATATAATAATATACTAGTATCATAACATACATTCATATTCACAAATATAACACACAATGTTTCACCCACATATAACCAATATATCCCATTAGATCCCTCACAGGATACTCATTACAATGAGCCTAAACATGGAAGGGATGGGAATATGCTAAGGGGTAAACTTATAATACTTTATCCCCTAGACCACAAAATAACAATATAACCTTATAACAGTATAACAGGGGGTCTGGGAGCCCCAAACCCCCAGGTATCATCTCATGTGTCAACAGCCTGTGACAGACATCTGTCCAAGTCCCAGATGACTGCCAAATGAGCCATGACATTTGTAACTTTCAGTTCTGTTACATGGATCCTGGGAATCAAGTGGTTAATACATATCATGGAACCCACATGGACTAGAACAGTTGCTTTAATGATTTTTATTGATTTCTGCATTGCTGGATTTTGAGTCCGATTGTAAATTTGACTTCTGAACACTAATTAATTGTAGTTTAAACTCCATGTTTTACTGTTGTCATGATGACGATCTCATTTACTATTGGCTCTGTCTAAGAAGTATTGCGAGTGTTTAAGAAGTAATTTACGGGCTTGCTTAAATATTGTCAGATCATATGATCATGGCTTCAAAAATCCTACTTACAAGTGCATGGTTTGCGTGTGGAGGCTGTGAGACGGCAGGTGTGAGTTATAGACAATTGACTACATCGAAATGTTTAGAAAAAATGTGACCCGCAGCCTAACGTTCAGTTTGGAGGCAATTATGAGCTTGCAATTGAATGAGGCTCTAAGACAGGCCAGGCAAGGAAAGTTCAGGACTAACTGAGTTAGTTTGAGTTCCAATAAAAGTAGAAGTTCATACATAGAGAGATCCATCCAGGGTAAAATGGAGGTGGTCACATTGACATGGAATTTGGTATACTGGTAAACTGTGAAAGAAACTTGGAAACTGGGCACCATAGTGAATAGGTAGTTCCAGAACTGGTACACTGGCAAGTAGTAGTATGTGACTAATCAGATTGCCACAGTGGTTGAAAGCAACAGATTGCTTTGACCATATGTGGGCAAGCAGGTGACTGACTGACAGGAGTAGGTATCTGCAGTGGTCTGGTACTCTTCAGAAAAAGTTCTGCCAAGGCTGGTACATTGGCAGCCAATTGCTCTGACTGAGAAGACTGGTACGATGGCAGATAGGAAATATTTCTGTAGCAACTGGTTCAGAGAACTCCGAAGGCACTTATTCCGAGGCCCACAATAGGCCCACAACATAGAGGGGGGGGGGGGGGGGAGGCCCGCAATAGGCCCGCAATAGGCCCACAAGGTAGGGGGGGGGAGAGGCCTGCAATGAGCTCCAAAGGCGCTCATTGAGAGGGTCACAATGGGCACAGGAGGGAGAAGCACACAAAGTTGCGGGTTTGTGCATAGCGCATGCCAAGGCCTGCAATAAGCGGTGAAGCCGCTCATTGCGAAACCAGCAATGGGTGCAGAAGGGAGAGGGGGGCAAAGAGAGACAGGGGAGGGGGGGGAGAGACCCAGGGGAGGGAGAGGGTGGGAAAGACATGAGAGCGAGAGAGGGGGCAAAAAGACACAGGAGGGAGAGGGAGACACAGGGGAGGGAAGAAACGGGAGGGAGAGGGGGGAAAGAGAAAGAGCGGAGCGAGAAGGGGGAAAGAGACACAGGGGAGGAGAGGGGGCAAAGAGAAAATGGGGCGGGAGATGGGGAGCAAAAGACACAGTGGTGAGAGAGGTGAGAAAGAGACACAGGAGGGAGAGCGAGACACATGCCTTTGGAGCTCATTGCAGCCTAAGTCCTGCGTCACTGGCTCGCTTTGTGAGGCTCACAGTTGCAGCCCTCACTGAACAAGGGCCGCCAGCATGACCAAGTCCCGCGTCAACAGTACACTCGGATGATTATCTGGCCCAGGTTATACAAGAACCTACTACAAATTAAGCTATCTTGGATTTAGTCATCACAAATAATATTGATATGGTATCAAATGTTGGAATAGGGCAACCTTTGGGAAACAGTGATCACTACACAGTCTCATTTGAGATTGAATTAAAAATAATTTTTTTAAGGGGCCAACAAAAACTCTAAATTTTAAAAGAGCAGCTTTTAACGGTCTAAGGGCAGCAATACAAAGTATAGACTGGGACAGAGAACTGACAGGGAAAAATACTGGACAACATTTAAACCCTTACTAACTATACATACACATCGGCATATACCATGTGCGAATAAAAGTAAAAGGAGCAAATCCCATCCAATGTGGCTTAACTATGATTTAAAGATCAAGATACAGAGTAAAAAACAGGCATTTAAATTATACAAACAAGAGGGGACAGAGACTGCTTTACAGGAGTACAAGGAAATCAACAAGGCAGCAAAAGGGCGATTAGACTGGCTAACATAGAAGATGAAAAATTAGCTGCAAAAGCGAGTAAGACTAACCCTAAAATATTTGTTAAGTATATAAATGGGAAGAAGGCGAGGAAGGAAGCTATAGGAACAATACAATGTGACACAGGCCGTCTGATAATTAGTGACCAGGAAAAGGCAGATGAGCTAAATAGGTTATTTTCTTCGGTATACACAAGGGAGGTACCAGTGGTTAGGACACTGCAACATAATGGGGCTACACTACCTTTACCAAATAACTGGTTAACGCAGAAAGAAATGCAAAAGAGGTTATAAAAAATAAATGTCAATAAAGCCCGGATCCTGATGGAATACATCCAAGGGTACTGAGGGAGCTGGGTTCTGTAATAGCCAAACCATTATATCTAATTTTTAAGGATTCACTCAACACAGGGTCTTTACCAGATGACTGGAGAAAAGCTGATGTGATAGCTATATTTAAGAAGGGAGCAAGAGCAAATCCAGGGAATTATAGACCAGTGAGCCTCACTTCTGTAGTGGGGAAGCTTTTAGAAGGGTTAATAAGGGATAATATACAAGAATATATCTATTTGAACAGGATTCTAAGTAGGAGCCAACATGAATTTATTAGGGATAGGTTGTGTTAAACAAACCTAATTAGTTTCTATGTGGAGGTTAGTAGGAACCTGGATCAGAGCAACTCAGTGGATGTAGTCTTTTTGGATTTTGCAAAGGCTTTTGATACAGTGCCACATGGGAGACTATTGTGCAAACTAAGGGATACAGGAATTGCAGTAAATATATGCACATGGATTGAGAGCTGGCTAAAAGACAGGAAGCAAAGGGTTGTTGTAAATAATGTGGTAAGTGGGGTTCCTCAGGGTTCAGTATTAGGTCCTCTCCTTTTTAACATATTTATTAACGACTAAGAAGTAAAGTAATGTCTCCATTTTTGCTGATGACACGAAGTTGTGCAAGGTAATTAAATCATAAAATGACGTACCTTCCCTCCAAAGGGATTTGCATAAATTAGGGAAATGGGCAATTAAATGGCAGATGAGATTTAATACGAATAAATGTAAAGTTATGCATCTGGGAAGGAAAAATAGCCATGCAAGTTCTAATCTTAATGGAGCAAATATAGGGATATCAGATATTGAAAGGGATTTGGGAGTGCTTGTGGACAACGACCTACGTATCAGTTCTCAATGCCAAGCAGCATTTGCAAAGGCAAATAAAATATTAGCATGTATTAAGAAGGGTATAGAAGCCAGGGAAGCAAATATAATTCTGCCACTATACAAATCCCTAGTACACCCTCATTTGGAATATGGAGTACAATTTTGGGCACCACTTCATAAAAAGGACATTTTAGAACTGGAAAAAGTACAGAGAAGGGCAACAAAACTAATAAGGGCTAAGTTATGAAGAAAGATTAACCAAATTAAACTTATTTTCTCTAGAAAAAAGAGGTGTCTAAGAGGAGATATGATTACCTTATATAAATAAATCCAGGGTCAGTATAAAAATTTGCCAAGGGAGCTTTTTGTGCCAAGAGGTTTTCAACTGAGAAGAGGACATCCCTTGAGGTTAGAAGTAAAAAGATTCCACCTTAAAGAAAGCAAAGGGTTCTTCACAGTAAGGGTGGTTAATCTGTGGAATTCTCTACCAGAGGAGGTGGTGACAGCGAATTCGATAGATAACTTTAAAAAGGGATTGAATATATTTTTAATTAAAAAGGGCATTCAGGGTTATCCTGGTTAATCAGAGAGGGAGTATTGATCCAGGGAGAAATTCAATCGCCAGTATCTGGGGTCAGGAAGAAATTCATTTTTTTCCCTTTTGAGACAATTGGCAAAGTTTAACTGTTTGTTTTTTTTTGTTTGCCTTCCTCTGGATCAATTAACAACTAATCCGCATATTGCAAATCAGATCTTAAAAGGTTGAACTTGATGGGCTAAAAGTCTTTTTTCAACCTCAATTACTATGTAACTATATGTAACTATGTAACTATGTAACAGCTCACCTCGCTCTGCAAGGCTTGCAGTCAACGGCTCGCCTCGCTTCGTGAGGCTCGCAGTTGCTGCCCTTGCTATGCGAGGGCCCCAATTATTTAATGTTGCAAAACCAACATCACAACGGGACCAACACTGACAACTATATATGTGATAATCTGACAATAATCTGACAATCAAATCCATACTTTGTCTATCAATCAAAACCATAAAAAGGCCAAGTAATGTGCTTCATCATTCTTGTTGTATATATAAACAGATCACTAAAACATACATTGTATTGCTCAGTCAGGCCTGAGTATCAGGGCTGGAGTCAGAGACTTTCCACACTATGGGTTCTCTGCAACTTGGTACTTTAATTCAAACCATATACTTTTTGTTTTTCTTAGTGACTGTTAGCAGCTTGGGACAGACATACTTTGAAATCTTTTCTCAGGTTGAATGTAATAGCATTTGAAATGCTAGACATTATTCTGAATTTAAAAGCAATTGCTAGAAGCAACCTGAGCATGTGCAATCATCAGGAATCCTTAGCAATTATTTCACTCTAGTACACATATAAATATATTGGTGGGAGGACCAGTGCGGTTGATATGAAATTGTAAATTCATTGTAAACTGATTATGAAAATGCACATTTTATAAATAACATTCAATTCAGAAAGCGTGCATTTTACTGTTCTACAACTGAGATTTTATTAATAAAGACATTTTTTTCAACTTTAATGGTAAACAGCACAACATATGCACTGATTTTATGTGAGAAAACCTATACCTATTGTGATAGTGTGTCACCAGAGGGCAGTAGAGAGCACCTCAACACTTCTCCCCAGGAGTGAGATGGTTAAGAAGCACCTTAAAAGGCTTGGATGTGGCTGCAATCAGGGCCTGCTGCTACCTCCAGTTGAAGGATTGTTTGGAAGTTTGCAGCCTGTGAAGAGGCAGAGGAAGCCTGAGACAGTTTTGTGTGGCGAGAGAGAGGTCAGTGAGACCTGGAAACCCAGTCTGGGATGTACAACTTTGACAGTGACATACAAGGTACAAAAATACACTATTAGGAAGGACGGAAAATGCTTGTGAGGAGCGTAAGACATAGACTATCGCCTCCATTTTACAACACTAACTTTCAAATCTACATATTACGATTCTGAAATGGTGGCTTTCCCACCTAAACCAATGGTTTTGCCACGCGCACACAGCCTATATATAGGTCACACTTGCCACAGAGCTGACACTTTCTCCTCAGGTGATGCCGGAAATCCAAAGAGGTTGTTAGCGCTTCAGGATATTGATTGCTGGATATTACTTAGAAATAGGTAAAGTATATTAATTGAATAATAAATTAATTATTATTATAAAATATATATTTTTAAAAAAAATGCACAATCTTATATTTTACACTGACTTAATTTAGTAACTATTAATTATTAATAATAAAAAAAAATATATATATATATATATATGTATATATATATATATATATATATATATATATATATATATATATATATATAACACTGCCCCCCCCCAAAAAAAATCTTTACCAGTGCACTTGCTTAAATCAGTTTATTATGCTGAGACCACAAAAACTGAATATTTCACTGTGAACGTATTTAACACAGTTTATTATGCTCTGACGCCTCCAAAAAAAATATTTAACACTACAGTACAACATTTTTTATATTTTCCTTAATAAAAAACTAAACTGGAAGGAAGACATTTAGATTTCTGACCCAGAAGGTTGTTTCTCCCTTTGGACAGGAATAATTAATAAAAATAAGACCACTATTTTAAATATTTATGCTCCAAATAGAGGTCAGAGTAAATTTTTTGGTAAAAAACTCACTTATTAAAGAAATATTTTTAGGGTAAAGTTATAATATGTGGAGATTTTAACGATGTTCTCAATTCTAGCTTAGATGGTAAGGTGAATAGGGCAAATAAAGATAAACAAAACAAGACACAAAATACAAACAACTTTAATAATATATAATTCTATATAGATTTGGTTTATTTGACTCATGGAGGTGTTTTAACCCCACGGAAAAAAAAACTATACCTTTTATTCCGCTAGACATGCATCATATTCGAGAATAGATTATATATTTGTCAACGACTTAGCACTCAAAAATCTAATAAATGTTGAAATTGATCCAATAACTCATTCTGACCACAGTTTAATTTCAGCTTCGTTTAAAATAGGAATGACTAAAAATATTTTTCCCTCATGGAAACTGAAAAATGTCCCTGTTGAAAGATCAAGAATGTAAAGGAAAAATTAAATTAGAGATTGAGGAATTCTTTAAACTTAATAGACAATCTGTAGGACTGAACACAACAGTGTGGCTGGCTCATAATGCATACATCAGAAGAATTTGTATAAAAATGTAGGCTCAAATGAAAAAAAAAATGGAACCCCATTAGGAGAATTAAATATTAAATTACTTTAAGCTGTTCGAGAAAATACAAAGAATCCTAGTATATCAAACAAGGAACAGATTAAGAACATTCAAAAGCAGATTCGAACCATAAAGCAATTGAAAATAGATAACTCAAGATGGGCATTTCAGAAACGTTTACATCATTTAGGTAATAAAGCAACTAAATTCCTGGCAAGTAAATATAGAATTAACTAACGACTTGCCTATCAAAAAATGACGGCAATGAGATGTGTATGTTTGGAAAGTTGTTTAGTTATTAATATACATATTTGACACTTGTAAGTATTGTGATATTAAACATGTTTATTTTTGTAAAATGTTCTCTGGTTGAACAATGACTCTTAAAGCATTTTGTATTAAAAGTATTAACATTTGAATGTAAAAACAGTTGAACTTTAAACTAATCAGTATTGTAAACTTGAGGTAATGTTTTTTTAACATGCAATTTCTATCTGAAGAATTGTTAACTTCAATATACATTGAATCCAGAGAAAGACAAACAGTAAAAACCCTCCTTGAAACGTAGCCAATTTTAACATGAACTTTGTAATATATTTAAGTAAGAAATTTGACATTATATTTTTTGAAACTTGAACTTTCTTATCTGTGTAACTAAGGAACTTGAAAAAACATTTTTCGAACTTGGAACATTATAAACAGTAACATAGTGAATTAATATTTTAACATAATTTTGTATTAAAAGTATTAACATTTGAATGTAAAAACAGTTGAACTTTAAACTAATCAGTATTGTAAACTTGAGGTAATGGTTTTTTAACATGCAATTTCTATCTGAAGAATTGTTAACTTCAATATACATTGAATTCAGAGGAAGGCAAACAGTAAAAACCCTCCTTGAAACGTAGCCAATTTTAACATGAACTTTGTAATATATCTAAGTAAGAAACTTGAAAGTATATTTTTTTAAACTTGAACTTTCTTATCAGTCTAAGTAATGAACTTGAAAATATTGTTTTCAAACTTGTAACATTAGAAATAGTAACATACTGTAGTTAATTAACATTTTAACATAATTTGTAAAAATAATGCAAGGCAGGTGTTTTGTGAGGCGAATTATCCATAAACAGTACTTCCATTAATTATGACTGAATTGTTTATTGTTTTGTATTTTTCAATGCTTTTAAATTTGTTTTGCATGGGTTTTATTTCTTTAATGAAAAGTTATAGTACTTCATAGTAGACAATGTTTTTAGTAAAAATACGTCCACCTTCCAATAAATCACCTTGACTTTCATTCTTTTCAATGTAAACTTTAATAGCCTGTGGATTTTTGCACCGTGATAACGCAACGTACAAATACCCACAGATTTGAACGTTTGTCCTTGTGATTTATTAATGGTCATGGCAAATGCCATAATAATTGGAAATTGTTTTCTTTGAAGTATAAAAGGGAGACTACTTTCACTTGGGGCTAAATCTATTCTTGGTATGAAAACTCTCTCTCCTTTATTGGTACCAGTTAAAATTTCAGCATCTATAAAATGGTCCTTTAATTGTTGAACAATTAATCTTGTCCCATTGCATAGGCCTTTTTTGGGGTTCATATTTAGCAGTAACATGACAATTGCACCTTTCTTTAGCTGCAAAATATGTGGTGGCATTCCAGAAGGAGTTAGTGAGTTTATGAATTCAGTAAAAAAGTTAGCCTGACTTTCATTGTCATCAGCAAGTACAATTTTTTTTTTTAAAGATTTCATTATTGAGGATTAATGCATCCTTATATTTACACGTTAGTATGACTTGATTGGCAAGCTCTGAATATTCCTGGTTTATGACCATCTCTGGGTCTCTCCTGTTTAAAATAATAAGCCTCACAAAACTGACATTGAGTAGTCATGTCCCCACAACTATGAACCTCTACTGCTAAAGACTTGAGTAAAGGACAATTTGCAAAGCATATAGCAGTTTGACTTTCATATTCATCAGGTGAAATGTCATATACTGTTTCAACAACAGGTTCTAAATGCTTTGTTTTTTTGGTGGCTTTTCTTGGTATATCTTGTATTGGTTTAGATAAAATGTCATGTAATGTTTCAGGAACAGGTTCTAAATGCTTTGTTTTTTTGGTTGCTTTTTTTGGTATCTCTTTTATTTTTTCAGGTAAAATGCCATCTTCTGTTTGAGGAACAGGTTCTAAATGCTTTTTTTGCTTGGTAGCTTTTTTTGGCTTATCTTTAATGTTTGCAGCTGATAGTCTTTTGCTTGCAAGTCTTTTGCGTTCTTTTTCTCGTCAAATTTCTTTCTCCTCTGGTGTCTAGTATTTTGATATTTTATTGAAAAGCTCATATGTTCGGTCAATGATTTTTTTTTCTTTCTTGGGGTGTTACTACTATTTGTTGTACTCTTCTATTTTATGTGTGTGTTTAGGTTTTATGCTTAATATTGTACATTACGACTGGTAATTTAGAATGACAAATTTTATTAAGTCTATGTTTTGAGACTTTTGTGGATTATGCTGTTTTTTTTTTTGGCTAGATTGAAGTTTGGATTTACTGTTAAACATTATTGTCCATAACAGACAAATAAGAGGTAAATAAGAAATATGTCAGTTATATTTTGGTAAAAGTTATAGGCCCTCATTCAATTGCGATTCGGCCAATTCAATAGTGCTCTAAATAAGCAGATAACATTTTTTTAAAATAAGTTTTTAGTTAGTGAAAACCTTGTTTGTGGATAGATGTTTACTAACTAAAAACTTCTTTAAAAAAAATATGTGATGTGCTTATTTAGACCTCTATTCAATTGGCAAAATTGCAATTGAATAAGGGCCATATTTAGTGATTGTTCTTCTTTTTTTTTTCTGTTGACATGGATGCAGAGCAGACATGTTTATTTAGTTTTCTAATGTTTTACTTGTTATACTGTACCTTGGTAGAAGTGTGTTTTCAATCAGTATCTTTGTTGGTCCTCTGTTGAAAGTCTTCGTCCGATGGTCTGGTCCTCTGTTGAAAGTCTTCGTCCGACGGTCTGGTCCTCTGTTGAAAGTACTCGTCCGATGGTCTGGTCCTCTGTTGAAAGTCCTCGTCCGATGGTCTGGTCCTCTGTTGAAAGTCCTCGTCCTATGGTCTTAACTCAGTGTCTGTTGTAAAAGAAAAATGAAAATGTTATTTGATTTTAATGTATTTGTAATGAATAACAAATTTCATTATTTTGGTGTATTGTATCTGGTGAATTTTTCTGCTATGCTGTTTTTTGTGCAACCTTTTAAAAATACTTTAAATGTATTTGTATATTCCAGTTTTCCTTTTTTTATACTGTAATTATTAATGTTTTTCTTATTTTGGATATGATTGCAATGTTTTTAGCATTATCCTGTGTTGCGTCCACCACTTTTGCTATACCAATTTAGACTTCTTTTTAAGGCTTATAGCTTCGTAAACAGTAAATAAGAATATTAATTTACTTTGCTATGTGTTTGTGTGATTTTTGGTACAATCCTATTTTGTGTCTACCATATGTTGCATACTTTATTTGCTTAATTATATTTTTTTATGAAGGTTAAATGTTTTTCCTATTTTGGATATGATGGCTATGTTTTTAGCGTTATCTTATTTTGTGTACACCTCTTTTGGTATGCTTATTTAGGCTTCTTTGTAAGGCTTATATGTTCTTAAACATTAAAGAGGAATATTAATTTACTTTGCTATTTGTTTGTGTGATTTTTGGTACAATCCTATTTTGTGTCTACCACTTTTGCTATGCTTATTTAGGCTTCTTTGTAAGGCTTATAGGTTCTTAAACATTAAAGAAGAATATTAATTTACTTTGCTATTTGTTTGTGTGATTTTTGGTACAATCCTATTTGTGTCTACCATATGTTGCATAATTGATTTGCTTAATTAGTCTTTTTTATGAAGGCTTAATGTTTTTCTACAGTGAAAATGAATGTTTTTTCTATTTTTGATATTATGGCTATGTTTTTAGCATTATACTATTTTTGGTTGCTGCATTTGTTATATTGGCGGCCATTAAACATATATAGTTCCTTTATTTTTTATACTTGTTATACTTTACCTTGATTGAAGTGTCGAATGACAGCGGGTCCCCTCCTGCCAGTCTTCTTGTAGTGTCTGTTTGAAAAAGAACGTGAAATGGTTAATTGTATATTTCTTCTTTTTGATTTAGGAAAGCATGGTCTTTTTCAGCATGTAATGTATTTTTCTATCTTACCTCTTCTTTCTTTGTGTTCTTTAAAAGGGATTGTGGTTCACAATGCACGGTGCAAATTCTTGAGTGACGCTGTTGATGCAGAGTCGGTTTGAATAGTAAAAAAAAGGAGAAAGATTGAGCTTTAGGTTATATATTGAATTACAATAAATGAATGTCATTTAAATATACTTCTTTAATTAGTTTCAATTAACATTAGTTTGTTTTCGGGCCTACACACATATATGTGCGTGTCACATATCACTATACATGAATCATATTTTAATAGTTAAAGTTGTTTTTTTTTTATGTCATTTAAATATACTTGTTTAATTAGTTTGGGTTAAGATTAGTTTGTTGTAGGGGCTATACACATAAATGTGCATGTCACATGTCACTATACATGAATTACATTTTCATAGTTAAAGTTGTTTTTTTTTGGTCCTGGCTTGATAATAAAATGTAATATATTATAGCTTACCTCTCAGTTGTAATTTTCACAATGTAAAGTAGGAAATTAGGAAACAATTGTCTTCTCAAGTAACAGCAGCAGTTAACTATCCAGTCACTCCGCGCATCACCTGAGTAGAAATGTAGAATTTTCTGGAAAGTAGGCAGTATTTATAAACTTTCAAGTGCCTCAGACCGTTAGAACGCAATACGCATGCGCTATTTGCGTTCCAGCTTACAATTTGCGTTCCATTCGCCATTTTATGCGTAGTAGTTTTCAAAATGGTGGTTAATATCAGTGTAGCAAGTGCCGCATAGTATGTGTTACGTACCTCGTAAAGATGACTGTAGCGTTGTTTCAGTTTTGCGAGTCACTGTAGTATAGTTACGTCTGTAGCCTCGTTTTCGTTCTGTTCGGCGGCCATTTTTTCTCTCGCTTAAGTGATTTTCAGCAGTTTAAACTCAATTTTTGGACTTAAATGGACGTGTAAATTAACTTTTCGAGGTGCCGGATGCCCCCCCTTGCTGTAAGTAAGCTTTCTTTATGTTCGTTGTGTTTATTTCTTGTGTTTCTGATGTTTTCATGCGCGCCGTTTTCGGGGGGTTTTGCGTGTTGGAAATGGGTCGTTTCGCGGATGTTTTTTTTTGCGAGGCGGCAGAATTTTTTTTTGCGAGGGACGCAGTTGGTTTTGACGTGTACGACGCAGTTGTTTTTTTTCGAAGTTGTGCGTATGTGTGTTAACCGCGTGTGAGGCGCTTTTGAGTTTAAAAAAAATAAAAAGTTGTGCGTGTGTGTGTAAAAAGTTGTGCGTGTGTGTGTCTGTTAGCACAGCCGACGTTGGATCTTCCACCACCACAAATGCGGCCTGCTCGCTTCGCGAGGGTCCGCATTTGCGGACAAACACAGCCGGCGTGGGATGCTCCACCACCGCAAATCAGAAGCATTTATGATAAATCAAAAACCAGAAGAAGATAGACAATTAAAGACTCATTTTTCATATACATGTCATAAAAATATAAAACATATGGGCATAGAAATATACCCAGAATTCAGTCAAATGATAGAGCAAAACTATAAGCTCACTCTGTTAAATTTGAAAGCCTCCATAGAAAGATGGAGTAATTTATATGACGCATGGTCAGGAAGAATAATAGCAGCAAAAATGTTTCTAATCCCCAAAATAAAAGTATACCCTATCATTTTTCAATAGGTCATATAAAAACTTTTCAAAAGACTTTGGATAAATGTATTCATAAAGATAAAAAAATGAGAATTAATTCAACAAACTTAATAATAAATTTCAAAAAGGGGGTATGGCTTACCCCTCTATTCAAAATTTTCATGACGCAATATCTTTAGCTCACATAATTAGATGGAGTGACCAAAAGGAATACAGGCACTGGTTCCAAATTGAGAATGAAATGACGATCAAAAAAGAGCTACAAAGCATAATCTTAGAAAAAAAAAAATATCGACTTCTATTAAATTAGAAACTATGGGAGAAACACTAAGAAATAACTTCAAATATTGGGAAAAATGTAATTCAAAATATACTTTAATTTAATTTCCAAGCCTAATAACTCCACTTGGTATTATGGCTGGGGAATTAGATATCCCAATATTGGCAGTTCTAACTAAAAATGAGGCGGTATACCTCAGAGATATCTTTCAAAAAGGTTCCATTATGTCATTTAAAGATGTAGTGATCAAATATAAAGTATCTAACTCATTGTGGCTTGAATATCTCCGAATGAGTGAACAGTTGAAGGCCTTGGGGATTATTATAGAAATCAGAAGAAATCTGACAGATTGGGAAAAATTAATACTAGAAACTGACAAATCTCATTTAATGGCTAAATGTCATAATAAAATTTAAGAAAAGCAGATCCTTATTAAAACATCTTGTTATAAAATGTGGGAAAAAGAGGCGAGAAAAAAATGGCCTATAGAGACGTGGGCTTCTGCTTTTCGTATTACAGATACATTTCTGCAAAATGCATCTCATAAAGAAACGTACTTCAATATAATAAACATGAATGAAGCCAAATTCTGTTGGCGTAACTGTGGACAAAAAGGAACACACATTCACATGTGGTGGGAATTCCCCATATTACAAAATTGGTGGACAGAATGCTTTTCTCAAATAAAATTAATATTTGAGATAGATCTCCCCTTTTAGATGGATATACCAATATTTCCTAATTTCCCAAAGAAAGTCATGCTGGAAGCTAAAGCACTTCTGATCCAGATTGTTATGGCAGCAAAATATTCTATTGCCTCAAATTGGAAACAAGGAAAAATTCCCAATTGGTCTGAAATTTTGCTAAAAATTAATAAAACGATATTATTAGAAAGAAATATAGAAGAACTCGGGATTTCCGGTCTTCCACTAAAAAAGTGGACAATATCGGATAAAAAGCATGATTGACGGAGATCATTCTCTTTCTGGATGTGTGAAATTATAGACAACTCTCCCCTCAACCATTTCTTCCCCAGCGCTATCCGGTCCGGTAACAATGTGTGTGTGTGTTTTTTTTGTATTGTTTTGTATTTTTCCTCTTTCTCTTTTTTTTTTTTTTCTTTACTATCCTTGTTATAAATACATTTGTGGATAATCGATATATAATATTTATGGGAATTGTATTGTATAAATAAGTGAAACAGGAGAAGTATTATTGTATTTAAATGTTGTTGCATTTTTTGTATTGTCTGAAAATTTTAAATAAAAATAAAAGGTATATTTTACAGAGCACTTGCTTAAATCAGTGTATTAAGATTTGAGACCTCAAAACTAATTTTTAATCTGTACAACAACAACAAAATATTATAGTGCACTTACTTAAATCAGTTTATTATGCGCTGGGACCTCAACAAGTGTTCATTGCACAGTGCACTTACTTAAATCAATTTATTATGCCCTGAGACCTCAAAAATATACACTGCAGTACAAAAAAATATTTTACAATGCACTTACTTAAATCTGTTTATTATCATCTGAGACATCAAAATATATATATGTATATTTTACACTGTAGAGAAAAAAAAGAAATGTTATAGTCCACTTACTTAAATAAGTTTATTATGCTCTGAGACCTAAAAAAATCTATATTTCACAGGGCACTTAATTAAATCAGTTTATTATGCTCTGAAACCTCAACAAAGAAAAATGATAGTTTACTATGTAGAAACAACAATGACATTTTATAGTGCACTTACTTAAATACGTTTATTATGCTCTGAGACCTCCAAAACTGCATATTTGACAGTGCATTTCGTTTAATCAGTTTTTTGTGCTCTGGACCTTCAAAACATGGATATTTTATACCACAGTACAAAAAATTAATTACATATCTGTGTTGCTGCTCATTGCTTTATAGGCATAGGACCTCCAAAGCAGTTAAATATTTAATTATTTTTTATTATATTTTGACACCTGCTATACTTAATCTTTTATACTGTATTTATTTATGAATGTATCGATGCTTAAGCCTTTACGTTTTGCATGTATGCCAATTAAACATGATACTTTAAATGATTAATGAATTAATTTAATCCAAACATTAAAAATGATTTTCATGTCATGTTAAAGTTTTCTCATCTGTGCAGCTGCTTGAATACAGAGAGTGAGCTCTGCAGCATTTGATCTGCAATAACATCAACTTGACAGGTATATGATTTCATGATGCTCTTAGGAAAAAAGGATTAAGTCTTTCTTTTTTGCATCGATGACAGTTATTGATTAATTAATGAACATATATTTATTTATTAATTAATTATTAATTATTAATCCTTATAAAAAATATATATATTTTACAGCGAACTAAGAAAAATAAGATTTTACACTGCACTTACATATCTGGATTACTGCTTATTAAAGTACATTAACTTAGGAACTATTGATTATTCATAATTACAAAAACAAACAAAAAATCTGTGCTGCTGCACATTGCCTGGCAAGGATAGGACCCTCAAAGCAAGTAAATATTTAAATAAGTTTATTACATTATGACACCTGCTACATTTAATATGTTATACTGCTTTTATTTATTCATATATCCATCCTTAGCCCTTTATGTTTGGAATGTATGCCAATTAAACATGATACTTTAAATGAGTAATGCATTATTTGAATCCAAATATTAAAAATGGACAGAGAGTGAGTTCTGCAGAATTTCATCTGCAATAACATCAATTTTACAGGTATATGATTTAATGATGCCCTTCTTTCAGAAAACAGGATTAAGTATTTTTGTTTTGTATTGATGACACTTTTGGATTTATTAATTCACATATATTAATTTATTAATTACATAATAATTAATTATAAAAAAAATACCCTTAACTTATTTATCAACATATATATATATATATATATATATATATATATATATATATATATATATATATATATATATATATATATATATATCTGTGAAACAATGCCTAATGACACAATATTGCCTCATGAAACCAATGTTCATAAACATAACATCAATGTAGATATACAAAGTTGTAGTGATATTTATGTTCAGGAAGCTCAGGATACTGCTTTATTTACATCACTGACAGTAGACACTCATTATTGTGGATTACTCAATGTGGTTTGTCAGTTTTGTGGGGCCTATCATTTTCTGAAGGAAAAACTAACTGATGGAGAGTTTATTAGTTGCTGTCAGAGCGATCCAACATTTACACCCACAAGAAGGAGAGCAAAGGAAATTTGCACAGTTATATGTCTTAGATACGATGGAAGCTGTTGAACAACGGATGACGCTTCCTGAAAATAAACAATGTTTGTGAATAGTCTTTGAACAGCTGGATAACATTATGGCCAACAACCCATATAGTCAAGCATACAAAAAATTTGAAAAAGTTGAAAAAGGACAACAGGCACATGCTCAATCAAATCAATTGCCAATGCCAAGAGTAAATATGGTTCTGAAAAGAGATTGCAAAACTGATCAAAGGCATTATAATTTACCAACAGTAAATGAGGTTGCCATGGTGTTTAAAAATGAGGATGGTGAACCACCTTTCCAGCGGGATATTAGAATATATCCTCGCAATGAAGACCAACATTTTATAAACATAAATATATTAAGTTGTAGTTTGGATCCAATGACATATCCCATTTTCTTTCCAAATGGTGAGCCAGGATGGGAACCAAAATTACTATTGCAAAGTTATCCCAATAGTAAATTTAGTGTTAGAAACAATATTTCTATGCTGGAATATAAAGTGGCCCAAACTGCTATTCAGGATAATTTTAATCCTATTTTATGTGGAGGTAAACTCACACAACAATAGATTATTGATTCTTGATCTACAAGTCAAAGCAAATAATCAAAATTTTATAAAATTTCAACTAAAACAAGCTTTGCATAGAACAATATTGTGGATTGATGGATAATGTCACTGAATTGGCTGCAGCTGCAATGATTTTGCCATCCACTTTCCAAGGATCTCCTCGCAATATGCGAGAAAGATACAATGATGCCATGGCTATTGTGACTTAATTTGGAAAACCAGATTTATTCATTACATTCACATGTAATCCACAATGGCCAGAATCAAGGAAAATTTTAATCTTGGCCAAAATACTTCTGACCAACCAGATTTAGTATTCAAAATAAAACTCAATTAATTAATACATGATATAACTAAAGCACAGTTATTTGCAAAATGTGTGGCTTTTGTTTATACCATTGAATTAAAAAAAAAAGGCCTGCTACATGCACACATACTTTTAATCCTGCAAGAAAAAGATACATTGAATACTGCATAGAGAGTGGATTCTGTAATTCCTGCTGAACTACCACATCCAGAAAAATATTCCAAACTTTATGCGATTGTAACACACAGAATGATTCATGGGCCGTGTGGAGATATCAACCCAAATTCAACATGTATGGAAAATAAAAAATGTACAAAAGAATTTCCAAATCAATTTCATATACAAACTTATGATAATTGTTATGGATAACCTTTGTATAAAAGAAGAGAAGGACAAACAGCTATTATCCATGGCCAAAAGGTCGATAATAGATATGTGGTTCCATACATTCAACATTTGCTGATGAAGTACAATGCACACATAAATGTGGAAGCTTGCACTTCTATTAAATCCATCAAATATGTTTATTAATATATATACAAAGGATATGATGCAGCAACTGTTGTTGTGCAAGGTGCACAAAACGAAAAGAAAAATCCAATTTTACATGACGAACTTTCTAATTATTTCAATGCTTGCTATGTCAGTGCTCCTGAAGCAATGGGGTGTCTTCTCAAATTTGAGATGCATGATTGGTCACATGCTGTGTATCAATTAGCTGTACATTTGCCACAAAGTCAGCTTGTTTGCTTTACTGCAGGCAATGAAAGAACTGCCTTAGCCCAAAGTGAACATCGAGAAACAACACTTACTGCTTGTTTTCAATTAAACTGCCAGGACACTCAGGCCAGACAATTTTTATACATTGAGATTCAATATCACTATGTATTTGTAAATGGTCAATGGCGACAACGAAAAAGAGATACTCATAAAATTATACCACAAATTTATATCTTCAGTCCAAGAGACATTGAACGTTTCAGTTTAAGATGACTTCTTTTACATGTTCCCGGTGCACAAAGTTATGAACATCTATGCACAGTGAATGACATAATTTATGATACTTTCCTATTAGCTGCAAGACATCAAAACTTCATAGCAGATGATATAGAATGGGAGAGGTGTCTGGAAGAAGCAGCACTATGTCAAATGCCAAAGCAAATTATTGAAATAATTTGCATTTATTTGCATCTTTTGCAATTTACCTGATGCATTTACTTTGTGGGAAACATTTAAATTAAATATGTCTGAAGACTTCTTGAAACATTACAATGAGCCAATTGCAAGTTAATGGAAATTCAAGAAATATTTCTTGCTCATGGATTAAATTGTGCATGTTTTAATTTGCCTGATCCAGATCATATAGATGACATCAGCTTTGATGATTATGACACTGAGCTTCAACAATAAAAAACACAAGACAAACTGGCAACTTTAAATACTTTAAAATTGAAAGCATTTAATGCCATCACAAATGCTACAGATGATGAAATGGTCAACGACCGTTATTTCTATCTAGATGGCCCTAGTGAATCAGGAAAAACGTATCTGTATAATTGTTTGATGAGTTACATTCAAGCACAGGGTCAAATGGCAATGTCATTTGCAACAACTGGAATCGCCACACTTTTGTTAGAAGGTGGCAGAACTGTGCATAGTGGATTTAAACTGCCAGTTCCCATTTTAGAAACATCAGTGTCAGATATTCAACTGAATTCTTTACAAGCCAAAAAGTTAAAAAAAAGTAAATTAATTAGCAGAGATGAGGCAACAATGATTTCATGTCATGCCTTGCAATGTATTGATAGATTATTAAAAGAAGTGATGGATAATAATTTGCCATTTGGTGAAAAGGTGATGTTGTTAGGAGGAGATTTTAGGCAAACATTACATGTTGTGCCACATGGAAATAGGACTGACATCATTGAAACATGTATCAAGACAAGTAAACTGTGGAAAATATTTACACATTTAAAATTATAATTAAA
Organism: Discoglossus pictus; assembly: GCA_027410445.1. Lineage (NCBI taxonomy): Eukaryota > Metazoa > Chordata > Amphibia > Anura > Alytidae > Discoglossus > Discoglossus pictus. The sequence continues at coordinate 72,880,292 of CM050174.1, forward strand.
TATAAGATCTGAATGCCAAAACGAATAAACAAAATGTCTTTATTGTAAATATGTATTTTTGCACAACTGTTATGCAAGACTGTTCAAAAATGCTTTATTTTTCATTACATGCCTTCTGACAATAAAAGAATTTAAATGCAAAAATTAGGTATTGTTGCAGCGACCAGAAAAATTGATGCTAGTTTGTGGACCATTATTAGCTCAAGGCAGCTCATCTATCAGGCCTTTTTAAATCGAATGTATCGCCCACTGTCAGTCCCTTCGGGATCCATCCCTCATTCATCTTAATAAAGGTGAGGTAATCTAGACTTTTTTGACCATGGCGACTTCTCTTATCAGTGACAAAACCTCCTGCTGCACTGAAGGTCCTTTCTGACAGGACACTTGAAGCGAGACAGGACAGAAGTTCTATGGCAAATTGGGATAGCTCAGGCCACAGGGCAAGCGTGCACACCCAGTAGTCAAGGGGTTCATCGCTCCTCATAGTGTCGATATCTGTAGTTATGGCGAGGTAGTCTGTTACCTGACGGTCGAGTCGTTCTCTGAGGGTGGACCCCGAAGGGCTGTGTCGATGCATAGGACTTAAAAAGCTCTGCATGTCCTCCATCAACAACACGTCTGTAAAGCGTCCTCTCCTTGCCGGCGTGGTCGTGGGAGGAGGAGGATTATGTTCACCTCTTCCGCTGTTAGATTGCCGTTGTGCTGTGACATCACCCTTAAACGCTATGTAAAGCATACTTTTTAATTTATTTTGGTAGTGCTGCATCCTTTCCGACTTGTGGTAATTCAGTAACATTTCAGGCACTTTCTGCTTATACTGGGGGGCTAGTAGCGTAGACACCCAGTACAGGTCGTTCTCCTTCATCCTTTTTATACGAGGGTCCCTCAACAGGCACGACAGCATGAAAGACCCCATTTGCACAAGGTTGGATGCCGAGCTAGTCATGTCCCGTTCCTCGTCCTCAACGATCTCACTGAAGGTATGTTCTTCCCCCCAGCCACGTACAACACCACTGGTACCAGATAGGTGACAACGAGCACCCTGGGATGCCTGTTGTGGTTGGTCTTCCTCCTCCTCCTCAAAGCCACATTCCTCCTTTGACTCCTCTTCCTCACAATCCTCTTCCAGCGTTGACGCAGGTCCCGCAAGCGATGCTGATAAGGCTGTTTCTGGGGGTGATGGTGACCACAACTCTTCCTCTTCCTCTTCACGCTCATCTACGGCCTGATCCAGCACTCTTCGCAGGGCACGCTCCAGTAAGAAAACAAATGGTATGATTTCGCTGGTGGTGCGATGGGTGCGACTGACCAGGATTGTCACCTCCTCAAAAGGACGCATAAGCCTACAGGCATTGCGCATGAGCGTCCAGTAACATGGCAAAAAAATCCCCAGCTCTGCAGGGGCTGTCCTAGCACCCCGGTCATACAAATACTCGTTAACGGCCTTTTCTTGTTGGAGCAGGCGGTCGAACATTAGGAGTGTTGAATTCCAACGTGTCGGGCTGTCTAAAATCAAGCTCCTCGCTGGCATGTTGTTTCGCCGCTGGATATCTGTAAAGTGCGCCATGGCCGTGTAGGAATGCCTGAAATGGGCACACACCTTCCTGGCCTGCTTCAGGATGTCCTGTAAGCCTGGGTGCTTATGCACAAAGCGTTGTACAATCAGATTACACACATGTGCCATGCACGGCACATGTGTCAACTTGCCCAAATTCAATGCCGCCAACGAATTTCTTCCGTTGTCACAAACCACTTTGCCGATCTCCAGTTGGTGCGGAGTCAGCCACTGATCCACCTGTGCGTTCAGGGCGGACAGGAGTGCTGGTCCGGTGTGACTCTGCTTTCAGGGAAGTCAACACCAAGACGGCGTGACACTGCCGTATCCGGGATGTGGAATAGTACCTGTGGAGCTGGGGGGGTGCCGTTGATGTGGAGCAAGACATAGCAGCAGCAGAAGAGGACTCAGCCGAGGAGGTTATGGAAGAGGATGGAGTAGGAGGAATAGAGGAGGTGTCACCAACTCCTCTGCAGAGCCACGTATTCCATGCTTGGCAGCCGTCACCAGGTTTACCCAATGCGCAGTGTAGGTGATATACCTGCCCTGACCATGCTTTGCAGACCAGGTATCAGTGGTCAGATGGACCCTTGCCCCAACACTGTGTGCCAGAGATGCCATTACTTCCTTTTGCACAATCGAGTACAGGTTGGGGATTGCCTTTTGTGCAAAGAAATTTCGGCTGGGTACCTTCCACTGCGGTGTCCCAATAGCTACACATTTTTTTAACTCCTCAGACTCCACCAGCTTGTATGGTAAAAGCTGGCGGGCTAAAAGTTCAGACAAGCCAGCTGTCAGTTGCCGGGCAAGGGGGTGACTTTGTGACATTTGCTTCTTAAGAGACAAACCATATAGAAATGGTTTGTCTCTTATTTGTTCCTGGTGGCTGTGATACTGATCTTATCTCCACCCTACAAGTAACTTGCCCTGGTCACTACCACAGAGAGGTTACTGAGACTCCTCGAAGTGCTGATTCCTGATGGAGAGACCCTGACTGATACAGAAGCCAGACATCAGGGTGCTGAGATTTCCAAGAACCGAAACGGTTCTTGTGGACAGCTAACCTGTAGACTATAGCAGATGGCCCTGGGCAGTATTAGCCCCTACCCTTGGATCATCATAGTTGTGATATTGTTTTATTTTGATTTCTTTGCTAGTCTGACAACATTATATTGTAATTCCACCAGATCCTCAAAGGATTGGTTGTCCGTCATGATATTTGCTTTCTAAAACCAAAGAGAAGTATAACATGGGATTAAGTCGCTTGATATCGCCTACCTTATTTAATGCTTTCCTGTTTCCATCCTCCACTCTAACCCTCTGTAGAAGCTGGTGTGAAACACGCATGTGAGGCTGGGGTGACTAACGTTGCCTAGTTATGACGTAAGACCCTGCAGGGATCCCGGCAGAGGGAAATTGCTGATATTACTCAATACTTTATTGGTACACTTGCTGTAAGTAAGCTAGACTGGAACACACAGCACAGTGCCCTGCCCATGGTCCCAGGAGAGGGAGAGTACCATGCCCACACTGTGGTTCCAGGTGAGTTGGAATACAGTACACCAACCATGGTCCAAGGGGAGGGAGAAATGAAGTCCCATGCCCAGACCATTGTTCCAGGTGAGCGGGGGTACCGTGCCCAGACGGTGGTGCAGGGAAAAATGGAGTACAGTGATCAGCCCATGTTTCAACACAGGGGGGTGGAGGCTACACTTAAGGCCTGGGTTTCTGATGCCAGCCAGCAGTTCCAGCTGGCAGGGTACCTACTGGGATTATCATCTGTTTTTTCTTCAAAGGAGTATGTCTACCATCATAGTCCTAAAATAAGAAGCAGGCACTTCCTCTGGCCTTTGGGGTTTGTGCTGGCAGGGGATCTACAGGGGTTGTCCCTGGCATTGATTTTTCTCCTGGAGTTGGTACAAGGGAAAAAAGGACAAAAATCGTCCCTGTACACCCAGAATCAGGTCATGTGCAGGAGGAGGCCCAGACTCTGAATCCCTGGGATTGTTTTCCCCAGATTAAGTTTAGCTCATTTGGTTAGTTATCCGTGTGGATAACAGACTGGATGCTGGATCTGAAGGTGGATACTAGCTGTCATGACTGACTTATGGGGCCCAGGATGGGATTCCCCTGAACCCCACAAGTAACCCTATTATCCAGGACTATTACACATCTGTTTGCTAATGTCAAAGGCTATCAAATGGACATGAGATGTGTTTTAATGATTGGGACAATTTGTCTTTCATTTGTGTCACTTTTAAACAATTAATGTGTGCATATAGTTACTGTCATAGTTTCTTGGTTACCATGTATTTGCTATTATTGATGTAAAATGGCAGAAAAGGTTTATGTGATATTCTGATGTATTTGGTCCAGAGGTGAAATTCCCAGATGTTACTTTACCCCCACCATAGCATCTCATGAGTGATCAAAGGACAGCCATAACATTGAGGTGATCTGGCCAGATAACCTCCAGGCTCTGGTGCATCTGGGATGGGCGGAGGGTTTATGGCAAGTGTGTGTGTGTGTGGGAGGGGGGGGGGATGAGGAGGTCACAGTAGGAAGAACAGATCCTTGAAACAGGGAAGGAGGGGGTTGGTAACCGTAGTAAAGGGGGGGAGTTGGCTATAGAACTGGGGGATGGTGTTTTATGATATGTGTAAATTGTGGCTGAAGCAAGAAATAAAGGTCAGTCTGCTTTGTACTAAAGAAAGGTGCATGTATTCTTACTGTGCTCTAACCAACTGGATAGAACAGAGTTATGAATTTTAATAAGCAATAATCTTTGGCCTGAGTTTGCAACCTGGATGGTCCTGTGTTCTCCTAAGAGCTGTTTTTTGCTAGGTATTTTCTTGGATGTCTATGATTGGTTATGTTGTTGTGGGATGTCTTGTCTCCCATCAGCTACAAGTGGAGAAAGTAGATAGGTGGAGAGCACGGATTGCTGGGCTTTGCAACTGCTCGTCTGTCCTAGGGCTGACAATACAGCTCCATTCACTAGTTTGACTGGCCACAATAAACATCTGATTGATGTTGTGGCCCATCTATCTGATCATGCAAAGCAGTTTTGATGAGTTCCATGTGATTGGATTACAGAGAATAGTGTTGTCCAGTGGTACACAAGCAAATTATGTCATCCCGCAGGCAAATGCCAATTATATGGACCCAAAAACCAGTGAACTGCATTATGCGTTCCACTGTGCAATGCATGAACAAGCGTAGCGATGCAAACCAGGAAGTAAAGGGCTATTTATAGCCGGAGATACAACAGAGGACAGTACCCCATGAATAAGCCCAAGGAAGGGCAAAACTGGACCGTCAGGGGGCCACAAGACACTGAAGGTCAATGAGGTAGCACTGAGGAGAGATTGAATGGAAGATGTGTTTGTAATCCCTACATAATTAATGCAACCAACCAATGAACTGCAAGTATTATGCATATATGAGAGTGTTGGTGGTAATTTGGTGCAGAGCAGTAGCACCAAACCTGCTTGGGGGTTATTACATTTATATTTGCTTTCCATATGTTCCTTAGGTAGCATTGCCCAAGAGTGTATATTTTGTATATAGTATTATTTTTAAGAGGGTGTATAAAGTATCTGGGAAGCGTTCCTGTGATTAAGCAGGTTTAATACTGATTTTGAATAATGCTGTATATATATATATATATATATATATATATATATATATATATATACAATTTTAGTATCGTCGTTGTTTCCTTGGAATATCCTATAATAATAAAGTTGCTTGACTGTCTGTACAAATAAACATGAGATAGTCACACACTGGGATTTGTTACATGTCTTTGTGGTCAGTACAAATAAACATGAGACGGTCACAAACTGGGATTGGTTACCTATCTTTATGGCCTGTACAAAGAAACATGAGATGGTCACATGCTGGGATTTTTTACATGTCTTTATGGTCAGTACAAATAAACATGAGACAGTCACACACTGGGATTGGTTACATCTGCTTATGGCCTGTACAAAAAACATGAGATGGTCATATGCTGGGATTTGTTACATGTCTTTATGGTCAGTACAAATAAACTTGAGATGGTCACACACTGGGATTTGTTACATGTCTTTATGATCTGTACAAATAAGCATGGGATGGTCACACCCTGGGATCTGTTACATGTCTTTATGGTCTGTACAAATAAAGATAAGACGGTCACACCCTGGGATTTGTTACATGTTTTTATGGTCCTCCTCTTTAATCTCCCGGGAACTCCTCATATTTGTCTCTTCTTCTTGATCAGACTCTGAGAGAACTGATGGTGTAACTTTGTCACTGTCTGTACAAATAAACATGAGATGGTCAAACACTGGGATTTGTTACAAGTCTTTATGGTCAGTACAAAAAACATGATATGATCACACACTGGGATTTCTTACATGCCTTTATGGTCAGTACAAATAGACATGATATGGTCACACACTGGGAATTGTTACATGTCTTTGTGGTTTGTACAAATAAACATGAGATGGTCACAAACTGGGATTTGTTACACGTCTTTATGGTCAGTACAAATAAACACGAGATGGTCACAGATGAACCAAGGGAGTAACTCAAATGCTGTGTAGTTCTCCACGTCAAAGCGATCCAATAGTTGTTAAAACACAAACATTACAAATGCAAGATAGATTTAGTATATGATGTAGTGTATACACTTGTCCAATAGGGACTAATATAACTAAAGAAATGTCCAAACCTATAGTGTGATATCTACACACTACTCTTCCAAACGGGAGGGTAATAAGTCCACAGAGTAAAGAAGAAACGTCCAGAACAGTTTGATTTTAAATGCCGAAGGTTTGCTTCTTCTTCTAGGACACCGTTCCCACTGTGTCCAAAAAGTATATGCTAATGACGTGGCGCAGGCGTGCAACATCGAGACCAGGAAGGAGCGGAGGCCGGAGCAGGTAAGTGAGGAGAGGGGTAGTATGGGGGGGGGGGGGAGGAGGTTAGAATGAGGATTGAGGATGAGGAGGGGGGAGGGAAAGACACACAGGGGGGTTAGAGAGACACGGGGGGTAGAGAGACACGGGGGGTAGAGAGACACAAGGGGGAGTTAGAGAGACACGGGGGGTAGAGAGACAAGGGGGGTTAGAGGGACACGGGGAGGGTAGAGGGACACATGGGGGTTAGAGAGACACGGGGGGGGGGGAGAGTGACTTGAGTATAAGCCTAGGGGGCCCTTTTTAGCCTTAAAAAAAGGGCTGAAAAACTTGACTTATACTCGAGTATATACGGTACATCTCTGAGGACTCTTTATTATTAGTGGGATATACTATTACCCCTACTGCATTAGATTAGTATAGATTAGTATAGATAGACTATATTAAGAACAAGCTAGAAGGGCACTAGAAGGTCCTAGTCCAAACTCTGCTTACAGCATAGGGACATTATAACAATATTTACTATCTATAGGGTATATACATTTCTTCAGGAGGTGTCCTACATAATTACATTATTATACGTCGGATTTTAACTAGTTATTTTTAATATATTTGTAAATAAAGTTTTTTTTTTGTTTTAATGCTTACCGCTTTCTGCATTTATTTCATATATCATTTCTTTAGCTTGATATATATCCTGGTTATTTCTGTATGCTTTCTCTATAAAGTTTTCTTCACAAAAATGTACCTGATCAGACTGCACAATATAGAAGTATTTATCACCATTATATATCTACTAGGAAATTGCCTGTCAAAAATAAAATTTTAAGGCTGGCAATGCTGTCTGCCACCTTGTTTCCTTTTCCCATTCATCTCCCTCCCTTGTGTCTCCTTTTCCGCCTCCCCTGTGTTTTTTTCCAGCCCTCTCCTGTACCTCCATTCCCCCCTCTCCCTTTCCCTCCCCTGTGTCACCTTTCTCCCCACCTCTCCCCTGTCTTCTTTCCCCCCTCTCCTGTTCCTCCTTTCCCCCTCTCCCTTGTGTCTCCTTTCCCCCTTTCCCTTTTCCACCCTTGTGTCTCCTTTCCTCCTCTCCCTCCTTTGTATCTCCGTTCACCTGGTCCCTCCCTTGTGTCTTCGTTCCCCTCCTCTCCCTTATCTCCGTTCCCCCCCTCTCCCTCCCTTGTCTCTCCGTTCCCCCTCCTCTCTCTCCCTTGTCTCCGTTCCCCCTTCTCTCCCTCCCTTGTGCCTCCTTCCCCCTCCTCTTCCTCTAACCTGGACGTAACCATGCCAGCAGCGCGGTACTCAACGTCTTCTCCTCCTCTTCGGCTCTAGTCATTCATCCAGAACCAATTTCTGGATCAAGCCGCACATTTCGCAGGTGCAGGCCGCTACGCGCATCCCTCTTGCGCAACGCGCGGCTTGATACAGAAAGTAATTCTGGCAGAAGGACGGGAGCCTCAGGGAAGAAGGTGAGTATGGGCCGCAAGCTACTGGCAGGTTTTCCAGGTAAGCTGGGGCGCTGGCGGGGGGGGGGGGGGGCGTAAAGGCAGCAGCGGGGGTTGAGAGAGGCCAGCGCCGCTAGTGATGAGAGCCTGCAGGAATGAGCCCCTAAGTCCTGCGGGCTCGCGGTCGACGGCTCACCAACATTGTAAGCATTCCGAACAGACCCGCAGATCCACAACTATTATAGTGATATACGCACTGCAGACTGGGTATATATGTGTAGATACTAATACATACAATGAATATAAATTCAAATAACCATGGTATACGCTGACCTGCACTATAAAGATATATTCACTAAGAGATAAATCATTCCCATCACTAAATATGTATAAATAAGTACAAATACATATGAAATAAAAACATATATTCAACGCTCCCTCCAAACTGACAGATAGATAGACAGACAGACAGATAGAAAGATAAATAGATAGATAGAGGATAGATAGATAGATAGATAGATAGACAGACAGACAGATAGATAGACAGATAGATAGATAGATAGATAGATAGATAGATAGATAGATAGACAGACAGATAGATAGACAGACAGATAGATAGATAGATAGATAGATAGATAGATAGATAGATAGATAGATAGATAGATAGATAGATAGACAGACAGATAGACATATAGATAGATAGATAGATAGATAGATAGATAGATAGATAGACAGAGACAGATTATCGATCTATCTATCTATCTATCTATCTATCTATCTATCTATCTATCTATATGTCTATCTGTCTGTCTGTCTATCTATATGTCTATCTGTCTGTCTATCTATCTGTCTGTCTATATATCTACCTATCTATCTATCTATCTATCTATCTATCTATCTATCTATCTATCTGTCTGTCTGTCTGTCTGTCTGTCTGTCTGTCTGTCTGTCTGTCTGTCTGTCTGTCTGTCTATCTATCTATCTATCTATCTATCAATCTATCTATCTATCTATATGTCTATCCGTCTATCTATCTATCTATCTATCTATCTATCTATCTATCTATCTATCTATATGTCTGATAAGATAGATAGACAGACGGATAGACATATAGACATATAGATAGATAGATAGATAGATAGATAGATAGATAGATAGATAGATAGACAGACATACAGATAGATAGACAGACGGATAGACATATTGATAGATAGATAGATAGACAGACAGATAGACATATAGATAGATAGATAGACAGAGACAGATTATCTATCTATCTATCTATCTATCTATCTATCTATCTATCTATCTATATGTCTATCTGTCTGTCTGTCTATCTATATGTCTATCTGTCTGTCTATCTATCTGTCTGTCTATCTATCTATCTATCTGTCTGTCTGTCTGTCTGTCTGTCTGTCTATCTATCTATCTATCTATCTATCTATCTATCTATCAATCTATCTATCTATCTATCTATATGTCTATCCGTCTATCTATCTATCTATCTACAGATAGATAGACAGACGGATAGACATATTGATAGATAGATAGATAGAGGGATAGATAGATAGATAGATAGATAGAGTGATAGATACATAGATAGACAGATAGATAGATAGATAGATAGATAGATAGATAGATAGATAGATAGATAGATAGATAGATAGATAGAGGGATAGTAGATAGATAGATAGATAGATAGATAGAGTGATAGAGAGATAGATAGAGAGATAGATAGAGGGATAGTAGATAGATAGATAGACAGACATATAGACATACAGATAGATAGATAAACACTTTATAGGGCAACAATAATATCACAAATGTCCTGCCAATGAAATAATCGGGCTGGTCGTACCATCAATATTATATAACAGCTCTGCTTTATTGTTTCAGAGAGATGCAGAGAATGAGACATACTGATGTGCAAAGTGTCACCATGGAAACCGGACTGTGATAATAAACACGCCCCTTTACTCTGCTCATTGTCTCCTGCTTGTACTGCAGGGTTTTCTGGGACTTGTAGTTTAGTGCAGTGAACATTCACTTCCTGCTCCTTTTCCAGCAGTGCGGCCGGGAGCTGATCTCTGTGTTTCCTCAGCAGGTAAATAAAGTGATTAATGTCCTAATTAGTGACAAGGAGATAATTTAGGGGTTATCTGGATCACTGATTAGTTATCTGGTGTGAGTAGAATAAAATATACCGGAATATAATAATACTATTATAGGAGTGATGTTACTGCACGTGTAAATACAGAGTGATGTGTGTGTGTATAGTGTAGAGGGACTGAGTATATGCTATGGGAACACCACCAAGACCCCCTAGCACAGCCCTGTTATGGGAACACCACCAAGACCCCCTAGCACAGCACTGTTATGGGAACACCACCAAGACCCCCTAGCACAGCCCTGTTATGGGAACACCACCAAGACCCCGTAGCACAGCCCTGTTATGGGAGCAGCACCAAGACCCTCTAGCACAGCCCTGTTATGTGAGCACCACCAAGACCCCCTAGCACAGCCCTTTTATGGGAGCAGCACCAAGACCCTCTAGCACAGCCCTGTTATGGGAACACCACCAAGACCCCCAAGCACACCCCTGGTATGGGAAAACCACCAAGACCCCCTAGCACACCCCTGTTATGGGAACACCACCAAGACCCCCTAGCACACCCCTGTTATGGGAACACCACCAAGACCCCCAAGCACACCCCTGGTATGGGAAAACCACAAAGACCCCCTAGCACACCCCTGTTATGGGAACACCACCAAGACCCCCTAGCACACCCCTGGTATGGGAAAGCCACTAAGACCACCTAGCACACCCCTGTTATGGGAGTACCACCAATACCCCCTAGCACACCCCTGTTATGGGAACACCACCAAGACCCCCTAGCACACCCCTGTTATAGGAACACCACCAAGACCCCCTAGCACACCCCTGTTATGGGAGCTCCACCAAGACTCCCTAGCACAGCCCTGTTATGGGAGCACCACCAAGACCCCCTAGCACACCCCTGTTATGGGAACACCACCAAGACCCCCTAGCACAGCCCTGTTATGGGAGCACCACCAAGACCCCCTAGCACAGCCCTGTTATGGGAGCACCACCAAGACCCCCTAGCACAGCCCTGTTATGGGAATACCACCAAGACCCCTTAGCACACCCCTGTCATGGGAACACCACCAAGAACCCCTAGCACAGCCCTATCATGGGTACACCACCAAGACCCTGTAGCACACCCCTGTTATGGGTACACCATAGGGACCCCCTAGTATACCCCTGTTATGGGTACACTACCAAGACCCCCTGTGAAAGATCCATCTGCATAGTATAAATATTAAACGTGTATGTACCCCTAGCCATGGATAAATCCCTTACAATGTCCCCCCATGCATGATGTTTATACTCATTTTAATGAGAATCAGGTGATAGAGTCAATGTGATGTGTGAGTGGTATGTGAGTGGCATGACCGGTGAGTTATGGGGACAAATATGAAAATGTGTTACAGATTAGTACCAGCCCCATCTATGAGCGGGGAGTGACTGTTGCCAGATGTTTGGAGGGCAAAGGTTATCTAACATGCACTGCAGAAGGGCAGACATACAGGCACCAACTATATGGCCTGTCTACAGGGTTTCTCTGCCCCAGAACCAGGGGCAGAGAGAGAGAGAGATGCATGTTCTTCCTTCTCCAACCTGGGCAAGAATGAATTAGGTTGATGCCCCTAAAGGCGGCCCTGGGGGCGGACACTAAAAGTTCCCACAGATTAGCCCCGTCTGATTAGACAGAGGTAATTAACTGATTGGAAGAGTTACTCCATTGGCCCAGGGGGGATGGGGATTTGGCTAAAGGTAGCCACCCCCTATAATGTGTTGTGCAAGGTTTTAAATAAGCTGAACCGATTCAATAAAGTGTTCTTAATTTTCATCACAACTTGAGTAAAGATGTATTATTGACCAAAGGACATGCTGGTAGTAAAGATCGTCAGACTTACTATTCCGGCTGCGCAACGCACACTACCCAAATGCTGGGACATATAGGTCTTTGTACCTTAACACCCCCTTTCACAGCCCTGTCATGGGTACACCACCAAGACCCCCTAGCACACCCCTGTTATGGGAACACCACCAAGACCCCCTAGCACACCCCTGTTATGGGAGCAGCACCAAGACCCCTAGCATACCCCTGTTATGGGAACACCACCAAGACCCCCTAGCACACCCCTGTTATGGGAGCACCACCAAGACCCCCTAGCACACCCCTGTTATTGGAACACCACCAGGACCCCCTAGCACACCCCTGTTATGGGAACACCACCAAGACACCCTAGCACACCCCTGTTATGGGAGCACCACCAAGACACCCTAGCACACCCCTGTTATGGGAGCACCACCAAAACCCCCTAGCACACCCCTGTTATGGGAGCTCCACCAAGACCCCCTAGCACACCCCTGTTATGGGAACACCACCAAGACCCCCTAGCACAGCCCTGTTATGGGAGCACCACCAAGACCCCCTAGCACAGCCCTGTTATGGGAGCACCACCAAGACCCCCTAGCACAGCCCTGTTATGGGAATACCACCAAGACCCCTTAGCACACCCCTGTCATGGGAACACCACCAAGAACCCCTAGCACAGCCCTATCATGGGTACACCACCAAGACCCTGTAGCACACCCCTGTTATGGGTACACCATAGGGACCCCCTAGTATACCCCTGTTATGGGTACACTACCAAGACCCCCTTTCACAGCCCTGTCATGGGTACACCACCAAGACCCCCTAGCACACCCCTGTTATGGGAACACCACCAAGACCCCCTAGCACACCCCTGTTATGGGAGCAGCACCAAGACCCCCTAGCATACCCCTGTTATGGGAACACCACCAAGACCCCCTAGCACACCCCTGTTATGGGAGCACCACCAAGACCCCCTAGCAAACCCCTGTTATTGGAACACCACCAGGACCCCCTAGCACACCCCTGTTATGGGAACACCACCAAGACACCCTAGCACACCCCTGTTATGGGAGCACCACCAAAAACCCCTAGCACACCCCTGTTATGGGAGCTCCACCAAGACCCCCTAGCACACCCCTGTTATGGGAACACCACCAAGACCCCCTAGCACAGCCCTGTTATGGGAGCACCACCAAGACCCCCTAGCACAGCCCTGTTATGGGAGCACCACCAAGACCCCCTAGCACAGCCCTGTTATGGGAATACCACCAAGACCCCTTAGCACACCCCTGTCATGGGAACACCACCAAGAACCCCTAGCACAGCCCTATCATGGGTACACCACCAAGACCCTGTAGCACACCCCTGTTATGGGTACACCATAGGGACCCCCTAGTATACCCCTGTTATGGGTACACTACCAAGACCCCCTTTCACAGCCCTGTCATGGGTACACCACCAAGACCCCCTAGCACACCCCTGTTATGGGAACACCACCAAGACCCCCTAGCACACCCCTGTTATGGGAGCAGCACCAAGACCCCCTAGCATACCCCTGTTATGGGAACACCACCAAGACCCCCTAGCACACCCCTGTTATGGGAGCACCACCAAGACCCCCTAGCACACCCCTGTTATTGGAACACCACCAGGACCCCCTAGCACACCCCTGTTATGGGAACACCACCAAGACACCCTAGCACACCCCTGTTATGGGAGCACCACCAAAACCCCCTAGCACACCCCTGTTATGGGAGCTCCACCAAGACCCCCTAGTACAGCCCTGTTATGGGAGCACCACCAAGACCCCTTAGCACACCCCTGTAATGGGAACACCACCAAGACCCCCTAGCACAGTCCTGTTATGGAGCACCACCAAGACCCCCTAGCACAGCCCTGTTATGGGAGCACCACCAAGACCCCCTAGCACAGCCCTGTTATTGGAGCACCACCAAGACCCCCTAGCACAGCCCTGTTATGGGAATACCACCAAGACCCCTTAGCACACCCCTGTCATGGGAACACCACCACTCCCTTTGTTGGTATTCTTAAATGGTTAATTAACTACTCACCTTAGTTAGTATTTACAGGAACGTCCTCCTCTTTAACCTGCTGATCAGCTGTTATAGTCAGATCTTCAATTTGCATAAGATTTGCAAATAGGATATATCTATAATATATAATTTCCTTTACTACCACCTATTGCTCCAGTGATCACTATAAGCCCCCCCCCCCCAATCATCCAGGTCTCAGTATGTGATGCACAAAATTGATTCCTAAACTCATAAACAGAGTCTTCTAAAATCTAGCTTTACCCCAAAAAAGATTCCCTGGTAGCTATTAAAGAGCTTTTTTCCACCACTCAGAAATACAGGTGACACACTTGTTTACTTTCAAAGGGTTAATGATCTTTACTGAAACACACAGGGACTTATATACATGGGAGCACAAACAAGTCCTGGTAATTAAATAAGGGTCAGATAAGTCAGATAGGAGGCTAACCTAATCCCTCAGCAGGATGCCCCACTGTGTTAGTTTCATAATGGACATATTAGACCTGTCCTCACAGACAATACTAGAACCATAATATATGAATTACAAAACTATAAAATGCTACAAATAAAAATAATAACAATCAATTAGCCACACAATGCGAAAAACACACAGACAGAAAAGGTATTCACTGGGGATGAGGGTTTCCAAACCTAGAAAGTCCAAACTGAGGAAATAATGGTTATCACAGGGGTAACCCGGGCAAGTAACGAACCCCAAGGGTGACATGCACATCTTTGCTGGTCCATGGATGGCATTCCCTTGAGAAAGATTGGACTAGGCTCTTTTGCAGGTAAAGTGAAGCAGGTACCACAGTACTTTATTACAGATGCAGGTACATACTTGACAAACAAGTGTATTTTTTTCCCTTGAACTGCAGTGGTCCTTTAATATATTGTGTAGAGCTATGGCTAATTCAGATATTAATCCATGTTTTATCAAAATAGTTATGGAATACCATGACCCATAATTGTAGATGGTGCACTTTTATATTATTTAACCCGAAGCTAATTATGGGTCATGGTATTCCATAACTATTTTGATAAAACATGGATTAATATCTGAATTAGCCTGAATTAGCCATAACTACCTACAGTTTATTTTGTCTTTTTCTTGCAGACATACTAATTATAAACAAAATGAGTAAAGAAAAAAAGAATATGGAGAAGGTCACTGAGAGATTCTTACACCAGGCCTTGGAGATGATCTACCTGCTGACTGGAGAGGTAAGAACTGCTGGACAACGTCACAATGACACCACTTTTATCACATTTACTTTTATTATCCCCTCAATCTTTGTGCTGATGTTAAACAATGTCCAGTAATAGAGGAAAAGGAAAACAAATGGTTCAATATAATGTTATAAATAGATAAGAATTGGTAGAAGTAGAGAACGATCACAGACCAACAAACAGGTCCATGTGACTGAATTTGGTGGAGGTGGAGACATGTTTGAATGGAGAGAGAAAGTGATGCATTATAATGTGTTCTTGGCCATTTCTCTGTACAAGTTATACTATCTATATGGTACAATATAATAATCTGCCTGAAGATACGTAAGCGCTGTTTGTGTATGGCTTTTACAGTCTGGATTAGAGGAGGTCACTGAAAAGGATATATTGTTGTGGGAAGGTGAGGGATATAGTGCAAGTAAGAATATGTCACACATTAACAACCTGCACTGATGTCTGACATGTCCCTCTATCATCCTGTAGGAATACACCATTGTGAAGAAGAATTCCCCCAACATTCACCAGCTGACTGGAGAGGTGAGCACTGATGGACAATGTGACATTATACCAGGACACAGTGACCCCCATTACTGACCAAACTCTATCTGGACCTGTGACTGGAGAGGTGAGCACTGCTGGACAATGTGGCATTATACCAGGACACAGTGACCCCCATTACTGACCAAGCTCTATCTGGACCTGTGACTGGAGAGGTGAGCACTGCTGGACAATGTGGCATTATACCAGGACACAGTGACCCCCATTACTGACCAAGCTCCTTCTGGACCTGTGACTGGAGAGGTGAGCACTGCTGGTCAATGTGACATTATACCAGGACACAGTGACTCCCATTACTGTCCAAGCTCTATCTTGACCTGGGTGTGTTTTCCTATCTTCTCTGTGTGTCTATCTGCATGTTCTCCGTAATGTTATCTTGCTCTCCTGACTCTCTATCAGTAACAGACTCTACCAGAACCAGTCTCTGTGTCCGGTCTGAATGGGATTGTGTGTGTTTCAGGTCCCTATAAAGTGTGATGATGTTGCCGTCTATTTCTCTATGGAGGAGTGGGAGTATATAGAAGGACACAAGGAGCTTTACAAGGATGTGATGATGGAGAATCACCAAACACTCAGGACTTTGGGAATCCCAACAAACAGGAGCTCAGGTAACATTGTGATGTTGGAAGTTGATATAAAATATCCTGAGATGTTTCTATGAGAAGTTGGACAAACTATCCAGGAATGTCTGGCAGTATCTAAACCCCTGGAGCACGTCCTCACATTGGCAGCAGAAGTCAAACAACTGACAAGTATTTGAGAATTGTGAATTCCCTGTTGTTTGCTTTGTTAAATAAGACCTATTTATGGAATGTAATAATACCACATAACTGGCTTTATCTTCTGTTTATGTTAATAGGTCTTCCTGATGATAATCTAGAATTGAGGTCAATTAGAGAGGAACAAGAGGATGAGAGCGATGGAAATGATTATCAGCAACATTATTACTTTTTACATCTCATTATTTATTACATCTCTGACTTAAGCACATGGTTATTTTGATATATCATTTGAATCTGTCTTAAAGGCCACTAGAGTTTAGGAAAACTCCCTATGTTTGTGAAGAACAAAGCAACTAAACAGTTGTCTGACCCAAGAGTATCTAGGGATGTCTCTTAAAAAATATTAACTCTGCCAGTGTATAGAGGCTGCCATGATGGTAATTATTTCATACATGAGAGGTTGGGCACAAAGCTTGGAAAGCAGGATTACCAGACTGATGTGGGATTGGCAGCTACTGAGAACAGTTTGTATGAGCGAGAGGTCAACTTGTTCACCAGTCAAACAACAGAAACAACAGACCCACTGCCACCATCCCTCCATTCTCCCTTCTCCTCCAATCACTGATGAATAAAAAATAATCAGCAGAGCACACCCACAGGCCCCAAGCTATCCGGAAATGCCAAAGACAAACATGGGTGCCCTAACAAGTACAATCTGATAAAATGACATTTTCCTCCACATAGTTTTATTTATTGCTCACATAGCTGCTAGTGTTATCTTTCTTGTTGCCTACTTCAGAAAAATGTGAGTTTGTTTCCTAAACTACAATAGTCCTTTTATGTTTTTTCAAGGTGAAGTCTGTGTTCAGAAGGACATATAGACAGATATAGGGGATAATCTATATAGCACGACAATAGGAATAGCACACATCAATATTTGTATACAATTATTTAAAAATAATACATATATATGTTATTAAATGTAATGAATCCTATTATAGTGTAATTCTTTTTTTGAATAAACAGGTCGACCTGATGAAGATTTAGAGACTTTATCCATTGGTGAGGACGCAGTGGGTGAGAGAGAGGAGCCGGATATTCATCAGGAGGAAATCTGTCCAGGACCTGTGACAGGTGAGTGATAAACATAACCATATCTGGTTGTAATAAATCACCCAGAGTGCACTGCAAGACCTGCTTCTCAATCCAATCTCAACTTATGTAAATACCACACATTAATATAGGATTTATGGAGTGTAAATGTGACCAATAACCCACGAGCTGACAGTGTGTATTTATTTTTGAGCTTATTATGCTCTCACAAACTTCTTCCCCTTTAAAGACTTAAAGGGATTTAAAAGGGTTAAAGAACCCCTTTAGTGGTCTTATACAGAATTAACTAAATAATTATTTGATACATGAAAAAAACTTCCTGAACATTTAAGCAGTGAAATGCTATATTTCAATCATACTCCCAGACTATATAAGCTCTAGATTGCTGAATGATGTATTGTGGCTCGAGTGGAGCTACAAAAGGGAGAGGGCTAAAGTGGCATAGTACTATTGCCTTATGATAGTGGTGGTGACTAGAGAATGTGTTTGTACATGGTTAGTAGAAAGTGGTTTTCAGTTTGATACACCCCCATCGGTTGATCCACTCCATCCACAATACTTCATTCAGGGTCTGGAGAGAACTGGAGCTTATACAGGGGACAATAGTAGGTAATTGTATAAATGTACAGTAAATGTTTAAGATTTTTTTTTCTTTATTGAGTCTTACTAATCTATTGTTTAGAGACCCCTTTATAAGAACACTAAAGTGGTCATTTCAAGTTGCTCTCTTTCTTTTGGCCCCTAACTGTTACAGCACTTATTCCTCAGCCTCTCTAGTGCTGATACTGCTGGTGGAAATCAGTAGATCAGATGGAGACCACTAATGGCAATGTCTCAGAGACCTTACAGCTGCCATCACCAATGTAAGATATAACTATATATGGGATCATTTGGTTACGTGAAACTATAGAAGTTATACAAAGCCCTAATTTGGCCAGAAGTGAAAACTTAACTTATATACTATACAAAATGTATATGATAATATGAGGTTCTTAAGAACAGGAAAAAAACTAAGAAGGTCCTGAACATTAGTTATAGTTGCCAAGCTGTGGTATAGGTGGATTTATCAGATAATGATTTGGTCAGACAGGAAGCAAACTTGAATCTTTCACTGATTCTCCAAAAAAGATACAGGACGGCTCCTTTTGTGTAAGATTTAAACCCTGAGGGTATAGCTCCCATTACTTTTCTTTGGCATCCCTTTTCTCATTGTCCCTTTGCCAGCTGAATGCAGCCTAATATGTCGGGTGACCATAAATCATACACCGACTACAGGAAGCCTGAATATCTCAGTCTACCCCAGTAATCCGGCACCACCTGTGATTTCTTATTCACAGAAAACAGAGAGTTGTTAGGAATGTGACGTCCCTGATCTTCTGCAGTATTGTCTTATGTTCCTCGCGACTTGGGGCATCAGGTAGATAGGGGCCTTGTAAGTTTTATCTATTATATGTCACAGTAGAATGCAATACAAAGTGCCATATTTGAAACAGAAGTTTTTTTATTTATTATTGAATCATGTGCACAGATGAGGCCAATACTGATATTGTGCAAAGCACTGAACAAGTACAAGAGCCGAGTGTGGGGAGTCAAAAGGAAGCTCAGGAGATGGAAATCCCGGGAAATCCCAGCATGGGTGAGTGTACATGTATGACATGTCGGAGGGATGCATGATACAAGGCAGGATATATATATGACTAACCCTACACACTACATTAAATGGCTTGTAGTGATTTTCTTGTGTAACAAAGTAACTGTGTCAATAATCAATTATTAAATCGTATAGTACAATATTCACTTCCTTCCTCATGCACAGGCAGAATCACAGAAAAAGACACAGACGATGGCCCATGGCTACACTGTTAATCCTGCCCACAAAATACTCTGATATTGTCCCTAACCAGGTCAATAGTCCCAACAAAGCCAGCCTTCCAGCTTTCTTATCTTAACAATTCTTACAAAAAGACACCTCGTAAAATGGAGTCATCAATACTAGTTGCCTCTTCCTTGAGAACTTACTTTTGTCGTCCTATTTGTCTCGGAAGTCACAAGATTGACATGTTATAGGTGGGTGGCTCTATAACAGTTGTTAAAGTCACCTGCCATAGACTACAGGTTAACAAGCCACAAGGACCGTTTGAGTTCTTGGAAATCTCAGCACCAGCACCCTAATATCTGGCTTCTGTATCAATCAGGGTCTCTCCCTGAACCTTCACCGTGTTAGTGAACAGACAGGTTACTTGTAGGATGGAGATAGGATCACTATCGCAACCATCAAGAGCAAAATAAGAGACATATAGAAATTATATGTATCAGCAGTGAACTGATTTATTTTTGGAAAATCAATTATTTATAGGGGTTAGCTACAGAGGGGGGGGGGTATACAACACAACAATGACAGGGAGTGGCACACAAACACGGGATATTGACTCCGTGTGTCGTCTGGAATTCTGTCTCACACCTGGGAACAATATCTCCAAATACTCATAATGCCATCTCCTCAAAAAGAGTACATTAACTTTATCTGGCAAATAATGGGACAAAACAGATTACAATATAATGGAGGTGTTACTGCATGTAGACCAGTGGCTGGAGCCAAGCAGTCTGTCCTTTATGGTGACTTAATGAGCTAAGATCCAAGAACTGGAAAAGGGGTCCGTGACAAATCTTAGTTTTATTAAATCCATACAATCATGTAATCTCAATTTGCATGTTCAGGACACTTGGATAAAACATTTAACTCTGTATTGTTTAATAAGAAAGGAGAGGATGAGAGAGGAAACTAATACACATCAGGTGGACATGAACTCAGATCTGTGTGCAGGTACGTGAATATATACATAATTATAGATCTCTGATCTGGATCATAATATATTCACATAAATATCATTAGAAGTAAATATAGAGGGACAGGAATTGTCACAACTGTCATGCAATTGATATGATATAAATATTGCACTATATAGATATATATAGTTTCTTAAAATATTACATTGTATAGATTAATTAAGTTTAGGGATCAATTTATCGACAAGCATAGCATTTATTGGTATAGCAGTAAATATCAAGATAAACAATTATATGTGTTTACACTTGTAAGCTTTGGTATTTAGTTAGATCACAATATACAATCCATCTGACGTGTATTACAATCTCCTTTTGGATGATTGGATAACGATTAGCCTTAACACACTTTCTATCTGGTTAGATCAATACAACAATCAATAAGCAGTGTATACAACTTATCAAATGTGGATTAACAAGTATTCACCCCCATTGACTTTTTTTGTGTTACATTACAGCCTTAAATTCAATGTTTTCTTAATCTGAATTTTATGTGATTGATCAGAACACAATTGTCTAAGTTGATGAAGTGAAATAAGAAAAACATATACATAAAACTATTTTTTAGAAATTGAAAACAGAAAATTGGCATGTTCGCATGTATTCACCCCCTTTGTTATGAAGCCCATAAAAAGCTCTGGTGCAACCAATTACCTCCAGAAGTCACATAGTTAGTGAAATTATGTCCACCTGTGTGCAATCTAAGTGTCACATGATCTGTCATTACATATACACACCTTTTTTGAAAGGCCCCAGAGGCTGCAACACCTAAGCAGGAGGCACCCCTAACCAACCACTGCTATGAAGACCAAGGAACTCTCCAAACAAGTAAGGGACAATGTTGTTAAGTAAAAGTCAGAGTTAGGTTATAAAAAAAAATATCCAAATCTTTGATGATCCCCAAGAGCACCATCAAATCTATCATAACCAAATGGAAAGATCATGGCACAACAGCAAACCTGGCAAGAGACGGCTGCCCATCAAAACTCACGGACCGGGCAAGGAGGGCATTAATCAGAGAGGCAGCACAGAGACCTAAGGTAACCCTGGAGGAGCTGCAGAGTTCCACAGCAGAGACTGGAGTATCTGTGAATAGGACGACAATAAGCCGTATGTTACAAAGAGTTGGGCTTTATGGCAGAGTGGCCAGAAGAAAGCCATTACTTTCAGCAAAAAACAAAATGGCAAGTTTTGAGTTTGCGAAAAGGCATGTGGGAGACTCCCAAAATGTATGGAGAAAGGTGCTCTGGTCTGAGACTAAAATTTAATTTTTCGACCATGAAAGAAAACATTATGTCTGGCGCAAACCCAACATATCACATCACCCAAAGAACACCCCCCCTACAGTGAAAAATGGTGGTGGTGGCAGTATGCTGTGGGGATGTTTTTCAGCAGCCAAGACTAGGAAACTGGTCAGAGTTGAGGGAAAGATGGATGGTGCTAAATACAGGGATATTCTTGAGCAAAACTTGTACCACTCTGTGCGTGATTTGAGGCTAAGATGGAGGTTTACCTTCCAGCAAGACAATGACCCCAAACACACTGCTAAAGCAACACTTGAGTGGTTTATGGGGAAACAAGTAAATGTGTTGGAATGGCCTAGTCACAGCCTGGACCTCAATCCAATAGAAAATCTGTGATCAGATATAAAGATTGCTGTTCACAAGAGCAAACCATCCATCTTGAAGGAGATGTAGCAGTTTTGCAAGTAGGAATGGGCAAAAATTCCAGTGGGAAGATGTGGCAAGCGCATACAGACTTATCCAAAGCGACTTGGAGCTGTGATTGCCGCAAAAGGTGGCTCTACAAAGTATTAACTTTAGGGGGTGAATAGTTATGCACATTGACTTTTTCTGTTATTTTGTCCTATTTGTTGTTTGCTTCACAATAAAAAAAATCAGAATTGATTACATTTCAATTAATTTATCAGTCAATTCAATAAATAATGATGTAAGACCGTTTAGTATTGCTAAGTATGGTTCTCTGTGTAGATGCTTTAATTGATTTTGTAACATAGTTAAATGGTTACATTATTGAATCAATCAGTCTGTTTTAGGGAATATGGGCACAGATTGAAATATATTAATTAACATCTACAGTCCGGGAATGCATGTGCTAATGTTCTATAACCACCCCCAAAAGGGTAACAGAAGGATTGTGATATATTGGGCTTATATTAACACTACTACAAATTAGATAGTTAAAACCATTTTATACATACCATGTATGGGATTTCAGGATAACACCTGTCTCATTGATAGGATCCATTCTCTGAAGTAATCCTTCTTTGTGTGATTGGCATGTTAGAAAGAGTTGCGTTGATTGAATAGAATTTGGATAGACAGATGTAGTAAGATACCTTATGGAAGATATGAAGGGGACATAGGTTTATGCCAAGGATGACCATCAAGTTTGTCTGCAGACAGGTCTATCAGATAAGATAGAAAATCGTACAGAAGAAGGCTCAGGCCAAAGCAGGAAAGACTGCAAAAGACCCAGAGTATTCTCTCTCTCTTTCTTCCTCGACACAAGGTTAGTTTTCACCAATCACAAATAGTTACTTCCCTTTTTCATGTATATGACTAAATTAGAATTTATTTAGAACTAGGGAACTGCTTGTCAAAAATGAGGGCAATAAAATTTTAAGCCTGGCATTGCTGTTTGCCTCACAATGCGAGGCTCTCACCACTCTCTCACCCATGTGTCTCCCCCCCCTTGTGTCTTTTCCCCCCTCTCTTAGTCCCACTATCTCTTTGCTCCCTCTCCCTGCCTTGTCAGTTTTTCCCCTTATCTCCCTCCTCTGTGTCTCTTCCTACTCCCTCTCCTGTGTCTCTTTCCACCCTTTCCCCCCTCTCCCTCCCTGTGCGCAATCCCACATCTTTTAACATTGCATCACGATAACTTGAAATTGCCACAACTATTATATATGATTATGTTGTGTATATCTGTTTCTAGCCGCTTGAGAGCGTTCTGGTCATATTAATATGTTTGACCTCGGTTTAAATTATGTTTGCCAACATCTTGTCAATGGACTACACCATTGTGCCATTATCTTAACACCTGTTTGATAATGTTATTAGAACAATGGATCATTAAATAGGAATACGTACGTCTATCTTAAAACCTTCACAAAGTATAATCTCGACTTTCTTACCCATGTGAAAATATTTGTGACTTAGCCTAGTCAAAACTTGATTTGGTTTGTGTAATAGACTCAGAAATTTAATTTGTAAAAAGAAAAATAATTTAACCCCCTCAAATGTTAAAGAGGCATACTGTAAGTGTTTGTGTATAATGGTATACAAGACCACTAAACAACCATATAATGTAAATAATAGATGGGTATGGCATTCTTTTTACTCTCAAACAACACAACCTAGTATTCATTTGGGCTTTAATCGGCACACGCTGACCAATCCTATCACTAGGTTTCCTGGGTTCAAGAACCCCCTCACTCGGGAAGTGATACGAGGCGTAGGACAAGTTATATAAACATACACATCTTCCTCAATAAATACTCACCATTTATATGTTTATTAAATGGGGCATAAACTTTATTCCCTTTTGCTCCTTCTTATACTATGTTACAACAAAGTAATCTGTACAGTTATTAACACATAACACAATATTGTGAAAATTGACGGTATGGGCCCCTCAATTGTATATTTCCCTCCATGTCACCCATGGGCCGATCAGCAATGACTATAGTAGTCCCTTCCCTCATCGGCTGTCTGCTCGGGGATCCACCAATCCAGGGTCGGTCAACCTGTTGCAGATTGGGTGAATTTCGAGTTTAGGAACAGTGTGAGAATAGGGTTTCCCCAAGGATCAACTTTTGCCAGGCAATCTGGCCTGGACAATAGGTTATTTATGTAACCACTTGTTGGGCCTGGTTACTTAGTACAGGACTACATGACTGGACAAGGCAGCCTAGTGATAAGGCTATACTTATAAAGAGGTATTGGCCCGAGAGTCTAGGACACCTGACCAGATTTCCCCTCCCTCATCCTTACTACCCATATCGGTGCAGCCTGAATCTGAGTGTCACATGACCTTATTCTGGCTTGGTCCAGGACCTAGGAACCCAATTGCTATATCTGGTTTAACAAGAGTCGTCGTAAAAATCTTGTCGCCAGTTATAGGGAGTCTAAATTTAGGGACTGGCATAGGAAACCATGTACATTTGTGGTTAACTGCCGACAATGGTTTAAAGGGGTATTAATTACCCCACTTAACCAGAACAAAGGGCTAGCTGTTATGGTATGTGATACCTCTTAACCTTTCTGGTTTACTTAAAAATCCTGTGGCTGGATTGAGACCAGGAGAGGTGCCCGAAAATAATGGTGGGCATGGGGGTGTTTACCTTAAATGTACAGTCACATCCACATCATTGTTTCCTCACACCAATAAAGACCTTGTGTTTTTCTCACCTGTATAGACTTGTATGAGTCTTACAGTGACTCTGAGTGGTTCTGGTTGTGCTGATCTTCAATAGTCCTCCATATGCCCTCATTTGTCTCTTCAGTAGTCCTTCATGTGTCCTCATCCTCTCCATACAACAAACAATAGTTATTAAAGTCAATTTCAACACAGATAGGCAATCCAGCTCGTCTTGTTAAGGCTGTCATACATAACCGATATATTCCTTGATCCTTGCCGATTGTGACAGGAATACCCCGCTATTGATAGTCTCTATGTGGTGTTTTGCCACAGGAGTAAACCAATGATGGGTCTCAGTGGGTCTGTAATTTATCTAAGGAGACTATTCAGAGTAAAATAAAGGCCAAATGGTGTGATGAGACCAACCTTAGACAGTGGCCTGTAAGTCCCGAGTCTTGAACAATACGCTGTGTCTCGGTCAATGTATTTAAGATGAGTTGATAGTAATCCACCGGTACAGTCCATATGCACTGTAGGGTAATCATTCTACAGGGAGTGCAGAATTATTAGGCAAATTAGTATTTTGACCACATCATCCTCTTTATGCATGTTGTCTTACTCCAAGCTGTATAGGCTCGAAAGCCTACTACCAATTAAGCATATTAGGTGATGTGCATCTCTGTAATGAGAAGGGGTGTGGTCTAATGACATCAACACCCTATATCAGGTGTGCATAATTATTAGGCAACTTCCTTTCCTTTGGCAAAATGGGTCAAAAGAAGGACTTGACAGGCTCAGAAAAGTTAAAAATAGTGAGATATCTTGCAGAGGGATGCAGCACTCTTAAAATTGCAAAGCTTCTGAAGCGTAATCATCGAACAATCAAGCGTTTCATTCAAAATAGTCAACAGGGTCGCAAGAAGCGCGTGGAAAAACCAAGGCGCCATATAACTGCCCATGAACTGAGAAAAGTCAAGCGTGCAGCTGCCACGATGCCACTTGCCACCAGTTTGGCCATATTTCAGAGCTGCAACATCACTGGAGTGCCCAAAGGGCCCGAGGCTGGATTGGTAAAGGGCAGAGAGCTCCAGTCCGACTCAGACGCCAGCAAGGTGGAGGTGGAGTACTGGTTTGGGCTGGTATCATCAAAGATGAGCTTGTGGGGCCTTTTCGGGTTGAGGATGGAGTCAAGCTCAACTCACAGTCCTACTGCCAGTTCCTGGAAGACACCTTCTTCAAGCAGTGGTACAGGAAGAAGTCTGCATCCTTCAAGAAAAACATGATTTTCATGCAGGACAATGCTCCATCACACGCGTCCAAGTACTCCACAGCGTGGCTGGCAAGAAAGGGTATAAAAGAAGAAAATCTAATGACATGGCCTCCTTGTTCACCTGATCTGAACCCCATTGAGAACCTGCGGTCCATCATCAAATGTGAGATTTACAAGGAGGGAAAACAGTACACCTCTCTGAACAGTGTCTGGGAGGCTGTGGTTGCTGCTGCACGCAATGTTGATGGTGAACAGATCAAAACACTGACAGAATCCATGGATGGCAGGCTTTTGAGTGTCCTTGCAAAGAAAGGTGGCTATATTGGTCACTGATTTGTTTTTGTTTTGTTTTTGAATGTCAGAAATGTATATTTGTGAATGTTGAGATGTTATATTGGTTTCACTGGTAAAAATAAATAATTGAAATGGGTATATATTTGTTTTTTGTTAAGTTGCCTAATAATTATGCACAGTAATAGTCACCTGCACACACAGATATCCCCCTAAAATAGCTAAAACTAAAAACAAACTAAAAACTACTTCCAAAAATATTCAGCTTTGATATTAATGAGTTTTTTGGGTTCATTGAGAACATGGTTGTTGTTCAATAATAAAATTAATCCTCAAAAATACAACTTGCCTAATAATTCTGCACTCCCTGTATGGTGTGCAGCTTCTCAGTAGAGCACTGTTCACAACCATGCTGGTGATATGAGGAAATACAAAGGGAAGGGGAGAGAAAAGCGCACCACTGGATCCTAGTGTAATTCAATACGTATATAACAAGGTACAAATGAAAAAAATACATCAATGATGTACTCGCAGAACCCCAAACTTGTGAGGTGTGGGTATAGCTTGTGAATCTCTCCACTCGTCTTCTCTGGAAACAGTCTGGTCCCCTTGGTCTGTAGGATGTTGAGTATATACCAACCAAACTAATAGTAACCATAAGGCATTCCTGAGAGCGGATAATGGCTTGTATATGCTCAGCATCCTATGGACCAAAGGGACCAGAGTGTTTCCATATTAGTCCAGTGGAGAGATTCACAAGCTATTCCTCACAAGCTTGGGGTATGAGTGTGAGTACCTCATTCCTATATTATTTTCATGTGTACCTTGTTACCCAGATGTCGAATTGCCCAGGGATCTGGGGTGCACTTTTCCCTCCCCGTCCCCTACTAGTTGTACAGAAAGGCTCATTTTTAATGCTGTTAAAGCTGAAAGTGATCCTTTTAAGTAGGAATTGTATTAATGATCAACACATTAATTAAAACTACTATATCATCTTCTTAGGGCATTAAGAAGGTCCTTTTAAGTTAACATTATATGTATTCCAGGTGTCACTGCTAGTAGTAGTATGCCTTTAAATGTTTATAATAGCATATTTTTAAAAAGATGAAACGTGCAAAGTTTGAAAATATAAAATATGATCCACATTATATTATTTGTTCTGGTGAAGTTAAGGCTACAAATGATGAAGTAACAGGGAACATGAGCTTGAGGCATCAGCTGGAAACTCCAGAGCTAGAAAACTGGGATAATATTATAAGAAATGATTGTACATGTATGGCGTGTCTGGACAATAATGGTCACTGCCCAGATTTCCTCTGTACTCAGGCATAGGATACATGTATTCAGAGAGACAGCCATGTGGTCTTAGGTGTCCCCAGTGCTTGCTGTTTACCCCAATAAGCCATGAATACGCACAGAAAGGCCATAACCAGGCTAGATAGATGAAGGACTTCAGTAACTACTTGGTCCTTATATAATCTTTGTTTTCTTGAGTTCTTTAGTTACTCCTAAGTCCAAACATTAGCCATTAAACTATTGTAACATCATAATATGTTTACCATTTGCATCTATTATATTGTGTGTGTGTATTATTTATTTATTTATTTTTTCTTTTTCTTGTCCTAATGTGTTTTCTCATTACAACAAAATATATAAATACTAGCGAATTGTCCGTCAAAAAATGACGGCAATCAAATTGTAAGTGAGCTAATGCTGTTTGGTGTATAATAAAATAAATAATAGATTACTAAAGTAATATAGTTTACCTATTTTGAAGTAATATAGGCAGGAAGCATTCTGTTGAAGAGCTGGCAATCTGTTTTGATGTTGCTGCAGCATTAGTGCTGTGGAGCTGCTGTGTAAGCGTGATGAACGTGTGCAGTGTAATAGTGTGCGTGCGCAAGACAAAACCGTTAGGGTAGCTGTGTACTTCCGCATTGTATAAGTTATTGTTCTAAAATGGCGGCTAATGTGTGGTATGCCGCTGTGGCGGAATATCCGTAGCTGTTTGGTGGTGTTTTGCGTGTTTATGGTGGTGTTTTGCGTGTTTAGAGTCCTGTAGCCTCGTTTTCGTTTTGTTCTGCGGACATTTTTTCTCTCGCTTAGGTGATTTTCGGGTGTTTAAACTCCTAAATTTGTACTTAAATCGAGGTGTAACTTTACTTGCAGAGGTCCTGGGTGCCCCCCCTTGCTGTGGGTATGCTTTTTATGTGTTTGTTGTTTGTATTTATTGTGTTTGTAATGTTTTTAGGGTCGTGCGGGTTGCGTCCTTGTTTTCGAATCTCGTATGTGTTTTTCAGCAATTCCGTAGGTGTTTGGTGGTGTTTTGCGTCTTTAGACTGCTGTAGCCTCGTTTTCGTTTGTTCCTGCTGCCATTTTTTCTCTTGCTTAGAGAATTTTTCAGTGTCTAAACTCTTTTATTTTGAGTTGAATTGAGGTGTAACTTCAGTTTTTGAGGTCCTGGATGCCCCCTCTTGCTGTCGGTAAGCTTTTTATGTATGTGTTGTGTGTATTTATTGTGTTTTTCATTTTGTCATGTGCGCGGGATGCGGCGATTTTTGCAAGGTCGTAATTGGTCGTATTTTTTTGCGAGGTCCGCAGTTGCTGGCAAGGAGCGCCTTCGGCGCTCCATGCCAGCAACTGAGGCCCACGCTTCGCGAGCCCGCAAACGTCAGCAACAGCTCACATGCTCACAACTATATATGTGATTTTTAAAACCATATAGTTGAGAAAACAATGAGTGACGCTAAAACTAATTATTTATAACACTTAAATCAATAAATACAAATGTATTTTACAATTCGTTTGTGGAATTTCTTGGAGATAGTCTGGGTTTATTGGCTGACACCCATTTTATAAATATGTTGATGTGAGTCACCCTACAGGCTTTTTATATTCCTAACGTTATTATGCAAATGAATGTAGAATTAAAAGTGATACATTTTTATAGAATAAAATGCTGTCTATATGAATAGTGGTAAGTGTTCTCTAGTGGGTGGGGTACAGAGTGAAACAGTTATTAAAGACATAATAAAGAGACATCACCTCTTACGGTACCATGTTATTTGGGGTATTTCATATGTATATTTATTATCTTTCAGTTCTGTCTTTACCAACATATGAATTAATGAGCGGGCAGATGAAAGAAGAGTCCCAGACACCATCCTCTTCCCAAGACACTAAAGTAGATGATCAGAGTGTTCAAGAACAAAGCTCTGAAATAATCCCAAGGAAGGAATCAGCATTTTGTCACAAAGTAATTACTTCTGTTAATTCAGAGTCCTATCAAGATGAACAAGAAACATGTACTCAAAGTAAGAACTTTATCTATAGAACCAGGAGAGCAAGAAAGGACACCTCAAACTGTGCAAAGCTTCACACCAGAATAGAAGAAAGGAAGGATGAAAAAGCATCATATGTAAGACGGAAGTCACCAGTGGCCAGACATCGAAGAGCTCATACAGGCCAGAAGCCATTTCTTTGCCAGCAATGTGGGATAGATTTCTCACTAATGCCAGGCCAAGATAAAACTCATACAGAGAAGAAGCCACATGTGTGCCAAGAATGTGATTTAGTAGTCACTGCAGAGTCAGATGTGGTTGCACAGCACGTAACTCATACTAGGCAAAAGTCACCTACTGGTTCTGATTGTGGTAACAACCTCTGTAGACGTTCACAACTGATTGAACACCATTTAACTCATACAGGGGAGAAGCCATTTGTTTGTAATCAGTGCGGCAAAGGTTTCTCAAGGAAGCAAGTTCTATTAGTACATGAAAGGACACATACGGGAGAGAAGCCGTTTGTGGGCCAAGAGTGTGGAATAGGTTTCTTTAAAAAGACTGATTTAGCAAGACATAAAAGAACTCATACAGGTCAGAAGCCATATGTTTGCCAAGAGTGTGGGAAAGGTTTCTCTATAAAGAGATATTTATCTGCACACAATAAAACTCATATAGGAGAGAAGCCATATGTTTGCCAAGAGTGTGGGAAGGGTTTCTCTCAAAAGACATATTTAGCAAGACACAATAGAACTCATACAGGAGAGAGGCCATATGTGTGCCAAGAGTGTGGGAAAGGTTTCTCTCAAAAGTCAAATTTAGCTGTACACAATAGAACTCATACAGGAGAGAAGCCATTTGTTTGTAACCAGTGTGGCAAAGGTTTCTCACAGAAGCAAGTTCTATCATTACATAAAATTACTCATACAGGAGAGAAGCCATATGTGTGCCAAGAGTGTGGAAAAGGTTTCTCTCAAAAGACATATTTAATTGTACACATTAGAACCCATACAGGATAGAAGCCATTTGTTTGACAAGAGTGTGGGAAAGGTTTCTCTCAAAAGACATATTTAATTGTACACATTAGAACCCATACAGGATAGAAGCCATTTGTTTGACAAGAGTGTGGGAAAGGTTTCTCTTCAAAGGCACATTCAGCTTTACACAATAGAACTCATATAGGAGAGAAACCATATATGTGCCAAGAGTATGGTATAGGTGTTTAAAAAAAATTGCAGAAAGGTTTGGTACATAGTGTACACAAAAGTTATTCCCATGTAGCTCTCACAGTAAGTCTAGAAAACTGTAAATGTGTGTACATTTTATGAATCTTGCCTAGTTTGCTCTTTTCTGCTCTCTGTTTGAGGAACTGTTTACATGTTTTTCTGTTTTTTTTTTTTTTTTGTATTACGGGCACATTGTAATCTGAGATTTGTAATACAATTAGATTCTCCTCTTTTTATTATTTTAGCCAATCAGATTGCACAACTGATAATTTTAGCAGCATATAAATTACAGTAATCTGTAAAAGGCAAATTCAACCACTTTTTTTTTACATACTTTAATTTAGGTTTTTTACAAAACAATAACACCATATTTGAAATAAAAAAAAAAATAAAAAAAAATTTGAATGTGTAATTCCTTATTTTTAAATACATGATAGAATTGTTTGTACTTCAGTAACCCTTTGTTAATGTGAAATAAATGATGTAAATGTTACTCATCATAGAGCAAATACAACCACGCAAAGTTTTATAAAA
Source organism: Discoglossus pictus (assembly GCA_027410445.1). Taxonomy (NCBI): domain Eukaryota; kingdom Metazoa; phylum Chordata; class Amphibia; order Anura; family Alytidae; genus Discoglossus; species Discoglossus pictus. The sequence continues at coordinate 72,911,667 of CM050174.1, forward strand.
GAAAACGGCTCATACAGAACCTCATATAATTATTTCATAGGAAAAGTATCTGTATTATAGTCATTTAGTCTAGAGGGAAATTAACTATTTATAGGAAGAAAAAAAAAACTTTAACTGTTCATAACAAAAGCTTGTATGTATGTATGTGTTGTACTATTGTGCTGTTAAAAGGAATACTAGTAGCATGAAACATAATCGAAACAAATAAATTATTTATATAAAATTAAATATATTAAAAGATCTAAATTAACATAGCTTTACCCCAAGAAAATCATGTTAAACTAATCTTGTTGATGCTTCATGACGTAATTAAAATGGCATAGAGGGAGGTATAGTAAATGTAGTATATGTGAGCATGCCCAATGTTTTTTTATTCGGCAGGAGACTTGCATTGAAGACAACAGATCCAATGCCCACATGATAATCAAATTTAAGACTATTCCACTTATCCCTTACCCTGAGCCTTCCACCCTCCACCTTCAAATAATCACCTCATGTTCTTGCATTCCTCTTTTTCTGGAAGATACTTCCCAATGGAAATAGAAATTATTTAATACGTATGTCGGTTTATACTGTATATCTGCTATCTTTAAACATAGATAGTTAAACTCCAATTTGACATGACCTGCCTTTTAAAGGACCATTCAAAGATAGTGAGTATTTTTTGGCAGAGAAACAAGGTCAAACTACAGAAAAGTAAAAACTGCAAAAGGAACTAAAAACTAAGGGCCCTATTAAATTCTCCCTCGTAGTTCTCTCGGTGCTCGCAAAAGGCAGTTTTCCTGCTGTTTGCGAGAACCGAATCTCTCGCAGCCTGCTTTACGATATGACTGCGAGAAAATGGCCGAGAATAGGCTCCGAGAGAGCTACGTAGCCTTAAATCTATGCACGAGTCTCGCATATCGTAAGAATCCCTACGTGGACAAAAAGTCCACGCAAGGGATCCGAAAGCCTCTACGTGCTGCCTCGGAACAGCCCGAGACAGCAGTGTGAGGCTCTCCCCTGCACCCTATACACATCCCCATGCTGCAGGGGTCTCTATCAGGACCCCTGCAGCACCCCCACATTAACCCCTTGCAGCGGGGGTCCCCGATCTGCATAGATCAGGCCCCCCGCTGCATTTAAAACTTTTAAATTCCCCGCCGCGGCTCCTTAAAGGGACCGCGGCACACTATTAGCCAATCCCGGCCGCGGCACTTAAAATTAACCCCCCTCTATGCTGGGGGTCCCCATCGGGACCCCCGAAGTGTCCCCACATAAACCCATTGCAGGGGGGGTCCCCGATCTGCATAGATCAGGCCCCCCGCAGCATTTAAAACTTTTAAATTCCCCGCCGCGGCTCCTTAAAGGGGCCGCGGCACACTATTACCCAATCCCGGCCGCGGCACTTAAAATTAACCCCCCTCTATGCTGGGGGTCCCCATCGGGACCCCCGAAGTGTCCCCATATAAACCCCCTGCAGCGGGGGGCCCCGATCGGCACCGATCGTGACCCTGCTGCAATTCAATTTTAAATTTCCCGCCTCGCGGGTCCTCAAAGGACCGTAAAGGTCCTGAAAGGACTCGCACTAAAAATAATAACCCCAGGCAACTATAATTACCCCATTAACTCATGATGGTCAATCCAGACCACCATAAGGCCTAAATTAACCCATTAACTCATGGTGGTCAATCCAGACCACCATAAGGCCTAAATTAACCCATTAACTCATGGTGGTCAATCCAGACCACCATAAGACCTAAATTAACCCATTAACTCATGGTGGTCAATCCAGACCACCATAAGACCTAAATTAACCCATTAACTCATGATGGTCAATCCAGACCACCATAAGGCCTAAATTAACCCATTAACTCATGGTGGTCAATCCAGACCAGCATAAGGCTCTATTTAACCCCATCAGTCCCATAAGGGTATATTATTACCATTATGGGCCTGTTACAACCCAACATTAACCACATAAGTGCCATGATGGTCCTCAAGGACCATCATGACACTAACTACAAACACTACACTATAACCCCCAATAAACCATTTAATCTAAACTAACCCCCCTCTACACTAATCTATTAACACTTACACTACCTACCTACACTACCTACCCCCTAATAAACCTCCCCAACACTCTAATTACAAAAAACAAAAAACCTACAGTACAAAAAACAAAAAAACCTACAGTACAGAAAACAAAAAAAAATTACAACCCCACCCCCCACTACAGAAAACAAAAAAATACATTACAACCCCACCCCCCACTACAGAAAATAAAAAAATTACACACCTGAAAAGGAAAGACAGATAAACACAATACAATAATACATATAATACATTACATACATTACATACAATACATGACATTACATATAATATATTAAATATAATATATTAAATATAATATATTACATATAATACATTACATACATTACATACAATACATGACATTACATATAATATATTAAATATAATATATTAAATATAATATATTACATATAATACATTACATACATTACATACAATACATGACATTACATATAATATATTAAATATAATATATTAAATATAATATATTACATATAATATATTACATATAGTCCTAATCAAATACCCCCTATCTATCTAACATACAATCTATTTAATTTAAAATAAATCCTAACTATATCAAATACATCCCCCTATCTATCTAATATACAAAAAATCCTAACTACATACACAGACCCTTATTCTAAAATAAAATAAAATAATTACAGTCCTAACTACATACACAGACCCTAATTCTAAGCTAAAATCAATAAATTAAGACCACTTACCTTTAAGATGTTGCTTCAGATCACTAACCTATGGGTCAAACAAAGAAAAAAATTAGTACAAAACATTAACATCAAATAAATAAACATTATATACATTCTACATATTCAACTCACCTTTACAGCATGTCCAGTCACTGTTAAGCTCTTCCGGCGCGGCCCTGTTAAAAAAAAAAAACACAATACATGAATACATGAATACAATATATAAACAATAAATAAAATACACAAATAAACATCTAAATATACATTTAACTTACCTCCCCGCGATGTCCCCGGCCTTCTCTCCTTCAGCCCCGGCTGGGCCGCGGAACCATCCGCGCTCTAAAAAAAAATAAAAAAAAAACTAACGGAGGTCTGCACTGGCAGACCTCCCCGACGCTACTGAACCTCCCGGAGTCGTTTCCGGGAGGAAATTGGCATTGTCGGCTTGTGATTGGCTGAAAAAGCTGTCAGCCAATCAAAAGTCGTCAATGTAGGAGCCAATCAGGATGCGCAGATGTCTTCTACCAATCACTCCGTGGGGGTGTATCCCATAGTGATTGGCTGAAGGCATCTGAGCGTTGTGATTGGTTCCCATAAAGATAGACAAGTGTTTTAGCCAATCAGGGTGGGATATTGGGGTGTATCCCATCCTGATTGGCTCACACATTGACGACTTTTGATTGGCTGAAATTGATAGACAGCTTTTTCAGCCAATCACAAGCCGCCAATGCCAATTTCCTCCCGGAAACGACTCCGGGAGGTTCAGTAGCGTCGGGGAGGTCTGCCAGTGCAGACCTCCGTTAGTTTTTTTTCTTTTTTTTTTTTTAGAGCGCGGATGGTTCCGCGGCCCAGCCGGGGCTGAAGGAGAGAAGGCCGGGGACATCGCGGGGAGGTAAGTTAAATGTATATTTAGATGTTTATTTGTGTATTTTATTTATTGTTTATATATTGTATTCATGTATTCATGTATTGTGTTTTTTTTTTTTAACAGGGCCGCGCCGGAAGAGCTTAACAGTGACTGGACATGCTGTAAAGGTGAGTTGAATATGTAGAATGTATATAATGTTTATTTATTTGATGTTAATGTTTTGTACTAATTTTTTTCTTTGTTTGACCCATAGGTTAGTGATCTGAAGCAACATCTTAAAGGTAAGTGGTCTTAATTTATTGATTTTAGCTTAGAATTAGGGTCTGTGTATGTAGTTAGGACTGTAATTATTTTATTTTATTTTAGAATAAGGGTCTGTGTATGTAGTTAGGATTTTTTGTATATTAGATAGATAGGGGGATGTATTTGATATAGTTAGGATTTATTTTAAATTAAATAGATTGTATGTTAGATAGATAGGGGGTATTTGATTAGGACTATATGTAATATATTATATGTAATATATTATATTTAATATATTATATTTAATATATTATATGTAATGTCATGTATTGTATGTAATGTATGTAATGTATTATATGTAATATATTATATTTAATATATTATATGTAATGTCATGTATTGTATGTAATGTATGTAATGTATTATATGTAATATATTATATTTAATATATTATATTTAATATATTATATGTAATGTCATGTATTGTATGTAATGTATGTAATGTATTATATGTAATATATTATATTTAATATATTATATTTAATATATTATATTTAATATATTATATGTAATGTCATGTATTGTATGTAATGTATGTAATGTATTATATGTAATATATTATATTTAATATATTATATGTAATGTCATGTATTGTATGTAATGTATGTAATGTATTATATGTAATATATTATATTTAATATATTATATTTAATATATTATATTTAATATATTATATGTAATGTCATGTATTGTATGTAATGTATGTAATGTATTATATGTAATATATTATATTTAATATATTATATTTAATATATTATATTTAATATATTATATGTAATGTCATGTATTGTATGTAATGTATGTAATGTATTATATGTAATATATTATATTTAATATATTATATTTAATATATTATATGTAATGTCATGTATTGTATGTAATGTATGTAATGTATTATATGTATTATTGTATTGTGTTTATCTGTCTTTCCTTTTCAGGTGTGTAATTTTTTTATTTTCTGTAGTGGGGGGTGGGGTTGTAATGTATTTTTTTGTTTTCTGTAGTGGGGGGTGGGGTTGTAATTTTTTTTTGTTTTCTGTACTGTAGGTTTTTTTGTTTTTTGTACTGTAGGTTTTTTGTTTTTTGTAATTAGAGTGTTGGGGAGGTTTATTAGGGGGTAGGTAGTGTAGGTAGGTAGTGTAAGTGTTAATAGATTAGTGTAGAGGGGGGTTAGTTTAGATTAAATGGTTTATTGGGGGTTATAGTGTAGTGTTTGTAGTTAGTGTCATGATGGTCCTTGAGGACCATCATGGCACTTATGTGGTTAATGTTGGGTTGTAACAGGCCCATAATGGTAATAATATACCCTTATGGGACTGATGGGGTTAAATAGAGCCTTATGCTGGTCTGGATTGACCATCATGAGTTAATGGGTTAATTTAGGTCTTATGGTGGTCTGGATTGACCACCATGAGTTAATGGGTTAATTTAGGTCTTATGGTGGTCTGGATTGACCACCATGAGTTAATGGGTTAATTTAGGCCTTATGGTGGTCTGGATTGACCATCATGAGTTAATGGGTTAATTTAGGTCTTATGGTGGTCTGGATTGACCACCATGAGTTAATGGGTTAATTTAGGTCTTATGGTGGTCTGGATTGACCACCATGAGTTAATGGGTTAATTTAGGCCTTATGGTGGTCTGGATTGACCACCATGAGTTAATGGGTTAATTTAGGCCTTATGGTGGTCTGGATTGACCATCATGAGTTAATGGGTTAATTTAGGTCTTATGGTGGTCTGGATTGACCACCATGAGTTAATGGGTTAATTTAGGCCTTATGGTGGTCTGGATTGACCACCATGAGTTAATGGGTTAATTTAGGCCTTATGGTGGTCTGGATTGACCACCATGAGTTAATGGGTTAATTTAGGTCTTATGGTGGTCTGGATTGACCACCATGAGTTAATGGGTTAATTTAGGTCTTATGGTGGTCTGGATTGACCACCATGAGTTAATGGGTTAATTTAGGTCTTATGGTGGTCTGGATTGACCACCATGAGTTAATGGGTTAATTTAGGTCTTATGGTGGTCTGGATTGACCACCATGAGTTAATGGGTTAATTTAGGCCTTATGGTGGTCTGGATTGACCACCATGAGTTAATGGGTTAATTTAGGCCTTATGGTGGTCTGGATTGACCATCATGAGTTAATGGGGTAATTATAGTTGCCTGGGGTTATTATTTTTAGTGCGAGTCCTTTCAGGACCTTTACGGTCCTTTGAGGACCCGCGAGGCGGGAAATTTAAAATTGAATTGCAGCAGGGTCACGATCGGTGCCGATCGGGGCCCCCCGCTGCAGGGGGTTTATATGGGGACACTTCGGGGGTCCCGATGGGGACCCCCAGCATAGAGGGGGGTTAATTTTAAGTGCCGCGGCCGGGATTGGGTAATAGTGTGCCGCGGCCCCTTTAAGGAGCCGCGGCGGGGAATTTAAAAGTTTTAAATGCTGCGGGGGGCCTGATCTATGCAGATCGGGGACCCCCCCCCCTGCAATGGGTTTATGTGGGGACACTTCGGGGGTCCCGATGGGGACCCCCAGCATAGAGGGGGGTTAATTTTAAGTGCCGCGGCCGGGATTGGGTAATAGTGTGCCGCGGCCCCTTTAAGGAGCCGCGGCGGGGAATTTAAAAGTTTTAAATGCAGCGGGGGCCTGATCAGTGCCGATCGGGGACCCCCGCTGCAAGGGGTTAATGTGTGGGGGCTGCGGGGGTTCCTATGGACCCCTGCAGCAAGGTGTTCATGTGAGGACACTTCGGGGGTCCCGACAGGGACCCCCGCATTGAGGGGGGGTTCATTTTAGGTGCCTGGGGGGGGTTTGGAGTACCCCCCACGGCAATGCTTATGTGGGGGACTGCCGCGGAGGTCCCTTTTAGGACCCCCGCAGCACTTGATGAGGAGTGGGAGCCTGCGATATCATCTCGCAGGCTGTCACTCCTCATGTACATTTACGCAGTGTAGATACGTACGGCCCTGCTGCGTAGCTCATACGTTGCTCGCAGCAGGGCTAATTTAATAGCATTGTAAGTTAGAGAAACTTTGCAGTACGTAGGGCTTAAGTAGAAGCCTCTTATTTACGAGGCTGGAATTTAATGAGGCCCTAAATAAGTAGGTGAAGTTCAAAAGATTCCAGATAGTGGATAACGCGCTCAGTACTTCATCTACAGCCTACTGTTTGGTAAACACACACATACTCTGAGTTGACAAAGCCAGGTGGTACTCTGCCCAGGTATCGGAGCACACCAGTGCCAGGAACATGGCCTCACATGGTGGTGGAACCTTCTCGGTCAGATAATGCTTTCAGGACTAATAAATTGCCAACTTGGCCAATGCCCGGAGCAGTTGATGAAGAGTTTCTTGTTGTTGTTGCCCTGGCACACTGGGCACCCTAACAAAAACATATGAGGGGAGAAATGAAGCCAGAACTGCAGTAGGAGACATTCAAAATGTGGTAAGAGGAGCTGCAGTCTACAACAACTAAAGTATCAGGGCAAAGAGCAGATCATGTCCACCATTAGAATATAATAAATCAGCAAGACCTGTAGCACGTCTGACTATTAAGGTACTCCATTTGCAATAGCAGCGATTTGCATCTTATGGAGTTTGCATTGATATCTAATAGAGGACTTATAGCAGCAGCAGCAGGATCTTGAGACGTATCACGCATATTGTTGTGTTGTCCTAGATTATATCCTATGAAATTACATCGGAATCCGAAATTAGGCATAATTAAAGAGACATTATTTATACACTTGGATTTATAGATCTTCTGAAATATACAGTCATGCCTAATGCTACATATAGGACAAAGCACATATAGAAGTGTTCATATGTAAAAAAAGAGCTTTAGCAACATAAGTGCCAGTGCCAAAAGGTTAAAAAAATATCATCTTAAGGTAATAAGTAGTGTTCCTAAATTAAAGGAACATAAGGTAAGATTCAATCTATAAGTTACTAAGTGTATAAATGGAAAATAACTACAACAACACTAGTAAACAACAAATACTTTATTGCCAATATTAGGATCAAAATTCCCAAACCAGTTTGGTATAAATATTAACGCAAAATAATCTGAACAATAGAAATGATCAACTGAATGTGGTACAAGTGAGATAATCCCATGTGAAAGATATCAACTGAATTTAGGAATCAATGAGCCCCATATGTTGATAAGATACTGTGTGTAAGATAAGGAGAGACAATAAATGGTTAAATACACTGCTCAGTACAATTGCACTACTGTGAACCAATGAGGTGAAATTATATTTAGCTTTAAGACAGACAGAACATTGAAATAAGGCACTAGAGAAAATTACACATTAAGAGCTACTTGGCCGCAGGCTACTTCCCTATTCAAATCCCCTGCGGCCTACAGCTCCAGCCAGCATGTGGCCGGCTCCCTGCGTACCCTTGCGGTCACCCCCGCCGCAGCTTCCGGCAGGGAAAGCCTTTGATCCCACGCGTCCGCAAGAGAACCACCTGACCCTATTCTAACGCTCCAGCCAGCCCTCCGCCAACCCCACAAAATGGGCAAAATTGGCCGCAGCTTACTTGCACCCTGGAGCAGCCGCAAGCCCCCCGCTGGCTTCAGGGGTCCCGATTGTGACCCCTGCAGTGTCCCCACAGTGTCCCTACATCGCCACTATAATGCAGGGGTCTGATAGAGACCCCTGCATAGATGCACACATTAACCCTATAATGTAGGGGTCCGAAAGGGACACCTGCAGTGTCCTAACATTAACCCTATAATGCAGGGGTCCTATCGCACTGCAGGCTCCCCACATTAACCCCTTGCTACAGGAGTCCCAATAGGGACCCCTGCAGGCTCTCCACATTAACCCCTTGCCTTGCTGCAGACAGTCCCGATCGTCACCGATCGCAACCCTCGCAGCATCTACAGGATTTCAGATTTCCTGCCGCATGCTTGACTTCAAAATTCAAGCCTAGGGAATTGCGGCGTTTGAGTTTCCCGTTGCGGGTCCTTAAAGGGCCCACGGCACACTAATTGTTACCCCCAAACCGTGGGGGTACTATAAGTACCGCCCCGGCACATAAAATTAACCCCATCACTCATGGGGATCAATATATAGACCCACATTATTATTATTATTAATATTATTATTATCGTTTATTTGTAATGCGCCAAAATATTCCGTAGCGCTATACATAAGTTAAGTTACGGGCAATGACAAGTTAAAGATTCACACATTGCAAAGAGTGGATAGCCCTGTCTTTGAGCTTGGAATCCGGTATCCATAGCGCTTTCCCTAAAGCACCTTGCAGGATTGAAACTCGCAGACTTACAATCTAAAGGTTGAAGTGTGTATGTGGTACAGTAGGGAGAGAGTAGTGCTGAGCATGTTAAGGAGGAACAAGAGTGGTAGAAAGAAGAAGGTCGTTAGCAGAACGAAGAGGGCGTGTGGGGGAGTATTTGGAGATGAGAGCAGAGATGTATGGGGGTGCGCTGTTGTTGAGGGCTTTATAAGTTAGGGTCAAGATTTTAAACTTTATTCTGGAGGCTAAGGGAAGCCAGTGAAGTGATTGACAAAGAGGAGCTGCCGACACTGAACGATGTGTATTGAAGATGAGTCTGGTGGAGGCATTTATTATGGATTGAAGTGGGGAGAGGCGAGTAATGGGCAGGCCAACAAGGAGCGAGTTGCAATAGTCAAGACGAGAAATTATGAGAGAGTGTATTATAATCTTAGTAGTGTCTTGTGTAAGGTAATGGCGTATTTTGGATATGTTTTTTAGATGGAAACGACAGGATTTGGTTAGAGACTGTATGTGTGGGATGAAAGAGAGGGCAGGGTCCAGTAGAACCCCGAGACAACGGGCTTGGGAGGTGGGAGTGATGATGGCATTGTTGACAGAGAGAGACATGTGAGGAATTGAAGCTGTAGTAGAGGGTGGGAAGATTAAGAGTTCAGTCTTAGACATGTTGAGTTTCAGATGGTGGGCGGACATCCAAGAGGATATACTAGAGAGGCAGTCGGAGACGTGTGCTAGAAGAGAGGGGGATAGATCTGGTGCTGAGAGATAGATTTGGGTGTCATCTGCATAGAGATGGTACTGGAACCTAAAAGAGTTTATTAGGGTGCCGAGTGAGGATGTGTAGATGGAGAAGAGGAGGGGGCCTAGGACTGATCCTTGGGGTACGCCAATAGACAGGGGGTGAGGAGAAGAAGATGTACCGGAGAAGGAGACGCTAAATAATCGTTCTTGGAGGTATGATGAGAACCACAAGAGAGCAGTGTCTCGAATGCCGAGGGAGGAGAGAATGTGGAGTAGAAATGAATGGTCAACTGTGTCAAAGGCGGCAGAGAGATCCAGAAGAAGCAAAATAGAAAAGTGGCCTTTAGACTTGGCGGGGAGCAGGTCATTGGTGACTTTTATGAGGGCTGTCTCAGTGGAGTGTTGGGGCCGACAGCCGGATTGGAAAGTGTCCAGAAGAGAGCTAGAGGAGATGAAACTGGTAAGGCGGTAATAGACGAGCCGCTCCAGCAGTTTGGAAGCCAGGGGAAGTAGAGACATAGGGCGATAGTTAGATGCAACGTCAGAATCGGATGAGGGTTTCTTGAGAGTGGTTGCAATTATGGCATGTTTTAGAGATGATGGAAATGTGCCAGTGTTTAGGGAAAGGTTGAAGATATGTGTGAGAGCTGGGATTAGTGTAGTAGAGAGGGGAGGGATGAGCTGAGATGGAATAGGATCTGAAGGACAGGTGGTGAGGTGAGAGGATGATATTAGGATGGAGACTTCATCTTCTGTTGCAAGGGTAAAGTAGTTCAGAGTGGCTGTGGGAATGGAGGGGGGGGGGTAGATTGGGTGTTGTTGTTTAGTTGAGTTAGTTGAGAGAGTGAAGTGTGTGAGCCATGGTGAGAGGAGAGTTCATTGTGGATAGATTGAATTTTATGTGTAAAATGGTTGGCAAAGTCTTCAACTGTGAGACAGGAAGGGATGGGGGGAGGTGGTGGGCAGAGGAGAGTATTGAAAGTGGCAAAAAGATGTTTTGGGTTAGAGGACAGAGTTGATATTAGTGATGTAAAGTACTGCTGTTTGGCCAGGTTGAGGGCAGAGGAGTAGGAACGTAGCATAAACTTGTAGTGAAGGAAATCCGCTGGTGAGCGTGATTTCCTCCATAGTCGTTCAGCAGTGCGGGAGCACTTCTAAATGTAACGTGTGTGTGTAGTGTGCTATGGTTGTGGATGAGATTGAGGGTGTCTGCATGTAGTTATGGGGGCAACGGTGCCAAGAGAGTAGAGTTGTAGTGTGAGGTGGCAGTGTCAGGGCATTTGAGATTGGTGATAGTGCTGAGAAGAGGTTGGAGCACAGTGGAGAGCTGTGTAGGGTTGAGTTCTAGCAGGTTTCTGTGGGTTATTGTGGCTGGGGTTGAAGAAGAGTGATGAGAGGAAGATGTGGTGAGGTTGAAGGTAAGGAGGTGATGGTCAGATAGAGGGAGAGGATGGATGACTAGGTTGGAGGTATGGGTAATATTGGTAAAAATAAGATCAAGAGAGTGTCCAGCATGGTGAGTTGAAGAATCTGTAAGTTGTGAGAGGCAGAGGGAAGAGGTGAGTGCAAGTAGTTTGGCGGCTGCTGATGAGGTGGGGGTGTCAATGGCAATGTTGAAGTCGCCAAGTCTCAGTGTGGGAATCTTGGAGGAAACAAAGTGTGGGAGCCAGGCGGAAAAGTGATCGAGAAATTGAGAGGGAGTACCTGGGGGTCGATAGATTACAGCAACACGTAGAGAGACAGGAGAGAAGAGGCGGATAGTATGAGTTTCAAAAGACGAAAATTGGGGGGATGGGACAGGGGGTATGAGGTGGAACGTACAGCGAGAAGAAAGTAATGCACCCACACCCCCACCTTATTTGTTCCCAGGGCTAGGCATGTAACTGAGGTGAAAACCCCCATGCATGAGTGCTGCAGGGGAGGCAGTGTCAGAAGAGGAGAGCCAGGTTTCAGTAAGAGCCAGTAGATTGAGGGAGTTGGAAGTGAAAAGGTCGTGAGTGAAAGTGAGTTTATTGCAGATAGATCGTGCGTTCCAGAGAGCACAGGAGAAAGGAAGAGTGGAGGGTTTGTGACAAGTGATGGGTATCAAATTCTGTGTTTTTCTGGTGTTTTCTGCCCTTAGAGTAGAGCGTGGCTGAAAGCAGGTAGAAATGAGGGAGGGACCTGGGTTACCTGAGACTAAAATTAACTCCCTCAGTCTAATAGGGGTCTACATAGATATTAACATAGATATTAACCCCTAGGTTAACCCTAATAGTGCCATGAGGGTCCTCCAGGGCCCTCATGACAGACTAAGCACTACACTACACTATTAACCCTAACTGTACCCCATTCACCCATACTAAACCCTATTTAGCCATAACTGTACCTATTTAAACCTAACTGGGCCTATTTAGCCCCTCTAGGCCTATTTAACCCTAATTGGGCCTATTTAACCCCTCCAAACCTATCTAGCCCCAACTGTGCCTATTTAACCCCTTTAGGCCTATTTAAACTGGGCATATCTAACACCTAACTGGGCCTATTCAACCCCTTCGAGCTCTATTTAACCCCATCACTTATGGGGGTCTAAACAGACCCCCGTAAACCTCTATTTAACCCAATCAGTCCCATAAGGGTCTATGAAGACCATCATAGGAAATGCGAACTCTATTATTAACCCCTTAAATGCCATGAGGGTCCTCCAGGACCCTCATGACACTAAGTACAAACACTACACTACACTATTCCCCCCAATAAACCACTAAATCTAAACTAACCCCCTTCTACCCTAACCTACCTAACACTACCCCCCTAACCCCTATTAAACCCCCCACCCCACTAATTACACAAAATAAAAAAGCTATGTTACAAAAAATAAAAAAACAATGTTATCAAAATATTAAAAGAACATGACACCCCAACTACAAAAAATAAATAAAGAAGAACATCACAAACACTCCCCCCCCCATCACCGCCATGAATACACAAAATCAAAAAATAATTACACACCTGCAAAGAAAAGGCATACACAAATATAATAAATGTAAAATTCTTTTTTAGGGTCAGTTTGTGGGCAAATAAATGTATGTCCTTCATATTTACAAATAAATTGGATAAACTTGTAGGGACATAAAAAAAATGGTAAAGAACATTACACCTCCCACTACAAAAAATTTAAAAAGAACATCACAAACCTCCCCCACCACCACCACCATCACTACACAAAATCAAAAAATAATTACACACCTGCAAAGAAAAGGCATACACAAATATAATAAACGTAAAATTATTTTTTAGGGTCAGTTAGTCGGCAAAAAGATTTATGTCCTTAATATTCACAAATAAATTGGATAAACTTGTAGGGACATATGAAAGTCCTTTTGTCAATAGAGACTTGTGTGGCAAATTGAGATAGTTTGATGATTTTTACATCATCTTCATCTTTATTGGTAGTAATAGATTCACACATTTTTGATGTTGCATCATTACGAGATGCTTTTTGGTGTGTAGTCTTATTTGGATTATTGCTGAATTCAGCATTTTCATTCGATAGATCATAATTATTACACTGTCTTTTGATGTGTAGCACTTCTTGATCATTAATGGTGTATTCTCTTTGACAATCTGACTTGATTTCGAGTAATACTTTGATGAGAGAATGTACTGTTTTTGTTTTGAATTTTGGGGCATTCATTGATGGTATGGACGCGGCTCAAAGGAAATAACGATCTTTTCTTGTTCGCAGGTCTGTAGTTGCACCTTGACCTTTGGTCGCGCCCCTTGTATAAAAAATGCTCGAGTGTTGCCTGCTGTAGATTAGGTTTATCCATTCTATCCTTCAGAAAGTAAGTTTGAGTTGTATTGATCGATTGAGATAATGATCTTCTTTGTGAGGAATCTTCTTTATCAGAATATTCAATGTCCGATGAACAAACATCTGTTCCACTTGGCTTCTTACGTATGTTAATAAATTTATATATCCTGCCATTCTGGTAGTCCAGACTGTCTCTTGAGAATTTTTTTTGTTTTCTGGTGATTATTTCTTGTTTAAATTTGTCAATATTGCTGTGTAGCTTGGCATTCAAATCATCATATTCCATCAGATCCTTAAATTTGTCGAAATTTGTATGACAAGTTATAACTTGTTGATTATTTTTACGTTTTCTTGTTCAGTCTCAAGTATTAGTCTCATTAGATCAAGAAAACATTTATCAATGATTTCAATCCAGCTTGTGATAAAATGTTCTTGGTATAGATGGGATGCAGGTGAGAGTTGGATTCTCAGGCCTCTGGGTATTGTTTTAGTTTTTTTAATGAATTTTGATTTTACTTATATCAACACTTGTTCATCTTTCCATAATATCACATTAATTATTTTATATATATATATATATATATATATATATATATATATATATATATATATATATATATATGGCTTGGGTGTTGATATGCACCATTTTATATTGTGATACACTATTTCTCATACATTGTATTGTGATGCACTATCTTCCAATACATTACAATTTACAATTCAGGCCATCATGTTAAGCCTTATTGATCTTCAGAATTTAACTTGGTTGCATATTTATTTTATTCTATTTAGAATTTGCTCACTTTCTTTTATACATATATAGGAGTATATCAGCATGCTTGTGTAGATTTGTATCAAGTCCTGATATTCAATTTATAACATTTCTGTCTATAACATGAATAAAGATTTTCCTTCAAAATACGTATTGACGTCACACGCACGGGCGTCGTGCATCGCATATAGGAATACCTTGCTCTTTAGTATGGATTTGCACTATGTCCCGAGATCTGGGCAGTTTTGCCTAGAGTATCAATAAAGCTTTTAGTACAACAATACGCAATGACACCATTCTTCTGTGAATTGAGTCAGTAGTCTCCTGTTAGCCAGAGCAATATGCTCATACAGCGAAGTTGATAGTCTATTTAGCCAGGTTTATATCTCAGGCAAGGGTTTCTCCTTAATAGGACTTAGGAGTTCATTGAACTTGTGTTTGTTTGTATCAAATTTCCTCTTTCAGATATTAATTTTTCTTCTTTCTTTATACCTTTCCAGGCTGACAAAAGGGATTATTTGGTGATTTTCAGTGGGTACAAGGCAGGAGAAGGGTTATTAAGCCCCGCCCAAAAAAAGACTGCAACCAGAGCCTCACGCTCATACAGTTGTAGTTAAATTATATTTGTTTTATTCTGCTCCAGCTTAATTTTTTCCCCCATCCTGTATTGCTTATATTAGACTTTTAGACGTTTACTTAAGTCTCCATTCTCTTTGTCTTTGCTCTTTATGTTTTTTATAAGTGTGGCATCATAAGAAATCTGTCCGTTTTATTTTTTTACATTATATTTTTTTTATATATTTTTTTTTATTTGCAGGAAGACAGCCATACACTATTTGCTTTGTGTATATTTTATCTTACTTCTTCCATATGGCTTATTAAGGTTTTACCTTTTGTTGCGCTTCCCAGCATACAGAGGATTACCAGTTGACCCAAATGCTATGCTTCAGCTGTTCGCCTCACCACCGCAAAGTCAGCATCCTCTGTTGTCTGTGCCTCTCATCTGATGTCTCCCTGCTTCCAACAGAGCACTCTCTCACTTCCCTCAGCTTACAGCTCGGCGTCCTGCTCACCCCGCGTTAGTGCATCGCCATACTGCTTCCGGGGGCATTTATAAGCAGAGGTATGTTCCTTAACCTGGAGAGGATGGAGACAGGAGGACCCTGAGGGGAACCACGGGGCTTGCGCCCAATGCAAACAGTGGGGGATCTCTGAACATAGTATTCTAGGTGATATCTAACCAAGGATCTACAGTGGTTTTAGTACTTCTATTATTGTGCTGCCTTTTCCTTTTCCAATATATCAAACATCCTACTGGAGAGTGTTTTATTTATTAATGTCACAATCTTGCTTTTTTGCAAATATGTTGAGTAAAGTTAAATTGGTTACTGATCTCCTTAATAAAATTCTAAATAAAAGGTATGATATTACAGAAAAATATAAAATCAGGTAGACGTAAAACTTAAACCAATTATATGTGAAATCTACTAATGAAACAAACCTCCATAATCATTGAATACTAGGTACTTTCATAATAAAGATATTATTCATAAACCATATCTGAGGTGTGTCCATCATGTATAACAGTATAATATAGAGCCATGTACATCTCATCTGGTCCAGGGGAGCTCATACACATTCTCTGCACTACACAAGATGGAGTTGGTCTCTTGTTCTTCGGGCCGAACTGATCATAAACCATATCTGAGGTGTCTCCATCATGTATAACAGTATAATATAGACCCATGTACATCTCATCTGGCCCAGGGCAGCTCATACACATCCTCTACAAAAGATGGAGTTAGTCTCTTGTTCTTAGGACCAATACAATCATAAACCATATCTGAGGTGTCTCCATCATGTATAACAGTATAATATGGACCCATGTACATCTCATCTGGTCCAGGGGAGCTCATACACATTCTCTGCACTACACAAGATGGAATTGGTCTCAAGTTCTTAGGGACAATATGATCATAAACCATATCCGAGGTGTCTCCATCATGTATAACAGTATAATATAGACCCATGTACATCTCATCTGGCCCAGGGGAGCTAATACACATCCTCTACAAAAGATGGAGTTGGTCTCTTGTTCTTAGGACCAATACGATCATAAACCATATCTGAGGTGTCTCCATCATGTATAACAGTATAATATGGACCCATGTACATCCCATCTGGTCCAGGGGAGCTCATACACATTCTCTGCACTACACAAGATGGAGTTGGTCTCTTGTTCTTAGGGCCAATACGATCATAAACCATATCTGAGGTGTCTCCATCATGTATAACAGTATAATATAGACCCATGTACATCTCATCTGGCCCAGGGGAGCTCATATACATTTTCTGCACTACACAAGATGTAGTTGGTCTCTTGTTCTTAGGGCCAATACTCTCATAGACCTAGACCGTGAAGGCCATGTATACAATGATACATTGGTCCCTTTCATTTGAGAAATAAGATCACGGACTAATTAATTTATTTTGAATACTCCATTATAAATGAAGACAACTTTTCTTAACCTTTGTGAAGGCACGTTCTAGTTATAACGACAGTTGTGTAGTTTTATGGAAAACAATGAACTTGTTGTAAAGATGGTCTTCAGAAGTAGTACTTCAGTAGATACATCTCTAAAACTCTCTTATTCTCTGTGCAATGGATATGGCAAATATTTTGATGGTCTCTTACAGTGGTCACATCTACTACAAGTAGAACATATTGATACTCACATTTGCCACACTTTCTAAGTGCAGCTTCTTGGACCCTCCTGAGTAAGGATGTACATGTTTTACTTGCTTTCTATCCATTTTACCAACATGACAGACACAGGAGTCAACACTTGTTAGAAAAGGCTCAATATATTTGGTAATCAGATTCTTCCTCCATTGGCATCACTACACAGTAACAACAAGAACACCAGTTGTTCTGACCCACTCGATCAAGCTCAGCTATTGATGCTGCTGTACCAGCCACAGATACTGGAATAATGGGATCCCACTGTTGGGTGTCGTCCGGACTAGGAACAAAGTGGGTGGTTGTGATGCTCCTCATGCAAGATAGCTTTCTGTGATTTGTAAATGAAAGAAAAGTACAGTAAACCCCCTGTTATCCGGCACTGAACCAACCGGCACTCTCAAGCAACTGGCACCGGCATCAATTCCCAATTTTAAATTTACTCTACGCAACACCGGAACAACCAGCACTATCTGAAGTTCAAGACTGCAAAAAAAAAAAATGCTAACTTTTTTTCTAATTTTTTTGGTGGGCCTAAATGGCCCAGTTTAAGTTTTAATGCCTTTTAAAATTAATTTTGATGGGTTTTGGGGTGAACAGGGAGTCCCCGTAGGGTGGCGGAATAAAGGGAGGGTTACAGGATTTTCTGGAAGGATTACCATTTTGGAAGGATTACATTTTTACTTTGCCTACATCCCTCTGCACTCTCACTTCACTATGTCTATCATGTCAGAGTATTTCTACTACTAAAAGCATATATGTTATTATAATCTAATATTATATTCCTATTAAATCCTTTTATTGCTCGCCGACGTAAGGGCGCTGACATTTACACAGCAGACAAATGTGCACTGGGCTAAATAGGGAGTGCCCCAACATACCAGCCCCCTCAATATATATTACTTGCCCCATCTTACTCAAACATACCTTTCTGTTCTTGTCTATTGAAAAAAACAAAACAGAGGTGCTCAATCAGAGAACTAATCTAACCTTAATAGGTTAGTTCTGTGGACATGATAACCCACTCTGAGGAGCAACCTCTTTTAGCTCACATGTGCCCTCACAGGGAGGTTTTTGTTCTTGTCTATTCATATATTTCTTATTTGCCCCAATCCTACTCATAAATACCTTTCATCCCATGCTATTTACATATATTATAGCCCAATGCAACTCACACATACCTGTCCCATCCACATATATAACTTACACCATCCCACGGCCAATAGTGCACCCTGACTAATGGGGCGCAGCCGGGCCTGGTGAGGAGTAGTAACACCCCGAGAGCTGACCTACCTGTGTGTAGCCCTTAGTTCACAGATGGCAAGCGCAGATGTCGGGTCGCACTATTGGTTGTGGGATGGGGTAAGTATTATATGTGGATGGGACAGGTATGTGTAAGTAGTATTTAGCTATAATATATGTAAATAGCATGGGGCCAAAAGGTATTTCTGAGAAAGATTGGGGCAAATAATAAATATGTGAATAGACAAGAACAGAAAGGTATGTTTAACTGAGATGGGTCAAGTAATATATCTTGATGGGACTGGTATGTGTCAGTGCGCGCTATTGGGCGTTGCTCGCCTCTACTCCAGCACACAATTACGTTGGGGCGCATTTTAGCGCGCATGCTATAGAGGGGGTGCCCCACTTATTATGTCAATTGTATATTTCTTTATATGTTTTAATACATATATATATATATATATATATATATATATATATATGTTACGGGCAATGTGTTGAATGCAAGCATTGTGTAGAATGACCGGGCAATGTGTAGAATCTTTTAACGTGGTCATTCTGTAGAATGCCGGGGCAATGTGTTGAATGCGTTGTTTTATATTGAGACCAGAAATAGAAATCCCTTGGTCCGCAGCAAGGAACTGCGGCACTTGGAATTACAGAGCTGACGTGACGGAGTAGGCTCTTATCCAAATTCAGGCATAGGAAGATCCCCTTACGAGGCTATGTTTGAATCACAAGCAGCATGTGGCCTTACTTCCATCAGTATTCCCACTGTAAACATTCAGAGGACTACTTGGTACTAAGCGGTGACAACTGATGACTCAGAACGACTCATCCACCCAACATCACGCTTCGTGCTGAGGAAAAAAAAAACTGACAGAAGGAAGGGGCTACAATCAAGTGTCTAACTTGCATCCGTTTGGAATCCATTGAAAACAACAGAAAACAGGGTAGGTGAATGCCTCGAAAAGCAGGCTAAGAAAATGTGGAATCGAACAGGGGTATAAGAAATGCAACTGCAAAACCAAATGTGTTTCCAAAAAGTGCTCGTGTCACAGCTACCCGTCAGCTCTGTCACTCCAAGTGCCACAGTTCTTTGCATTGCTC